>JARHVA010006539.1:457500-822500 GCA_037957365.1 Torreya grandis
AGATATGTATGTGTTTGAGGAACATTCAACACCTTAACCTGAGGCTAAACCACTTTTAGTCCTAATGGAGCATAAAGAAGACAAACTTGATGGTCCTATACATTAAGTGCATCATGAGAGTGAAAAGAGTAATGTTGAGGTGGTTTTTATCACTCTTAAGTTATAGTTGGAGGATTATAAATTGGACATGGAAAAAGTCAATAAGGTTGAAGTTTAAAAAAATATCCTTGGGGGTAAAAATAGAACATCCTTGAATTCTCAAAGTAGTATGCTTGTAGATATAAGAATACCTAGGGATGGTAAATCATTTGACCATCCACTTGAGTAAGTGTTTATTGGTAAGCATGCTTCATATGATCAAATTCTTTCATGGATCAACAAGGATGAAAAAGGTACCATATTTGACCCTAGTTGAAGCATGGAAAATTTTTCTTCACCTCAAGTGTATGAGGTCTCTTACATACTAGGATAGGTGTGCTTTGCTTATGTTGTGTGTGTTTTCCCTAAGTACTATTAAGAACACATGTGTTTTCTTAGGTATCTTTTTTTGTGTGTTGTTTCTTTTTTTTGGTGGGTTTGGTGTTATTTCAAAGGAAATTCAATGTTAAATATTTATATATGTGACTTTATATCCCAATGGATTAAAGTAGGCTACTATTTTTTGGTATATATAGCTTGCCACCCTTAGGAAATTGCCAAAAATGTTGACTAATTTGACCACAAGTCAAATTAGATCAACCCCCTATCGTTACAAAATTATTATAGGGGTCTAATACAGTGTGAATTATTTTATATGTTCCTAGTGAGGTCATTTAATGTGTCTTTAGCCTAAAGTCATATTCATTTTTAGTCCTTAGTTGGTCTTATGTCATATATGGGTCATTTTTAGGCCATTTATGGAACTTGTATAGATCTACCATAGAGGACAAGTGTTACAAATGTATATTAAACATATCCAATGTCATAATATGTCAAAGGAACTATTTTAAGATTGAAAAAATGTAGGTGTTATTTTGAAAATAAGAAGATCAACCTGTTTCATGTGGATTTCAATTGTTGTATGGCCTATGCAGTAGTTTTGGAATGTGTGGGGACCTATAAAGTGAATATTCATGTACCCTCAACTCATTTCCATTCTCGGGAATATTTTATGAACTCAAAATGGAAAAATCCATTTTGTCTTTTTAGCACTCTCCTAGGCAAGCAAAAATGGTCAATTCATCTTTACATGGTACAAACAGGAGGAGATGAGTTGGGTAAATGCTTTTTAAGGATGATATAAATCTTTTTATACTTAAAATCCATGGAAATATTTAGAGGATTAGTTGTTTTTGCTATATGAACCATTTTTAAGAAGGGTTTCTCCTCTTTTTTACCTATTTATCTTAATGGCCTTTAATTTTTCTCTCTATTTGAATTGGTCCATACAAACTAGTTAATGTACATGATTTTGAGGTGTGTGACCATATTTATCACATGCTTATTTATCTATTTTTCATGTGTTCTGTAAATGAATTTATATTATCATTCTTGTATTACTAGGAGAACCCCATTGATAGTTTGCAGATAATGTTTTGACCCTTGCAAAGCTTACCTTCCTATAGTGGCTTTAGAACAAAGTTGAAATGTTGTTTCCGCTCTCACATTTCATGGTGGTTAGTTTTCCTTTGAAATTTCTAGTCTCAATATTATTTTATGTGGATTGAAGAGACTAATAAATAAACACAGTTGGTTTTATTTATGATTGTCACCTACAGTTAGATTAAACCAAGCCTTGACTAGCCATGATGATACATGAATGTTTTTATATTATGAGGATGTTTCCAAAGTTAATATAATGAGATTTATCCTTTAAAATAGTTGGTTTTATATCCTAATTCATTTCACCCAATAATATACCATGGATTCACCTACAGATAGTCCATAATGACACCTATAGGTATCTTCCATAGAGGTCTAAAATAGTTGAAATGAAGGTGTTGGAACTTGTTTGAAACCTTAATTGAGGTTTGTGAGCATGGATAATATCAAAATGGAAATGGTGAATTAATTTCATGTAGGAATAATTAAGAACCAAGTCTACAAATTGGAAATTTGCATTTGGAGACAAATTACTTTAATTTCTCCAAATCAAGAATTTGTCCATTTTCAATTCCATGTCATTGTAGAGTAGCTTGAGGTCTGGTTAGTCTAAGTTATTTCCATCACATATCCCAAGAATAAGGGAGATGAATTGACATGGAAAATTGATTTATTGGTCATGAGAAGGTAATTTAGATTGGCTTTCATCTCAATTAAACTTTCATTATAGACTATCAATTGTCTACATTACTTTTGAAGCCAAAGTGGTCTTTCAATGGAATATGACATAATGGCAGCATATATTTAAGATAAGTGACTTTATTTGATTAAGAAATGATATATGACCTAAAATAGTAATCCAATGGACTGAATAACCATTTTTTGACATGGGTAATCACCTCAAGGGTCCCCTTTGCTCTCAAGATGTGACATATAGTTTGATTATATATTGATAGTATATTAAGAGTAGGTAGTTTGGATGTTGACATGACCTATGGGTAGAGATGAACACTTAAAAGTGTGAGATGATATAAAATTATTTAAATATATGATATGCATGAAAAACACTATTTATAACATCCTAAAAGAATCTCATTTTCTTTATAATATACACCTATAGTCAACACAGTCCTTGGAGTAGATTAGGCAGATGAGGAAGAAATGGTTTAAAAGGCTAGCTGGGGTGTAGGATGGATTCAAGATGACTAAAACCACTCTCACAATGGTAAAGGAACCTTTCAAAATTTTATCAAGAATCAAATATCTAAACCTATATTTATATTTTAAGGCTCTTAAACTTAAATAGAGTTTTGTGTACAGTCCTCACATTCATAGAAGTTTGTCTTGAAGTTTTGAAGTGTTAATGACACTATAAGTTATATCCAACTATGAAAATTGGTATATATATTGACCAAGACCTAATTAATCCTTACATGAACTCATTTTGGCAAGATAAATAGGGGATTTTCCCTTTGTTTTATCTCAAATAAAGGGCACTCCCAATTAGAATGAAGACTGCATGTAGCGTATGTGAATGAGAAAAGGTGACATGAGTAGTCTTGAAGCATATTTTTATGAGGTATAAGTTTTATCTAAAGGTAAAAGAAGGATAATAATCACATTTATCTATTAGGAGCATTCAAAAGTGATCATGAACCTAGATATACAATTAGACCTATGAGGCCTATAATTAGACCCAAGCCATTTAGGGCTCTAGTTTCATTTTTATGACCATGTGAAATTTACAATGAATTGGATGAACTTTAAGGGAGATTATAATATGAGTTATAACCTTTGGTTTGTAGGAAAGCAACACATAATGGTTGATTTTAGTTCAAACTCATTTCATGATGTCAAAAATGCATTCTAAATCTTTATAGGCCAACTTGTCTTACTCACACCTATATTAACACCAATCATGGTGCCCTAAGGAGATAGGCATGGTTGAAGGAGGTACTAAAATTTTTATTATTTATATTTTTTAGAGGTTTGAATGTTTGAGTTTTATGAACTATCACTAAGAACCAAAACTTGTTAAAATCCTCATAAAACCCTACCTTTGACCTAATGGAGATGAACTTAGAGGGGATAGCTCAGCCTTAAAATATTATATACTTGTTTAATACTCTCTCATGCTCCTTCCCATGTAGTTGATTTGTACCTTATTTGTATGAACAACTTGAAACATGGTTTTTTAAAAATATTTATCTTTTTTTAAAGGTGCAAAGGAGATTTAAAGAATGGGAATAATTTGGATGGGTAAATTGGGACATTTTACTATCCCATATGTCCAATTATCACAACATATAGGCACAAAAACACCTCTAATACAACATTCAGTATATGCATTCTTAGATAGGCATTGAAAAGACAAAGTGACTGCCTAGTGAGAGGATGCTAAGTTAGTTTTTGGACCTTTTTAAGGTCTAAATCATAGAGTAGAAGGTAAAGGGACTATATAAAGGTGTTTTAACTCATATTACATTGCTTTTATTGAGAAAATGAAGGACACTTTGGTCAAAAATGTGAATAATGAGGCTAAGAGGGCTAATGAATGACTGTAGATGGTGAGTACAAGTGTCCAAAAGATGGTTAGGAGTTAGGGGAACATATAATGATTATAAAATCATGCTTATAACCTATTTAATATAGTTAATATGTTTCAACCATCCATATTTGACTTTCAAGTACTCAAGAGGACTCATCATGAAGGTAGTTTTCAAGAAAGTTGTTGAAGGTCTCTACACTAGTTTTAGAGAGTTTATCATAGTTCATATGAACACTTGTCTAAGAATACCTTCCAAACCTTTGTTACTCATTTCATTCTTATTAAATCTAACTAGTTTTAATGCCTTAATATGTGACATTATAACCCTTTAGCTACTCTTCTCTCCCTCTCTCTTCTCACATGTTTTATAAATGCAAGCCATTTTGGCTTTTGTATTCAATTCCACACCTAGTACGGTGAATCCAAGTTGTGTTGATATTTTAATTTGAATTTGAAATAAGAATTATAATATAGTTTTAAGTTCATGAGTTTCTTGTATAAGTCTATGAAGTGATGCTTAGTGAAGTGTCTAGTGATAAGAGTCTATCCTTGCCTTCTCTTTATCCTTTCATGTTTGGTGCAATTAGTTCTCACTCTAACAGGTCACATGAAGTGTATCTAGTGTTTTTGACTATATTAAAGTGTATAGGTAGCCTTGATTTCTAAAATATAACATTTTTTTTCACTAAAATTGATTAGTCTAATACATATCACCTTTATATTTGAAATACTAACGATAGAGTAATTCAAGATTTTAAGACTAGTGTTGTAGACCATGTTTCATAGTGCAATGGTATGTTAGTATAGTGGAGATATTTATGGGGTATAACCTCATTATATTAGGTTATTTTCATGTCACTTATATCTATTTTCATCTAATCAAATAGTTAGTGTATGTGATAAACATTCAAGGATCAATCTAGGGAGCTAGTCCTTAAACCTAGAGGTCTACCTCTACTATAGGCAACCCAAAATCATAGATTCATTCCAATGTTTACAAAATATTATAGTAGGATTTAAAATAAAAATATACCCATTCTTTTTTTCTATGTTTAAATATATTAATCCATTTATACCACTAACTTTGATTAAATTAAAATTGCATAGTCATTAAGTTGGGTACAATGTCTAATTGTATTTTAACTCATTAAATTTCTAATGGAAAAATTAATATCCTTGAATCCAAACACTTTATTTAGACCAAAAATGGAATCAAATAGAACTAATAATGTATTGAACCTAGATGAGTTCTCTTATGTGATTAACCTTAAATGGATAAAAGGTATGAATATGATTCTACTAGTTATTTCAAGCATTATCTATGGAACTTTTTATTGCATTCCTTAAAATTTTAATAGTAAAAAATATTTACATGTTAATTTTTTTAAATATCACACACATGTTTATCATATGAATTATTATTATCTTAAATTATGTTCACTAACTAATGAATGGAAATGACCTATATGTATTATTATGGCCTAAAAATTTAGAAATATAAAACTAATTACATAACGTTTGATTCACCATTATATTGATTAAATTAATAATGAAATTTTATTAGATTTATAAAACCCTAACTTATTTAATGGGTTATAAAAATGTAATAATTAAGTAATTTTATATCTGAGAAAGATAATTATTTTATGTTAAGTTAGAGGTAGTATCTATATAAATTTAATTTATAACTTAGATCATATTAAATAATGAATCACTTTATAATGAATTATATTTTCTTATTAATTATTATTTCTATTTTGATAAGATTCCATTAATATTATTAAGGAGTTGAGAAGAATAACGTAAATTATATGATTGAAAAGAAGATGTAGTTTCATTACTTGAGATAGTTTTCCATGAATTATATTTCAAATAAATTAGTATACTATGAGATATGTACTAATGAGCTCAGAATCTGGCTCATTATTGACATGTTATTTCCCTCAATTCATCTCTTGAAGGATACTATCTTATGAAAATCTTAGATTGTTAGATAGCTATTACATGGAAAATAGATATTTGTCTTGTTTATATTGAACCAAAGACTAAACCTTTACTTTATCATTAATGGCTAATACATATCATGTTTTAGTGATTTTTATTATGAATAATGCTCAGGAAGATGACACAGGTGATGTATAGTGAATGTGCAATTTTGATCTCCATCCAACAAAACTACAGACTCATCAGGCTTGCTTCTATGGACTCTACAGACTTGTTTATATGGACTATGTAGGCTTGTTTCTATTGACTCTATAGGCTTATTTCTATGGACTCTATAGGCTTGTTTCTACGAACTCCATAGGTCAATTCCTCCCAACTCTATAGGGTCAATTCCAAGAGTTTTGTGATGATGAAGCTACAAATGGGGAAGTTGGTGGCTAGATAGGATAAGAGAGAATTGTTTCAGCTGGAATCAAATAAGGAAAATAAATGCCTACTATTTTGTAAGATTTTATTTTGATAAAATTGTATATAATTAGATCTTAGGACTATTATAGGATAGGATATCTATTTCATCGGAATAATTATATCTCTTGGAAATCCAATCTCCTATCTTTGGATGAATGGATTGACCAAGCAATCCTATTTCTTTGCATCCTATTTTGAGTGGATTATATTAGTATAAAATGTAATAATTAGATATAGAATAAAACAAATGATAGAGATTAGATAATAGAGGAAAATAATTATACGAGCATATTATAGGTTTTAGCCAGATTGTAATCATTTTAGTTTTACAAATTATCACTTCAATTTCTAGCATTGATTCATCTTTGTTCTTGAGTCTGAGAGGAGCAAGGGCCCACTTTCCTTGGAACCAGGAACTATGTATGGTATTTATGTTATGTTCTATTAACTTGTTATAATTAATTAGAACCTTATTAATATTTACATTCATTCATATAAACATCAAAATAAATTCACAGTTTAAAAGCATTTTCTTATTCTAAAATCATTTCATTTCTAATCAAAGTGTGCTTTCTTTTACAATAGATGTGTGAAGCAAATTTACTTTTGTTAGTGAAGAGTGTGATTTTACATTCCATGCAAGCATAAATAAGAGTGTGATTTTTACTTTTAGAAAAAGAGTGGATTAATTTGATTTCTTCCATTTTCAACAAAAGAGTGAATCATGTAGTTTAGGATAGATTTCTTTCTTTAGTCAAAGTTAGAGTAGGATCATCAAAACACCCCCATAAGTAGACTTCTAGATCTACCATCCTATACCTTACTACAGATAGTTTTGGACACTAGCCTTGGTTGATAAGACATCAATTGAATATTGATTAAATGATGATTTAAATGACACTCACCATTTTTGGCACCATTTTTGAGGATCACAAGGTGTTAGTAAGGTAATAATTATTATTCTAGAGTGAAATACAAAAAAATATAAAATCCCAAAACAATTCAATAAATTGATGTACTATCCTAGAGATTCTAAAGGATGATTCATCCTAAATTTTCCACTAAGAACACAAGTGGACACTCCTTCAACATCTCTGAGTAGTGAACCAGAAGTTACAAGTGAACCTATTTTCAAGAATCTTCTGAAACTTGGAAAGAAACCAGGCAATTGCCATAAGTAAGCCCCATAGGACAAATTCCTTAGGATCAATATCTTGCAGGAAGACACTATTTAAAACTTGCCAAGGATTTAGAAGAAGCATTTCAAAAATTTGTAACTGAAGAAAATCTTGAAAATCTTGAACAACCCATAGCTAATACCACAAATATTTAGTGGGAAGATCATCTTAACTTTGAAACATCATTAGAAGAAGAAATGGCTCTCCAACAAAATCAACAATTTGCATAACTAGGAAGGACTTTCTCCTTTCCTATTGTTGTAGATCATAATGATCAAACCCCCATGAAAAATATTTCACCAGCTAATCTTCCAAATTTTTGGAGAAGATATACAAAATATCTTGATCAATTCCTATTTCAGTTTAAGGTGCTATGTCAAACCTATGATTACATAATAGATAGCTAGAAATTAAAACTATTTCCCTCTACACTTAAAGATGTAGCTATGAGATGATTTATGGGTTTACCTAGTGATTCTATTAAAACATGGATGACATGGAAATAGAATTCTTGAAAAAATACCAAGATTACTACCAAGTGTGAGAAAGAAAAGAGGATTTCCTCAAAATCAACTAAAATGAGGATGAATCTTTAGAGGATTATTTGGATAGATTCATGTTCAGTCATTGAATATGTTCAGAAATTGGTTTTCGTGAAAGGGTTGGATGAAGATACTAGAGATTCCTTAAATTTGATGGGAGGAAGAGATATAAATAAATTGGATTTTAATCATATTTTTGAGCTTTATACCAAATACTCTCAAACAAAACCTAGAATTAGGAAAGGAAGATTTGGGAAATCTAATGAAGAGGGTAAGTTAATGGAAGAATTTGCTAATCTAAAGATAGATATCCTGGTTACACTAAATAGTACTTTGGATGGCCTTAAATCTAAGGTAAATGCAATATAACCCTTAGCAATCTACTATCCTATGTATAGATAGAAACACACCCTTAGAGACTACCCCCTAGATAAAACCAATGTTTCATGATGCAGGATCTATGATGCAGGAGATCATGATATAAAAAATTGTACCCTTCTAAAGAATCAAATGAAAACACAAGTCTAGTCTATTGAAGAGGTAAATTATATTTAGAGATAAAATTTCACCCCATAAAACTAGGATCAAGGATAGTTTAATGTAAGAAATATAGTTAATCCATGGATGGCACCATGGAATGTTTCAGTTCCTTCACTATTTTGGAATCAACCCCGAATTCCATCAATTTAAAATCCATGGGCAGGACAAGATTGGATGCCAACACCCCCATGAATGGTGCCATAGCCACAACAACAATGGGTATCATAGTAATAATGGATGCCATAGCCATATCAATAATGGAATCAGTAGTGGAACCCACAATAATAATTCACCCAACCAAGAAGACCACTTCAACAACAAACTATTATGTCACCCCTAGTTATTTAGTAACAAGGACAAATCAATCAAACCTCAATGCCTACACAACTAATAAAAAATATAAAAAATAAACAAACAACACCTATTTATGTTAATGAATAGGAAACAACAATCAGTGTTAGAACTATTGAGTGTTTGGACATACATTTAAGATCAGGGAAAACTATACAAAAACCTCTAGTTCTCATTTTTTAGATAGCTAATGAAAACCAAAAAAATATCATCTCAATTAAATAATAGAGAGTCAAAAATCAAAATGAGCCCTAAATTAAACAAAGAAAAAACTATATAGTCCATACAATAACAATTTTTGTTTTGGATCTCCTGAGCGTGCATTTTAGCAATGCCGTCTCCTGAGCACGCGTTTCCAAAAAATTTGAAATTGGGTGTCGACAGTCTGGTGGTCAGCGTGGCTACGGCTTTTGGAATGGATGGGGTATTGTCAGCTCGTATGGGAAGGAATCTGAATGCCCCTACAGAGACCTCTCCTATGGGTGGAGGAAAGTTTTTGGCCGGGTGTTTTGCTTACGCTCCTGGATCAGGGTTTGAAGCAGGGGGAAGATCTTTCATGGATGTGGCAGCATTCGAAGTGGATCTACATGAAGCTGTGCCTCATGCATCATTTGGGCCATCTCGTGTTCTGCCAGTAAGTGCTCTAAAATCCACTAGGGTAAATATAGATCTGGAATTAGTTGACAAATTTTTTGAAAGGGTAGAAGTTTTTTCCTCTCACGCTGCTATTTTTCATTTTCATGGCTTTTGGCCCTCTCTTGTTGATCTACATGGCTGGATCTCCAAGAACTAGTTGCCACTTATTGAAGATAGTGTTGAAATCTTCCCATGTGTTAAAGGTTTATTTATAGTTGTCTTCCAAAGCCCTGAGGATAGAAGGATAATCTTGAGCAATAGTAATTTTTTATGGTTGGGTAAATATCCTCTCATGGCCAAATGGTGGCATATGGATTTTAATCCACTTACGGAAACCTTTAGCAAGTTCCCTATCTGGGTTCGGCTTCCAAATCTACCAATACATCTTTGGCATGAATCAATTTTTAAAACCATCGGGAATGCTATAGGAGACTTTTTATTTGTGGATACTTCGAATAGTTACCATTTGACCTATGCATGCTTAATGGTTGAGGTGGATGTTTCTAAGGGCCTACCAGAGGCGATTTGTCTGGACTCCCCAAGGGGTACTTGGACACAAATGTTGGATTTTGAGGGCGTACCTTTTCGGTGCAGAAAGTGTCACTTGATGGGTCATACTGCTGCTCATTGTATGGCTGGGAAATCTAAATCTAGACGACCACCTTCTTGGTGGTCTAAGGCTTCTTTCAAACATTACATGGTTAAACAACTAGTGGAAGATCTGGCTGATTCTGAGAATGAAGATAGTATCCATTCTGAGCCAAGGATTGAGGAGGATTTGCAGGTGAAAGATTCCATAGATGGTCTTATGGAGATTGGGAATAATGATCAGTCTAAGCCAGTTGTTGAGGAGGCTTTGGTCTCTCCCCATGTTGTGGAGGAACTACCTAGGAGCCAGAATGTGGCTAGTTTTCAAAAGGATGTTGCTGAGTCATTTGTGTCCCCTGGGCTTCATGGATCACTGTCTTCTGAGGTATGGATGACTGAGGCAGCAAAGGTAGAGGATGGATGGACAGCTATTAAGAGGAAGAAGTCTAAGCCTTTGGTCCCCCCTCTAGATATGAATCTTTGGTCGTGTAAAAAATAAATTATCTTTATAATCTCATTTGTATGGGAGGTTGTACGATGCTGATCCTATTTGTAGATGGTCCGTTCTGTGTTGTGTCAGCTGCTTCATCAGGGCTTTTCTACTGTTTTTAGGTTCCTGTTTAACCTGGTTTGGTTTGTTCCGATTTTGGGATCCTTTTTTGAAAATTGGTTTTGCTTTAAGGTTTATCTCTTTTTTGTTGTTAAGGGTTTCGGGGTCCCTTCAAAACCTATTTTTACCTTAATCTAAAATAAAGAAAAAACTATACCCCAGTAGTTCCTTTTTTTTAAAGATTAAAAGAAATTGATATTAAACCAGAATCAAACTTGGTCCATGAGTTGTAAAAGATCAATATTGAGGTACCCCTACTATAATCTATTAGGGATATACCTAAGTTAACAAGATCATCAAAAACCTTTATATCTAGACACCTGAAAGGAAAGAAAAATATCCAAGAAACATTCATGTTGATGGAGAAGTTGTTGATTTATTGGTAAGAAAACTATTAGTTTAAAAATATGCAGATCTAGGAAGCCCAGTGATCATAATCACAATCAGAGGTAAAGAAATTCCTAACATCTTGGTAAATTTAGGAGTAGAAATTAATGTTATGATAATTGATACTCTCCATGCATTATCTCTTATGAAAATGCAACCCACAACTACCATTCTTCAAATGGTGGACCATTATGTAACTAAAAAAGAAGGGACTATAGAAAATGTTGAAGTACTAGTAGATTCTTGGGAATATCTAGTAGATTTCATGGTATTGCAACCTAAAACAAAGAATCTCAAGTATCCCATAATCCTAGATAGACTATGTTTGGCTACTATAGTAGAATTAATTAATTGCAGGTCAAGAGACATGACCATTTCTAATGGGTTAAAGTCAAAATGCATCTCTTTGTATCCTCCTACAAAACCATCAATAATTTGCATACAAGAACTTTGGGTGGATGAATAAGAAAACACATTAAAAAATATTTCCTCTTTAGCTATGATCATAGTTATGATAATTGATACTCTCCATGCATTATCTCTTATGAAAATGCAACCCACAACTACCATTCTTCAAATGGTGACCATTATGTAACTAAAAAAGAAGGGACTATAGAAAATGTTGAAGTACTAGTAGAGTCTTGGGAATATCTAGTAGATTTCATGGTATTGCAACCTAAAACAAAGAATCTTGAGTATCCCATAATCCTAATTAGACTATGTTTGGCTACTATAGTAGAATTAATTGATTACAACTCAAGAGACATGACCATTTCTAATAGGTTAAAGTCCAAATGCATCTCTTTGTATCCTCCTTCAAAACCATCAATAATTTGCATACAAGAACTTTGGGTGGATGAATCAGAAAACACATTAAAAAATATTTCCTCATTAGTTATGATCATAGTTAAAAAACACCATGAAGAATTAAATGGAGACATATACCCAAAATAAATGGACTCTGCAAGTCTAAAATCTATGGACTCAGGTAGTCTAAAAGCTATGGACTTTGCCAGTCTAGAAACTATGGACTACCTCAGTTTAGGATTTTTGGGTCAAACAAAATATTACAAAACCCCAATTCTACTTATTTTATTGTTTCTTCACCATGTGATAATGGATTGATTCAGGAAAGTGTGTGGAATTTGTTAGTAGTAAAATCATTTCTTAGATGCATTCCATTATTTTTTAGCAAGACTAATTCCTCCTAGAAAAGAGTTTGTTGATAATGTAACCATGTTTCATAAGCTACTTCCTCATCCATGTCCTTTTAAATCATTGATTAGTGAATTCAAGAAGATAGAATCCAACTACCTAGGTACAAAACCAATCATGGTATTACCTAGAAAGATTTTCAACATCAATAGCTGGTTAACAAATGAAGAGAAAGATAAACTCTTTAAACTCTTTGAATTACTAGAAAGACATGCCAAGGAGTTTTCTTGTGATTAAATGACATGAGGGGAATTCACCCCAATATATGAACTCATAATATTTACATAAAATCTATCAAATCGGTCAGACAACCATAAGGAAGAATAAACCCAACATTAAAGGAGATAGTCAAAACAAAAATCCAAAAGTTTATAGAAGTTGGATTTATTTACCCCATCTCAGATAGCCAGTTGGTTTCACCTCTAGTAATTATGCTCAAGAAAAATGGAAAGTCAAGGGTATGTGTAGATTATAGATAATTGAACAAAGAAACACTAAGAGATTACTTTCCTTTACCTTTTATTGATCAAGTTCTTGACAACTTGGTAGGAAAGAGATATTTTTCTTTCTTAGATGGGTTTAGTGGGTATAAACAGATAATGGTAGTAGCTGAAGATCAAGATAAAACTATATTTACCTACCTTTGGGAACTTTTGCTTATCGATTACTACTATTTAGACTCTGTAATGCTCTAGCAACCTTCCAAATAGTAGTTCTGGCAATATTCTTTGACCTTACAAATGATTGTGTTGAAGTATATATAGATGATTTCACCATTTATGGTGGAACTTATGAAGAGGCTCTTACCAACTTGGAAAGAGTATTGATCAGATGTGAAGAACATCAATTATATTTGAGCCATGAGAAATGTTTGTTGATGATAGATGAAGGAATAGTCTTGGGACACCATATTTCTACAAAAGGCATTCAAGTAGACCCAAAGAAAGTTAAAATAATCTCCAACTTACCCATCCCATGAACACAAATTGAAATTAAGAATATTTTTGGGACATGTTGGTTACTAAAAACACTTCATAGATAAGTTTAGCCAAATAGTTTCCCCTATGTTTGCCTTGCTTATAAAAGATAGTACATTCAAATGGAGTGATAGTTACCAGTAGGCCTTTGAGACCATAAAAGCTAAACTTGTTACTAATCTAGTATTGAGAGGACCAGATTAGACTAATCCATTCCATATATATACAGATGCTTCCAATACAACACTAGGAGTAGTCCTTGGACAAAAAGATGAATAGAGTAACATGTATGCTATATATTATATTAGCAAAAACATGACACTTTTTGAGAGAAATTACACCACAACTGAGAGATAATTCTTTGCTGGAGTCTATGCAATTAACAAATTTAGACACTACATAACATGTTATAAGGTATTTGTCTATACAAACCATTTAGCTATTAGATATCTTACCAACAAACCAATTGTGGGAGGTAGGATTATTAGATGGTTATTTCTCTTATAAGAATTTGATGTTACTATTATAGATAATCCAGAGAAGTCTAATGTGGTGGCTGATTTATTATCAAGAATTAACACTACAAGTGAAGAAGAACTAGTGGAAGATGACTTTCTAGATGAAAAACTATTTGTTATTTCATCAAAATCTCTATGGTTTCCTGATATAGCCAATTACCTTGCCATAGGGAAGTTTCCTCTACAATTTTCACAAAAATAAAAGAAATTTTTAATCAAAGAAAGTTCTTTTTTTAAAATGGATTAATGGAATGTTATTTAAACTTGGAACTGACCATGTGTTTCATAGGTGTGTGACAAATGGTGAAGCTTATGATAACATCAAAGCTTGTCATGATGAACCAGGAGGAGGTCATTACTCAGATCAAAGAACTATACATAAAATCCTAGGAGTAGGATACTATTGGCCTCATCTTCATCAGCAAGTAAAAAATTATGTCAGACATTTTGATGCTTGTTAGAGAATTGGATAGCCTAGTATTTTAATAGAGATGCCTCTACACCCTCATCCTCAATTGGTTTTAGAACCATTTGAGAAATAAGAAATTTATTTTATAGGTCTTGTAGATCCTCCTTCCAAAGGAAAATAATATCTCCTAGTATGTAAAGACTATATGACCAAGTGGGTAAAAGTGTAAGCATTAACTCATGATAAAGAAGAGATGGTAGCTGATTTATTACATTTCAAAATTATGCAAAGATTGGGTGCTCTAAGGGAGATAGTCTTAGATCAAGGACTGCATTTCATGTCAAACATGATAAAGCACTTCATGTAAGTATATCAAACTCAACATATAAAAACATCTCCATACCATCCATAGGGTAATGGGCAAGTTGAAGTCACTAACAGAGAACTAGAAACCATTTTAACCAAGGTTGTTAATTCTAGCAGAAAGGATTGGGTAGATAAGGTACCAAAAGTTGTTTGGGCCTATAATACTACTTGGAAAACAACAACTAGATTTTCACCTTATGAATTGGTTTATGGTAAAAAGCCTTTATTCTCTATTGAATTTGAATTACAAAATTTAAAAATAGCTATAGAAGTAGGAATTGAATTAGAAGAAATATAGAAATAAAGACTCCTACAACTTAATCAACTTGATGAGATGAGGATGGAAGCACTACAAAAAACTGAATTTGTATAACATCAAAGAAAAGTTTGGCATGATTCACAAATCAAGCAATGAAAGTTTTAAAAAAGGAGATTAAGCACTATTGTTTGATTCCAAATTTCAACAATTTAAAGGAAAATTACAAACAAGGTGGTTGGGATCTTATCAGATTAAAGAAGTCCTTGAAAATGGTTCTAGTAAGCTAATACCTATTGATGACATCATAAGAGTTATGTTAGTCAATGGACATAGATTGAAGCTCTATCAAAAACCTCTCAATAAAGAAGAATTTGTTCAAAAGATAAAAGATCAAGTACCCTTTCTAGAAGACTCTACTTCTTCTAGAGAAACTATTTCAAAGCAAGTACTTGTTCTGGAGTGCTCTGCTTCTTCTAGTGAACATGCTCCTTGATGATCCATCATTAAAAAAAATTAATAAAATTAAAATTAAAATTAAAAAAATAAAAAATAAAAAATAAAAAAATAAAAAAACTTAAAACTTTCAATATTGAAAATCCTTCTAGGAACACTATTGATAATGCATGCCCAAAAAACTAGCTTGTTGGCTGGCTATGCATTACAAAAAGGGCTTTGGCTAGAAAATCAACAATGGCTAGCCAAAGGGTAAAAACAAAATTTATAAGAAAAAAATAGAGAATCTCATCATGTCACTATGATTGGTTGTCTCCATGCAATAAACTAATCCATGCAAACTTATTTATGTAGGACACATGGTGAGCAAAGGACACATCTAAGGTCAAAGTAAGTAAGACATATATTTTGTTTATCTGTATTTAGTTAACTAATTATCTTAAATTTAATTAAGACTTATTCTACGGAGATGACCCAAATTTAAATATTCCAAAATGGAATGAGATGACACATGCCATAATGAAAAAGCATGCAACCGAGCCACCAAAGGTGTATGGATAAGTGTGTAGCTTTGATATAATCAATTGAGTCATTAATTATGATAATGGAAGGATGTCATAAAAAGGGGTTTTAAATGAAGTAATGAATCATTGTCACTGTCAAAGTGACATGTCATCATTTTACCCAACTTTTATTAATGAAACAAAATGGCTAACACACTCCGTAGAAATGTGTTGTGCCTAATTATATTAAGTCATCATTTCAAACTACAAACTCATGCAGTTGTAGCATTTCATATGAACCATTTCATTTCTAAAGACTTCGATAGAAGTTGGTCTATATATCCTCCATGATTGTTACCTATCAATCCTTAGTGACTATTGCCTACTGATTTCAATAAAAGACTAGTCTACACCTCAATTGGAGTTAAAGGAATAGAGTTGACTATAAATCTACATAGAAATTGGATATAAGATGAGATTAGAGCTAAAGAATGTAGCAAATTTTCATAAAGACAAAGCTTCTGTGATAGTGTTTAGAGCCAATGGTTGGCTACCTTTCATTGAAGAGTTCTAGGGTTTCAATGAAACAATGGTAAGTGAATTCATCACTAATCTCACCCTTGTGTTTTCAATTGTGAAAAGTATTATTATTCCTATTACAACTCAAGTTATAAGCCAAATTATACAAGTTGAGGAAGAGGGAATGAGATCTATAAGCATAATTTCATTTAGTGACTTAATTAGTAAATTTAATGGTAACGAATAGACTAGGCCTTCATGTCTAGTAGATTCCAAGGGAAAATCAAAAAGCATTAATAGAAATTCACTTCCTAAACCCTATAAATTTTTAGCTAAGTGGGTATTCAATTATATCATTTGTGAGGGGAAACATAGTCTTTTAGGGAGAGATGCCATGAACATGTTAATATATCTTAAGCATGGGAGACAAAACCCTCAGTACATAATTAACCTCACATCCTTCTTATACATTGCTCTGCAAGTTATGTTTAAAATCCCTAATGTTGTTCTTACGCATCATGGCCTTATTCATCTTATTATCCAACATCACTTCCTTCAGAAAGGATAAGAGGTCTAGGAGGAATTTAATAATAGTATAGCACAACAAATTCTAGATTTTATTGCACAAGAAACCCAAAATTCACCATAGGAATTCTCATCTCCACCTACTACATCAGCTGAGAAAAAAATGCCAAGGAAGAAATCACAGACTATAGTCTCAAAAGAAATTCCTTATTCTTTTTCTTCAAGAAGAATTACAAGGTCTTAAATTCTTAAGGTTTCAATGTCTCCTCAAGAACCTCATGAATCTAAAGTACAACCAATTCCCTTGTTGGTAAGAAGAAAATTGAGATGAAAGGTTGCTACAGAACCTAAGAAGACTGAGGGTTTGATGGTTGAGAAGGAAAGCCAACTGAGTGTAACTTAGAGAGTGACTAAAAGAAGGATAAGGCTAATTATGATAGATGAAGATGAACAAGAGTTTACAAACATTCTAGAAAGTCTTAAAATGGTATTTCATTCTCCCATACATCAAACTATCCTTGTACCTATAGATATTGAACAAATTCCTTTTGAAAGGAACTCTTCAATCATAATGGAGGATCCAATTATAGAGGAAGAGCCACACATGGCAAAGGAATCAAGTATGGTGGAATAACCACCTATTCCAGTTGAAACTACAATGGATAAAGGGAAAATTGTATGTACCAATGAGAAAGATGAATCATCTAATCTAAATTATCTTATTATACAATTAACTTTGTAGCTTTCTCAAGCTCAAGCTCTTAAACAATAAAAAATAATTGACATTGGTAACTTGATTAGTCAATTGCAGAACAAGGATCATCTCAACTCATTTTTGGTGCAAAAATTAGATACAACATCTGATAATCATGTAACATAAGTCCATAGATTAGAGGAAATAATAAAGAAACATGAAAGTTATTAAATAGATCTTTGGATAAATGTAGAAAATTTGAAGAAGGAAAATAGGAGATTATAGAATTTGGTAAACTCTTCCAAAGCACTTGATGTTGCACCTCCTCCTCCTAAGGTATTTGTTGACCATGGTTTTCAAATAAGTAATCCAGTAATTCCTCCATTGAAAATACTACATCAAATTAAATAATAATATTCTTTACTTAAATATAAAAATGAAGATGCAACTTCTTGAAATAAACTCTTGGAAAATGAAAAGAAAGAATTAGAAGCTAAGGTCCAAAAATTTAGAAGAAAATTTATAGGATGCATGCAAATTAGAGGAATCTCTTTTGGCATGTAGGAATCCTTCTCATGCATATAGTTTGCTTTTATTTGAACAATTTTATAGATGACAACTTCTAAAGATCTCTTGTCATCTTCCTTACAAAATTTTATAGCCAACAACATTTTTGGAAATTTTCTATAGTGGTGAACCTGATCAGTGGGATTTGCTTTGTGAATTTTATTTACATGATTTAATTCTAGGATACCACAAGCATAATAAATTTTTGATAAACATTCATGTAGGATAAGTTCAACTAAGGGCATTACATTCTACATTAAAAAATTAAATAGCATGGAAAAACAGATTTGAGGAGTATACAAATCATGCTAAGACTATGGGATTATGTGTTAGAATAGCCTTTCTTATTCCCTAATTGATCAAATAGAATTTTAATTGTGCTTTGTTAAGTAATTAGATTAAAACACATTATTTATAGACTTTATATGATTATGTTGTTTCTTTTTATTTGTTTTCAAGATAGAGTTTTGATTTAGTGGTGGCTACAAGTGTAAACAAATGAGACCAACTTTTAGTGCCTCTTAAAAGATGAGAGGTTATGTCCCCAAATAACTTAAGATGGAGTATGAGGAGAGTGTCCTCAATTTTGGAAATCTTAATAGAGGTAATGAACTCTATGGGAGAATATAAATGGATTAGCCTGAGATATAGACCCCCTTTACTAATCATATATATTCTGGGATGGTAGAGTTGGACTCCATAATAAGAGGATCAATTCAATATATTGAAACAAATGATTCAAGAGCATCAGGGGTTTACAAGCAATTCAAACAAGCATATAATAGATGAATTTGATGAATATGATTTGATTCATAGTGTAGAAAGTAGAAACTAGAGCTATGAATGCCAATAAATATTTTCAATGGGACTTATAAAAGATAAAGCTTAGAGGAGATGATGAGATCAAAATATGGCTCATTATTGACATGTTATTTCCATCAATTCATCTCTCAAAGGATATTATCTTATGCAAATCTTAGATTTTTA
The DNA here is from genome assembly GCA_037957365.1 of Torreya grandis. Lineage (NCBI taxonomy): Eukaryota > Viridiplantae > Streptophyta > Pinopsida > Cupressales > Taxaceae > Torreya > Torreya grandis. Next base: position 476,866 of record JARHVA010006539.1, read on the forward strand.
GATAGCTATTACATGGAAAATAGATATTTGTCTTGTTTATATTGAATCAAAGACTAAACCTTTACTTTGTCATTAATGTCTAATACATAACATGTTTTAGTGATTTTTTTTGCGAAGAATGCTCAAGAAGATGACACAAGCGATGTATAGTGAACATGCAATTTTGATCTCCATTTAGTAGAACTATGAAATCAACAGGCTTACTTCTATGGACTCTATAGGCTTGTTTCTATAGACTCTATAGGCTTGTTTCTACGGACTTCGTAGGCTTATTTGTATAGACTCTACAGGCTTATTTCTATAGACTCCATAGGTTCATTCCTCCTAACTATATAGGGTCAATTTTGAGAATTTTATGAGGATGAAGCTACAAATGGGGAAGCTGGCAGCTAGATAGGACAAGAGAGAATCATTCTAGCTAGAATGAAATAAGGAAAATAACCACCTGCTATTTTGTAGGATTTAATTTTGATAAAATTCTATATAATTGGGTCTTAGGGCTATTAAAGGATAGGATATCTATTTCATTAGAATAATTGAATCTCTTGGAAATGTAATCTCCTATCTTTGGATGAATGGATCAACCAAGGAATCTTATTTCTTTGCATCCTATTTTGAGTGGTTATATTAGTATAAAATGTAATAATTAGATATAGAATAAATGAGATGATAGAGAACAGATAATAGAGAAAAATATTTGTAAGAGCATATTACAAGTTTTAGCTAGATTGTAATCATTTTAGTTTCTAGCATTGATTAATTTTTGTTCCTGAGTCTGAGAGGATCCAGGGCCCACTCTCCTTACAACCAGGAATTGTATATGGTATTTATGTTATGTTATATTATCTTTTTGTTATAATTAATTATAATCTTGTTAATATTTACATTTATTCATAAAAACATTAAAATAAATTCATATTTTAAAAAGCATTTTCTTATTCTAAAATCATTTCCTCTATAAGAAAAGTGTGCTTTATTTTACAGCAAACGTGTGAAGCAAATTTATTTTTGTTAGTGAAGAGTGTGATTTTAATTTATACACAAGCATAAAAAGGAGTGTGATTTTTACTTTCAGCAAAAGAGTGGATTGATTTTATTTCTTCCTTTTTTATCAAAAGAGTGAATCACATTGTTTAGGATACATTTCTTTCTTTAGTCAAAGTTAGAATAGGATCATCAAAACACCCCCATAACCAGACTTCTAGATCTACAATCATATACCTTATTGTAGATAGCTTTCAAAACCAACCCTAGTTGATAATACATCAATTTAATATTGATTAAATGAGGAGTTAAATGACACTTTTCATGTATGTATGGCTTAATTAATGAAGTGCATAAAAGAAACAAGTTTGAAAAAAACTACGTTCATTCATAAGATTTTTTCCTTGACTAGCCTTAGTACGATTCTCTTTGGACCACAGTATTATCAAGTGGACTTTAAGGAAATAAAAAATATGACTTACCTTGATTTATTTAAATTAGGTAAATTTACTTTCTAATTAATCCAAATCATTGTAAAGAATAATTATCTCAATAAGAAAACTTTATATCTAATTTCATTACAGTAGTCTTAAAATAACATAAAAATCCTAGAGAATCCAACACAATGGTTGATTTCCTTGGGTATATATCATTTTAACATAATTAATCTTATTTACTTACAAGATGTTATCTATTTCTAACCCTAAACTATGTGATTTGTGCTATAAAATCATGCTTGATAGTTCAGATACTCTCACTCAATGTAGACAATTGTGAAATATGATATGGTTTTTAAATTTATTTATTTAAAAAAAGGGTTAAATTTTTAAGGTTATGACAATCATTTTATTACCTATGGTCTCTTATAGAGTATAGTGGACCCTTTAGATATACTTTAGTGCCCATTTACAGTAGCTCATCCCTCATTAATATAGTGATGTTTTCATTTCAAATAATTATAATGTATTGATATAGATAAAAAATGTTAGCATATTTAATATGTCAATTTTAGTATTTGGACCCATATATTATATGATACTTATTTTATTGACCATATTTACCCTACATAGGTTATATTGAACATGATGTGAATCTTACCACACCTCTATGTTGGGTCAATTTCAAAATTTAGTTTTTTTCTTGCTTCTTACATTTTACATCATTTTTAGTTGATTTCCACTCATATGTTTTTTATAGTGAGTATCAACACATTTAAAGTTTCTATTTTCATCTCCTTTATCCATATTATACACAAGATTTAAGGTAGATCCTCATGGTGTAATTTTCCTCAATATAATTATCAATATATCTAGTGTAACATGGTTTCAATATCTTCAAATAGTGATCATAAAAATCCTTATAATAATATTAAATATCTTGACTCAAAATTAATCTATAATATAAATAAGGATGAAAGCCTTAATTTCATTAACAACTCTATATTAATATCTAGTTTATCCAACTATCATACCTCTCTTCATACCAATTCTGTTAAAAACATATACTTGTAATCCTCCTCTTGTCAAAAATACTACTAGTAATCCTACTCAAATTCCTTCTATTGATAATTAAAATTTAATTTCTAAGGTGGTAGACCAAATGATCCTTATTTAAGATACCAATACCCATAAAATACTCCAAATTCAAAACCACCTTTTGAAAATGGATAATAAACCTAAACAACCTATTTTAAATCAACCTAATAAAAAATTCCAAACCTTATTCTCTCATGGATTCTAATAACATTATTATTCCCAAAATATGCTTCAAACAATTAAAAAAACCTAACTCCTTATATATTTTACATTTACATTATAGGTCCCTCTTCAACCTTAAAATATGATGGGACTACTATCCTAATGTTAACCTTAGAGCATGTTTAAACACTTAAAAAGTGTGGATTGAAACCAATACTTATACGACAACCAAGCCTATATAAAACATATAGTTGGAGATGAATTTAAATGGTATAATAAACTTCCTACTCATTCAGTTATAAAACTAGAAGACCTTGTCAATTATATAGTGAATACTTTCAATATCATTACTTTCCTAAAAATAGCCTTGGTAACTTTGTGAATGCAAAGTAATTACATAAATAATCCACCCATAATTTAATCAAATAATGTAAATGAATATTCCATAAATTGAATCATGACATGAGTGAAAAACAACTTTTTAAATTTTATATTACCTCTTTAAATCTTCCACTTTAATATAAAATAAAGTCTTTCTATATGAAAACATTAGAAGAAGTCCATAATGAAGCTAAAATAAAATATTACCTTATGAACTAGTTTTAACATTATAAAAACTACATTGTGTAATGTTTTCAAACATCACCTCATGAAATAAATACAAACACATTTTGATGTAAAACTACCTATAAAAATCCAAAAGTACCTCCATAAAAAATCAAAACATTCAAACAATTATAACCCTAAATTCCCTCTCTCGTGTCTTCAAGATTTGAATAAAATTATGCAACATACTATGCCTTTGATTTTTGACAAATCAAATACTTTCCCTCTATGGTATAATGCTAAATAGTTCTACTAATTTTATGTTACCGTTGCTCATTATCATGAATATTATTATAAAAAAAGTGAAACTTGCTTATGAACTTATGTTAGGTGATAATTTCAACCATGCAACTATCTCTAAAAAGTGGTATAAGGAGTATCTTAACTATTATAAATAAAAATTAAAAAAAAATCAATAAATATAATGAATCACATCCCCATTTTTAAACATAACATAAAAATTATCATTAAAAACCTCAACAATGTTATAATTTTAATAATGATCATATGAAAACTTTGTATTCACTAGTGATTCCAATTTTGACCAATACTACATCCATTCCCAATGTGTTAACTTAGAAAAGGTTAACCACCAACATAATCTCACTCATAATTACCATGTCACTAAACCTAAAAATCCTTCTAAAAATTATTCTAATACAACTTATGATACAACCTCTAATTACTCTACTCCATGAAAAAATAATTAATTTAATGTCCAAACTCCTCTAATTACCAAATCTCACAAATCACACCTTAATTTTTAACTGAAGTATCATTAAAATTCTTTAAAAAAAACATCTCAATGACATTTTTTAGAATAACTTAACACTATGCCTTAAAATATTTCTCTAATGGAACTCATGATAACATCACATGATCATCAAAATATTTGAATGTATAAATTTAATACATATAATACATTAAAAAAATGACCTTAAACATATAGTCAATATCCTGAAGGTCCATGACCAATTAAAATCTATACCATTTAATCCAATTCACATACTCAATTTATTAACAACTCCTTATCAAATTTTGTAAGGATGAGATGAGGAGTGATTAAATTATTTTCCAATCCAATGACCCACATCTATTTTTTGGCATCATGATCAATGATTTTAAATTAAAGAAAGTATTTGTGGATGAAGGTTTGGGAATCAATGTCACCTATTTATGCTTAGTTATAAAACTTTGATACACCACAAAATATATTAAGAAAACGAAAAAAAATTACCATCAATTAGATAATAATAACCAAAATATTATTGGTTTTAGTTATCTTACTCTTAATATATGATTAAAAAATCATTCATGTCAAGATTATGGATCTTGATCTTCTAGTTTTATATATCCTATTATTAGGTCATATGTGGACTCATTATATGAGATAAATTGATTTATTTAGTATCCAATGCTTAAATTTGATTCTTGAGAACATGAATATGATCTCAAATTACTTAATAAAAAAATGATAATTTTCATTCTTACTACCAAAATAATTAATATGTCCCACTTTTATAAGTTCAACAAGATGCATCTTGATAAAAACTTCACTCCATTTTAATTTGATGATTATGAACCTAATGAATTTAAAAATACTTGTAACACAACTAAGATACCACCATATGTTCCAAAATGCCTTCTTCCATCTTTTTTATCCTGAGATAGGTTCTTTCCCTTAATCAATGATGATATTTAAATCCCACCTCTTTTTAAATTTAATCAAGATCCTATGAAAATAGATCTTATTAATTAAATGAATGTGGTGTGGCTAAAATTTTCCAATAATTATTATTACTCACTCCTTGAGTTTTATTTCATTATTATATTTATCAAGCATATATCCCATGAAAACCCTAACCAATAATGCACTATGTCACCATCTTATGATGAAGATTAAAAATTTTCTCAAGCTTAAGTGAGAAACATAAATGTGCTTAATTATTATAATAACCTTACTATAATGAATCATTTCAATCAAGATGATAACATAATACACATTTCCTATTATATTTGTCATTTCCTTGATTCAAGTGAAGAATAGGAAAATGTGGACATATAAGGTTATGGACCTCCCATTAATCCTCATTTATAAAATACTAGTTGGGTGTTATAAAAATCCTATTTTTTCCAAAAATAAAAATATATATATTTATGATATCATTTATAAAAATTATACTAAAAATAAATGTATTAACCATACTACTACAATGTAAAATAAATATAGAAATCCAATTATATATGTTTTCCTTTTGGTTGCTACCTCAAAATAAACCTATTATATTAGGCATATTACATGACCTTAGAGTAAAATTAAAATAATTTCATCCTCTAATTTTATGATTATTTTTAGGAAAAAACAAGACATGAGTTGACGGTATTGGGTTACATTAAATATCCTACTTGGATCCTTGTTTCTACATATACACAAATCTTTACACCATCTAATCTAATTCAATGGGTCTATTACTCCAAAAAAATTACTTTTTAATTTATAAATAAGTGTGAATGTTAAATATACCAAAGAAACATAAAAACTAGGGGAACATGAAAGTATAAAAGAAAGGTTTTTGAGTAAGCAAGAGAACATTAATGCTTAAGACAAAACATCTGGCCAAACATATTTTTACTAATGTTATTCAAGTTTCAAATGATCTTGGAATTCAACCACACAAGAAAGAGAGTCAATGATAATAACATATGATTATTCCTAATAGTTATTTTTAAAATTAAACACATATAAGTTTGTTGTTGATGATACATAGGATCATAGTGGTTTTAGTACAATGAAAAGAATTAAGAAACTAAATAGAATAACATGTAACCCATCATAATTATTTAATATATTGTATAAAGGCACATATTAAATATTATAACATTAATATAATTTATTTTACCACAAAAAATTATATGACATTTATAAGATAAAACACAGTGAGAAACAATAGAAAACATATTAATCTTCTTGTGTTTTGTTACAAAAAGTGTCAACCTTAACCATACGCTACAAATCATCATATATAAATACAAGATGGGATCCACATATAAATAACAAGGATTTATACTCTTATCCATTATGACTCAAAATAGTTTTAATTCCAATCATTACCATCATGATCCTAGAAAAGATAAAGAAGAGAGAAAGAGGACCTAGAGCTTTGACATCACAACCTTGGGTTGGGACTATGAGGATATTCAACTTGATCTTGATGGGAGACCACTTCCAAGCTACTTTAGGGAATCTTACTGAGCTAACAATGCATGTGCCATAAAGTTATCTTCCTAATCAATGTTTGATGGATTAAAAAGTGGCTCCAAAAAGTTTCCCTTGCCTAAGTCAATATTTTCTTATATGTCTTGAGTAGGGATTAAAGGGATACCTTTAGCTCATTGATTTGGTTTATTATTTGGTTGAATGTGTGCCAAGCTCTAGGATGGCCTAAACTCTATCTCTATTGGCATTTTCCACCTTATTATTCATTACCACCTTGAACTGATCTAGGTGGACCCCAAATTCATTAAGGCTAAGGTGCCATCCATGTGAAAGAGGACCGTGATGTTGACTTCAAATTAAGCAAGGATTTGATACCTAATTTTATCTAAGGGCCCAGTGGTGGCCTAGATATCCCTAATCTAATCTTACAGTGTGGTCCTCATGTTCTTTATCAAATTTTTATACATATTTAGGTCCACGAGAGGCATGATATTGAGCTCCTAAAACATCCCCTTGTTGATAATTTCTACCATTTTATTGCATTTTTGGTCCAAATTGATAATTATATTTAAATATTATTAATCTATTTTGAAGAGCACATTGATATTATAAAGATATCTAGTCATCTCTCCAAGGGTTATGAACAACAATTCAATATTAGATTCAACCTTACCAACTATACCATTATGGAAAGAATCATTAGTTAAAGCTCTCAGGTCCTGAATTGGTCTCTAAGGTCTTCCATCAACTTATCAATGAGCTCATTGGTGGAATTTATTATAGAGATTTAGTATTTTGTAATATTATCCTCCATTATGGAATTCCTTTTATTTTTAAGGGAGAATGGATCATGTTCCATCATCCACACAATAGGGTCCCCACATTATGTGAAGGTCTGAGTGAGCACCCTCTTCATCCTACCCAAATCTGAATCAAATTATTTTTGAATATCAAGGTCCCCTTGGTAAACCATTTATATCCTTTTAAAACCTAAAGATTAAATGGGACCCATCCATCCTTATTATTTTATTATTCCCATGGTATTAGAAGATGAGATAATGAGGGTGGTGGTAGATGAAGTGAAAGGTGGAGGCATGGATGGAGGAGAAAATAATGAAGGTGAGGGAATAAATGGAATGGATAATGGAAGGGGAAGAATGGGTGAAAAGGAGGGTGTTATAAAATTGGAATCCCAAGCAAACAATTGAGACCATAATTAGTCCTAGGTCATGAATAACTAGGGGATAATTTCACATAGGAATTCTATATTCAATATGAAAGAGGAAATTGGCTAAATAAATCCAATTTTTAGGGAGATTGAAATAATAAAGAGAGAGTCACATGATGGACCTAAGATATAACTAGAGGTTGCATGGGTGTCCAAGGTTTAATTAACCTTGGACAATTAGTAGGTTTCATCTTTGGGCTCACCTAAAGTGATACTAAAGTAGAAGGATGCATCCTAGATAGATCCTATGGTAGATAGGTGGTCACTAATAGAATTGTTAATCTATAGGGAGTTATAGGAGTAAAGGAAACTAGGGCACTCATAGTCACAGATGTTGTTAGGGAAATTATGGCATTGGGAGGGATGGAGGGCACCAGGGATACTATGATTATAAGGGAAACATAAACTACACTCTTATTTATAATTTTGCCAACATGTAGAGATATCTCAAGAATGAATAATGGATCCAACTAATGTGAAGTAAATGAATTAGAAAAAATAGGGTCATAAGGTAAATTGAAGGGACTAATAAAATTGTAAAGTATTCTATAGAATGAGTTAAAATAGGGGTAGGTCACACTTGGGAAGGTAATCTATAATTATTTGTAAGTGTTTTATTAGGCATAATATAAGTAGGGGTTGAAAACTATGAGGATGCCATGAATTGGTCTTGATATGGGATCTCCTATGACCTTAAGCTAATTTAAAATTAAAGCACACAATAATCCTAAAGTTAGCCTACCTAGGAGGTTTTTGTAGGTGAATTATATGTTGAGGCTAATGGAGTAGTGGAAGTGGGTACTTCTTATAATATTAACTAGGAGATTGACCTCATTATTTTCAAGACTTTAATAGTAAGCTATCAAGGAGTTGTTCTCTCTTCTATTTTGGGACCAAATTGTACTTGATATCTTTAGAAACATGTTGCTTTGATATTGTTGATCATCTCCACATCATTATCATGGTTTATTTGTGTTGTATCATCTAGGTGGATCTAATGGTGATATGTAATATTTATCCATGCCTAATACTTATCCATTTAGGTGTACATTTTACCCTGAGGATATAATTGTCTATCATCAACCTTAAGAGGTTTAAGTAGTACATGTGGAGGGATAAAACTTACAATGATACTAATTTATTATATTCATGTCACCTAATAACCATAGGGAGTGGTAGGTAATCCTTGTACCTCTTATCAAGGAAGAGACATGCGATGCCATAAGACAAATACCAAGTGATTTATTACTCTATTAGGTGGTCTAGGATAATATATGATAGTTTAAGAGGATCCCCTTATATTAATTCTACCCTAATCATAATATGGTCTCAGTAGTACCAATAGGCACTAATGGGAATAATTGAGGCACATATCTCCTTAGAAATCCTAGGCATCAACTTTTCAATGATGGTGAAATACATTGAAGGGTATAAATGGTCTCAAATTTATTTTATATGGTGCTTGTAGTGGTGAATGTAGAGATTATCAAAGAATACATGCACCAAATACCCTATTGGTACCCATGGAGGGAAGGTCATGCTTCATAAATTTAGGGTGCATAGGTGGCATTGACCAAGTATGACATCATGTAGAAGTTTCACCTAGCTCACTCTTTGTTGATATACTACATGATGTTGAAGGTGATGATGTCATTGAGTTCATGTATCTCTTCCCTTTTAAGGATGATGCTAAGCATAGGGACCCAATTCTTATTGAAATGCATAAATTTTCTCACCTTGTATAGGTATTTGAGGAACAACATGTTTATTTTCACTCCCTTGTGAAAAAATTTGATGGTGTAGGATTTGGGGTCCTTTTTGTTTAATTAGTGGTTAGTGTATTTAGTTTAACTATTAATGACATTATAGATATTGTGGGTGATCATCCAATCTGTGGAAACCTATTTTTCATAAGGGATATAAAACTCTAAAATATCATAATACTTTTTATTGGTGTCCCTAGAGATGTCTATAATCTCTAATACCATGTGTTGTTGAGTAAACAATGCCATTACTACACCTAGAGGTGCACAACAAGTTACCAAAGAGTTCATTTAATAGGAAGACTTATAGGTTGGGAAAAACCTTATGTAGTCATGAGGATTTAATGTATATGTGATCATCAAAAAATGATATGTCATTTTAATTTGGTTCATCATAACTGATAGGATTATGTATATCTAAAATTGTCTTGAATATTTCAGTTTAATGCTTAAATTTTTCAACACCATATAGGAAGGTAGTATTCTATAATTATTTCTTTGGTTTTGGATTTGAATTTGATTCATCCATGTATGAATTAAATTTTCTTCTATGTCCATGGATTTATAAGGTATGTAACTTGGGTTTTGATGTACTTCAAGATAGAGGGATCTAAATTATGTGAATACATAAAATACAAATAAATATGATCTCAATTTATACAAGACCTTATAGGTATCTATTAAATTTATGCATTAATGGCCTTGAAGGCTCATATTATAAAAATTAAACTCTAATTTGATGAATTTGGTCTCAATTTCATTAGTTTTGGCTTAGATATGATCTTCATGAACATGCCTTAATTGGATTGGTTGGTAGAAATGAGATCTATCCATGTGATAAATCATGAACCATTCAAGTGAGATATTAAATGTAGAGAGTGTGGTGAGTATATGCATAGAATTAGCCATTATGTAATTTGAGGTATGTCTATATCATCCATGTGTCACTTGTACATTTATGGGCTCAATGGGTACGATAATGAATAGGCACAGTGGGGCATTCCTCAACTTAATAGATATACTTGAGTGAGTTTTCCACTTGAGCATACTGATTACTCAAAACTTTTTATCATTATCTTGAGAAGGTCCTAGTCCATACTATATTCTTACTCATCTAGGAGTATTCTAGGACCTTTTGGAAATTAAGTGTATAGAATTACATATGGAACTTTCTTAATCATTTTGGTCTCATTGAAATATTATAGCTCTAACACTTCTGGGTATACTTGGTATATATGACACTTATTACTTTTTTGGGCCTTCCTAGGCTTTGAAAGATATAACACCTCTCGGTGTACTTGGTACATACGGTGTTTTACCATGAATTCATGCCTATTAGAGATTCTATAGATCTAACACCTTTCAGGTACTTTATACACATGTCACTCTCCCAATATATTTTTTTGCATAAGAATCTAACATCTCTAACACATATAAGTTACTTGCTACATGTGTCACTTTCCCATTGGATCAAGCCTCTTAAGGATATGAAAATTATGACACCTCTATGTGTAATTGATTGGTACATGTGTCACTCTCCCATTAGATCAAGCCTGATAGGGATCTAACATATATAAAACCTTCAATTATACTTGGTACGCATGACACTCTCCCATTAGGTCAGGACTCTTAAGGCTCTAACAAATTTGATAGCTCCAAGTGCACTTGGTATACATGGTTATGCCCCATTCAATCAGGCCTCATGGGGATCTAACATCTTTAACACCTAAAGGTTTACTTTATATATATGGTGTTATCCCATTGTATTTGTCCTCCTAGGGTTATAACAAGTCTAACACCTTTAATTGTACTTGGTACATGTGTCACTCTCCCATTTGTGTTAACACTCTAAACTAGACCCTTAGAAGAATATGGGTCAAACCTCTCCAAGTTTGGGGTAGCATGCGATTATCCCAAGGCTATGGGTGACTTATGGATGGGTTAAACCTCTATTTTATGCATATATATCCCATATTTCATCAATTTTATCTAAATTCCTAATACCTACTAATTTTTTGGAGTGAAACGAGAGAGAAATGCATGAAACAAACCTAAGGTTTTAATGTGATACACCAATATTAACCTATCCACTCTAACTAATCTTTAATTAACACCTTATGAACCAAGAAAGAACTAATGACTAAAATAATTTTTAAAATGAGATCCTAAACATAAGTATGTCATGTGAAGGTTATGATAGATGTCTATAACATGAAGGTAATGGATAAGAATCTTGTTTAATAAATTATCAAATAATTTTTTCTTCAAGCACAACTACTAGCACATTGGAAGATCACATGACTTGCATAGGATGACACTCTAGAAAATAAGTGAGGGAAAGGAATTAAAAATTAGAATCAACTTAAAAATTATATAAATCAACAAACACATGACATACTATGCTATCAATGAATTATAAAATTAGTCCTTATTTATCAATTCACAAGGCTTACAAGATATAATTTGGGTAGAGTTTCATCATACCCAACTAAGGGATACTTACAATTACATTAAATACTCAATATATATAATAATATAAGGTGATATAAGGGTATATTGGCATGGAAATATATAAAGGAGGTCATAATGGTCACCATTCATTCAACCAATAGTTATAAGCATCCCTCCATGCTCTCTCATTCATTACCTTCATGGTTGGTGGTATTCCATGAGCACCTTGGAGTTTTGAAGTGGAGTGGTGGAGGATAATTAAATATTATTTTAAATAATTAATGGAATATGTATTCCAACTTGGTCAATACCATCTCCTCATTATAGTTACCAAAAATCAAATTGATTCTATTAGTTCTCTTTATGAAGCATTTAACAACCACCTCCTTCTTACATGCCAATATGACTTACGAAATTTCCTTATCATCCATGATGGTTTGGATATGGGCCCTACTCACGTAATTGAGACAATTAAAAAACCTTCATGATCTACATTTAATCCATAATATCCCTCCATATCAAGCAAGCATCTTCTCTTGTTGTCAAAACAAGACTACTAGGCAATTAAGCCTAGTGACTTGATGTTAACTATTTGGATGACCATGAAAATCACATATAACTTTAAAGTATGAATAATTTAGTGTGTCTTATGTCTAAATAAACATATCAAATTATGAATTATACCTTTTAAATAGTTCACACCATGCAAATTTTCCCATCTAGCTCATTAGGTTGCCTTTTACTAGCCTTTATAGATTTGTTCTTTTGCTCAGACTTGTAAAAGCCTTTATAAGAGGATCTAAAGTATTTTGTGATATAAAAAGATAAAATAGACCTCATACTTCCCTCATCAATTATATTCAACTATTCAACTTTCTTATAAACCTATTTCTACCTTAAAACCTTGAAAAAGTATAGTTTATGATGAATCTATACAATATTCCATACAAAAAATAGAATGGATGGGATATACTCAGAGTGCACTATGAGTTTCAAGTGTTTTTATGACTATTTCAATGCAATTGAGTACAATTTTTTCTAGGTTTCCTCTATTCGGTTCTTTTTACTGATTTTGGTAGGTTGAGAGTATCATGAACTCTTAATGACCACTCATATCCTTGAGGGGTTGAACTATAGAAAAATGACAAAAACATGAGGTATATAACCCCCTTCAACCTTCCTTGGAATTTAAGGATCCAATTCATTTAATCCATATAGCTATAATGTGAAGAAAGTTCCTCTCAATTTAAAATCTTGCATTGTAAGAGGTCAATGGAGTGAAAAGGGGTGTAACAGAGTAAAATTTTCTTGATTCTAACTTTTAATACCTATTATAGGTCTATGACACCCATATCAACATGTATCCATTGCTTAGATTTTTCATCTCTCCTCTTATGTCATCTGCAACCCCATTAGCTCTTACCTAGGGTTTATAGACTTCTAAGCTAATTTAACCCTAAAGGCCTATAAATTGAGTTTTTTTAGCTGAACTGAGTCCCAAACTTCTATAATTATGTTATAACATTGTTATGCTCCCTCTCTAGTTATTTTAACCCTCAAATACCCCCAAAGCATGTAGAAGGATCGATCTCTATACACATGCCTATTTAGGCCATGAGGTTACTGTTGCATCCAAGCACCAAAACCTTATAGTTTAAAAAATTATTAATCATTATAAGGAAATTTATTATACCTTATTTTATTTTGGTACTTCACCTCTATGTAAGGATCAATACTTTTAACTCCTCTTCTCATGACTCTGCCTGCAAGTGTTCCCAATCCTGCCTGGGATATGAGTATCAATTTCTATATTTGTTAACACGTTGATATTTTTATGAATATCATAAAATGAGGCATATGAATCTCATATATAAATAAGTCCTATAAAACCTTTCCAACCTTATAATATCTCCTAAACATGTAAATATCCTCAAGTTCTATGTCTAGGTTTTCACATGTCAGCTTAGGCCTCATGGGAATAATTATGCCATTAGGATATTCTCAAATCCAAGGAATAAATCATTCAATTCAAAACCCTGAGACCATTTATAAGACAAGTTAGGTACCCTAATTTCAATCTCCCAGTCAACACTTCTATGTAGGGTTCAACATATATCTCTTATCCTGCGTACCTGTAGGTATTTAATGTGTTTTGACTATGTGAGAGTGACCTCTAATTTAGATGTATTTGTAACCTTTGCATGTTTTTTCTTACCTTATTAGGATACCTTTAATATATACATGACCTTACTTGAATCCTTTTAGGTTTTAACATCAATGTCATAATGCATATTGTGATTACATTTTAGAAGTAGAGTTAAAGATTCTTCATTAGACTTATAGTTCTTTATTAGGTTCATGGATTTTTGTTGAGGTATCTTCAGTGATGGACACATATTTCTTATTATCCATTCACTTGATTTGACCTCTTAGTAACCATCTAGTATACTTCATACTCAGTCACCTTGTCTTCTCATATGGGCATGTAAGAGGCAGTTGAGTTCTTTGACTATGTGAGAAGGTGAGTGGTAAGATTTATTTCTTCATGGAAACTCTACCCACTTATAAATTTTGATCATATTTTCCATGGGATTTTTAGACACCTAAAATTGGCTATCGATAACCTCCAATCAAGCTTTTGGCTAGTTTCCATCTAAAATGCACAGTTTGGCCTAAAAACACTAAAACATGATAAATTATGTGAAATTAACATATTAAAGTGATGATTTTGGACATGGTATCATTATATGGGGTAATGAAATTTATGGGCCAACTAAATTTGCTCATATCATTTTGAGTCAAAATTCTAATTTTGCACCCATGTGCTCTAGACTACTTTCCTATCAAATCTTTTGCACAAGACTCATGACTTTGTTATTTGTTGTTAAAAACATCCTAAATAGGAAAATGCATCCAATACATCTAACATGGACTTCCAATTCTAATCCAGTCAAATTTAAGACCAATAACAAGACATTCTAATCAATTTGAGTAATTTGTGCATAAATTGCTTAATCATGTTTAAGAGATAATTAACCCAAATTAAGGCCTAATCGAGAATTCCATGGAGACTTGTTGAATAATTTGTTTTGGAAATGAATATTGAATATTTGCATCATCAAGTGACCTCATTTCTTTAGAAGACATCCCTAGGCCATAAATGCCACAAATATTAGGATTCATACCTCCCATGCCTCATCAATGCCTTTCATGATGCCCTCTATGCCTCATAATTGTGCCTTATTATAATGTCATGATGAGGATAATTACTAAACTTAATTCCAAAAATTGAATTAATCCGCAACCACACATCTCAATCTTGAGATGGATGGTTGAGGCTAATTTTGATCAAATCCAAAAATTTATAAATAAAAGGGCTCACAACATCATTTCTAAGCTTAGTTTGTTCAAAGTTATAATGAAGGATTGGTTCCAAAAGCTTCATACATTTAGTGTTACCATGCCAAATTGATTCTAAGCAAAGCCAATCCAAAGCCACAAGGTGCCCAGGAGAGATGGAGGTAGCCAAGCTTCCATTGTTAAGGACTTCATAAGCAGAAGCCAAGAAAACCACTACTACAAAGGCATTTGGAGCATCCAATGAAGGTGAAAGAATTATTGTGTTTTCATTCCTTGATTTTTTGTTCTGTTTGTCATTTTATTTTGTTAACTAAGCTCTCCCTAGTGTTTAGGCCTAGATATGTTATGTTATTAGTGTGTTTATTTCATTTTGTTTTCATTTTAGGACTAACACCATACTAACCATCCTCTCTTGAGTCAAATTCATAGATCACATAATGGCACAGTTGCTGGGACCAAAAATATCCTAAACCTAAAGGAGATCCTTTTACGACTTAAAAAGAATCATTTAAGCCTTTACAACTCTTTCAAATTGATTTTCTAACATTATTTTGCTACTTTTGGTTGCCACAATTTTTACATAGTATTTGACATCAACAAAAATATCGACATCAGTTACCTAGCCTAGCTGATATCTGTCAGAAGAACTGACATCGATTAGATCTTGATTATCCATAACCAATGTTGGTCACTATGTTTTTTTAAAAACACATAACCAAGACCTACTTTTTCAAATTTTATTGTTTCAAACTCAAAAGAGCTTCAAAGCTAAAGAACATGCTAACTATTTTGCTTCAAGACCAAGCCAAATTTTTGCTCAAAACATGTTTAAATAACTTTTTCATGCTTAAAATTTTATTAGGAACTTTGTTTTGGAGTTTAACAAAGAATTTAGGGGTTTTTGGTGAATTCTTTTCAAATTTTAAAACTAAGACCAAGGGGTCAAATGAACACCACCAAACATTTTATTTGGGTTTAAAATTGAACACACTTGTCAATTTTTGCTTGGAATAGTTATTTAATTAGATTTTGTTTGAAAAAAAGAGGAATGGTGCATGTGTTCTCTTATATTTGTCCCCTATAGGGAACCCTTAGAATCAAAATTTCCATTCCTATTGAAAGTAGCCTAGTCCAAGGCTTAGAAATTAAGTCATCTAAAACACTCCCCAAAAACTCATCAAAGTTTGGGTGATCTTGAAAATGACCCTAAAGTCTTTCTAATTTCATGTTTTTATTTATTTATGCATTTTGTCTTGCAAGGGGGACTTCATCACCTCCCGTAAGTTATTTAAGGAAGCTTTGACCTAAGGTTTCATCTCCCAGCATTGACTTCATTTGACTCTTTTATAGTTGCACATGGGATGTAGGGGCACTTTGGACATTGCACTACACTAAGCAAACAATATGATGTAGTGGTTGCAAAAAGGACTAAACCTTTTTTCAACAAGCCAAGTGATATGGACCCAAAATCCATGCTTTTCTTTTTCATTGTTTGGCATGAAAGTCATTATGCAATTTATTCCCCTAGATCATTCAAAAACTTGTTAGATCTTAGATAAATCCCCACTTACCAAATAAGTATTGTTGGTGCAAGGTGTGCCTCAAGGTCCATGTCATAGTATTCTCATTTGAGAGAAGGGGGGATGTAAAAACCCTACTATATAATGTGCATTTACTTTTGGATGAACACTTAAAATCCTCTCAAATGATGTATATTGATGGATTCCAATAGAACTAAGTAACCTTGTTAGTTCAAGATCTAAGGGTGATTAATTAGTTGGTATTGTCCTAGATTATTATCTTGTTTGGAGTAAAAACTTGGTGTAAACAAAAAATCCAAACCAAACACATAGTCCAAATTTTCTTTTGAACAAATAAGCATTATGATGCTCACATGAGATCATCCATTTTCTTTGTTCAAAAAGTTCAACAAAAGATTGAGAGTCATATCATCCACTTTGGCACAATTATGCTATCCAATTGAGTCTATACCTTTACCAAAGTTTTTTAATTCCTTTACTTATAATTTAAATTAAAAATTACACCTTTATAAGTTCATAGGGTTGATGTGTTAAGTGGGTTCACCATTTGCACTAAACTTGAGGGAACTTAGGTTTAATTTCTAATTTAGGTTGAAGGTTGTTTAAGACTCATAATCATTATCATCACTTGATAGACTTAAGACATTTTGTCTTAAACACTTGTACTTTAAGTCTATGCACCACAACATTTTGAGTCAAAAAAGGTATTGTTATGCTACCAAAATTGTAGGAAAACATCTTTTCCTTAAGAGAGTTTTTGAAAAAAAACTTTTTGTCACACCTTTTGGGTAGTATAACATTATTACATAGCCCAAATCATTTCAAACGTTGTTTGATAGACCCTCTTGCATAGAGTTCCAAATTTTTTACTAAAAAATTAGATCAATCTAAGTATACTTTTGATCCTTTTTCTAAATTCCACTTATAATATTCACCTTTGTCTAGCTTGTTTGTAAAAGGAACCAAGTTTTATACCATTATTTATGACAAAATAAACTATTGCTAAAGTGCCTTTTGTCTCATACCTTATACCTAGTTGATCAAGTTCATGTCCAAGAATAAAATGCCTAGTATTTCCTAGAAGTGTTTCAAATCTATTTGATTAAAACTTTCATCTATTTTCAAAATCTATATTTTGATGTCATTTGGCCAAGAGTCCTAGCACATGCCTTGTTTGAGCCTAGATTTTGATGCTATGTTTGGCCAAAATACCTAAAAAATTTTAAATTCCTAGAATAGAGTGATTTGAAACACTTTGACCTTAGAGTTTGGCATTCTAATTTTTGGTCCATTTACTTACTTATCTTTGGGTGAACATTGAAATGTTAGATATTTTATGCTAGCTTTTTTCCTGACAAATCTTTGAATAAACCTTTTGATCCTTTTGACAAATCTAGACCATGTTAAAGGCATCATTTATTTTAGATTCTATCCTTTTTAAAGTTTGTAGAACTATTTGAAATTTTATTGTAAAGCATTGGCTATGGATCCTAACATGTATTCCTACACTCATAGTGGACTCATATACAATCCATGGATTAGTAATGTAGTTACATAGGAAGAAATGGTGCAAGACCCCTATGTAGATAACATTGCTTATGAGATGGATTCTTATCCCTCTTATAATGCTCAATTATGGGCACAAAGTCAAGATCCATTGGATAACTATTTGGTTAACCCATCATCTTACACAGAACAAGACCAAGAACAAATTGTGCAATACTTAGCTACAATACCCATGATGGATGAGCCAGTACTTCAACAATCATATTATACAAATTTAACTTCCATGTATGATCTATTTTTGTTTTAGTGACATTTTTTAGAGAACAAATATGAGATTTTGGTTAGGGCCATAGAGGCAGGGGCTAAGTTTCCAGTAGACTTCCCCCATGAAAATTTAACAAGTCTAGTAAGAGTGCCCCACAATATCATTTATGCTCAACATGATTGTTCTATCAATCCTATGGCTCTATTCCAAAGAATGTACCAAGATCCAATATATCAAATTGAGGAAAAAAACTTCATGGAAGATCACTTTAACTAAATGCAAATAGCATACTAAACCTACTTGAATTTAGCACATGATTTCAATCAGATGAACATGGTAAGTAAGCCTCTCATTGACCTAGTTCCTTTAATAAGAGTGTTGATGGAATTAACTAGACAAGAAAATCTAAGTTTTGACCCATTTATACAAACCACTTTGATAGATAACTTGATACATATGCTAGTTATTAAAGAAGTGTCTTCAGCTTCTATATTGAGTAGTGAGCCAAATGTAGTGGACAATGTGCAAACAATGTATAATCTTGATCAAAGTGGTACTAATGCACAAACAACTAGCAAACAACATGTGCCTATAGTTAATCGCATGATAGATCATCATACTAAGGAATAAGAGTTTTTTACCCTAGCCTCAACCAACTGCTTCCTCAAATGTACAATTTATGAGATTAGGTAATCAAATAATAGCCAATATCACACCTAAACAATAAAATGTGATGAATCCTACTCCTCCTCAATAGGTATTGAGTAGTATTCCATAGTAGTAGACATATTCTAGTGTATCAATACAACAAAGGATTAATACATTACCACCTTAGTCAGGGGTAATAAATATTCCACCTTGCTAGGTAACAATGAACATACCTTTTCAGTCACAAACTAATATGCTAGTCTAAAACAAAGAAATGACTAGTCAAAAATGTGTAAATGTTAGTCAGTGATATATGTTGAATATAAAATGTACTTTCACTTCCTCATAAGGATTCATGCAACAAAGAGGTCCCCATGTTTCTTAGGTACCTACTAGACAACCATTGGTTCAAAATGTGCCACAAATCTAAAGATAGGGTCTTGTTCCACAAGTCCCACTCAATAATAAGGTTTTACTAGTCAGTAGCATGTCCTTTTTCAACCATAGTAGGTAAAATAAAATTATATCCCTCCATCCTAACCATAAAATCCCCCAGGTCAAACCTTTATCACCAACCTAAACTAAAATATCACACAGCCAAATGTGCAATTTCAAGTGCATCCTAATCCATGTATGCATATTCTTAGTCCATTCCCCAACCAAAACAATATACCCTAATAGGTATCTCCATCATACCCTAGTCAAAGTGTCCCACTTGTGACCTCTCAACCATTTACCCAAACCAACATTCTCCCTCAAACTAATAGCCCTTCTAGTTTCTTATCCAAAGAATTGTAACAGATGAAGGATACAATTATTTCAATTGAGGCTGGGAAGAAAATTAAAATTTTCAAATTAGATGACGTATGTTTCTTTTCATTCAATATGGAGTATTTATAGATACCATTTCCTCTAGGATATGAACCACACAAATTTGATAAGTACAAAGGGAAAGCTAACCCTAAGGCCCATTTAACTAAATTCTTTGTCACATGTCAGCTAGTAGCATATAGTGAAATATACATTTTGTTGTTGTTTCCAAGGAGTTTGGCTAGACAATCCTTGGAGTGGTTTTTAAATTTTCCCAAGAATTCAATAATAGACTTTGATGATCTTTTTGATAAATTTGTGGTGTTTTTCCTATAATCTCAAGCATAAGATTTCATTAGTAGACCTGACATAAGAAAATTAGAAAGATGGGGAGAGTTTTGAAAGTATTTTATAGTGATGGAGAGCCCTTGTAAGCTGTTTCACCCATAGTTTACTAGATAAACATTTAGCTACTATGTTTACTAAAAATTTGCATAGCGAGATAGCCTATCATATGAAACTACAATGTGCACATATGTTCGAAGAGATCATTGATAAAGGTTTGTTGACTGAGAGGGTGCTCATTAATAAATGGGTAATCAAGATTAATTCAACTAATTAAAATCAAGGTACCAATTATGTAAATGAATAACTCCCATCCAAGCATAAGAATCACAACCATCACAGGCTAGTAATCATGAAAGATCAAATCAATTTAACCATAATAAGAATGTTGTGGGAAATGCAGTAACCAAATCTCATCATGTCCAAACTATGGAGACATCATTTGTAACACCTTTTCAACTTACTTCTACCTAGAAACTTCTCTAACTAATGCCGTAAGTGTAACAACCAAGACCTACACAATAAATACAATAGCCTTTACCATTACAAACCCCTCCTCCTAGAAGAATCATCTCTGCACATCATGTCTTAATGTGACATAGGAAAACCTATTGAGTATGTATTTCATAAGCTTTATACTAATAATATGATTAGTTGGCCCATACCAAAACATTATCTGTAAGGCATTCCTTATCTTGATTGGTACCGTGAAAAAAAAATCTATGACTATAATCAGATCAATGGACATAATCTATGAAGTTGTGTCTAAATCAAGCATTTAATCAGGAATATGTTAGAGAATGGGGAGATAAAATTGGATAATGGTGCTTATAATTCTAAAAAAACTCTTGGGATCTATCAAAACCCCTTTCCCTAACATAACAATCAATAGTAGTAGAACAATCAATAATCAATAATAATGGCTAGTGTAGTAGTAAAATCAATAATATCAAAATCAAAGGCCAAACTTATAACTAATAAAATTAGTAGCCAAACCCACAATGATAGAATAATAGACAAAAACAAGAATAGAATGGTAATAAACAACAAACCTACCATGTAGTTACACATGACTAAAATAGGGTTGTAGATCATATTGTAGGGGGTAACATTAATACAATCTCCACTAATCCTAAACCAAGTACTAATCAGCCTAAACCATTGATAAACAACAATATTTATCCAAATCACATGGATAATCCTTCTTTGACCTAATAATGCATATAGGTAAACTAGTAAGCTAGGACTTCCACTATTAGATCTTATAGTGACAAGTCATTCTTGCCACATGACCACATGCAAGTGCACCAACAACTAAGACTTGTCTTATATGGTCCCACACCATTTCCAATATTAGTTATCAATAATGGTTTAGTATTTAATCTTGATTATGTAGTCACAACTTAGATGTTGAAGATTACTATCCTAGGCCCATAACCATCTACCACTTTGCCTATCATCCAACGAATTTCTTAGCGTCAAAATAAACCATTCACTAATAATCAAGATAAGAAGTTTGATATTATGGAGTAATTATAAAAGACACCAACACAAATTTCTATCTTAGATTTTATATGAATGTCAATAAATCATAAGAACATCTTGAATGAGTTCTTGACCTAATCCACTATTGCTAGTGACATATCCCCTAATAAATTTAAAGATTTGGTTGGACACCTAGCTCCAACCTAATAAGTCACATTCAACCAAAGTGATATGTCTTCCCTTGTCCCACTCCAAAATATCCCATTGTACATAGAAGTTTTTATCAAATGGCATAAATTAAAACATGTCCTTATCAATAATGGATCTAGCCTCAACATAGTGTCTCTCAATCTCATCAAGATTCTTGGGTACACAATGACAAATCTTTAGCTAGAATTAATAACTATCAAAGCTTATGATAACTAGGAAAGAGAATCATAGGGCACCATTATTTTGCCAATTATCATCGGGCCTTTGACCCATGATAGACTTTTCCATGTGTTGGATTTTGAGTTATGATACAACATGCTTATAGGTATGCCTTGGTTACATGAGATTTATGTAGTCCTGTCAACACTAAACTAATGTATCAAGTTTTCCCACTCAGGGATGGAAGTAAATATTCCAAAAGTTACATCCATATGAACACTACAAGCATCTTAAGGTTGAGTTTTAAAGCTATAATTATTAGTATGGTATGAATCCAAGTTCTAAGCAAGAAAAAGGAAAAGATATACTTATTGATCCTTCATTAGATAATTGCATAAATCCTAATACCTTGGATTCTTTTTCCCACATGCCACCTCCTGAAGCTTCTAATAATTTCACCATTTTAGATAATGGATCAGGAGAATATGTGACCCATGACACATTTCACATTACCAATCTTCCTTAGAATCCAAAAACCTTTGGGTGAGCTAAGGTCATACCACATATGCATTAGCAATGAAACAATAAAGATAAGGGAATTTTCACATTTGTACCAACATTTGGCCTAGGACCTAACCCTCTTGAAGGGAATGAATCATGGTTATACAATGATGACCAAGCTAATTGTTAGAAAAATGTGAAGTATCCTATTCCCAATAGGATCATGGAGCATCACAATTATAAAGAAAGAGGCCTCAAACCAAATCAATAAGGAACAATTGAGCCAATTTCCATGACTAAGTATGAAAGACCTTATGGACTTGGATTTAAATCACCTGGGGGTCATCCCACATATCTTATTCAAACTCCATCACCAGTGACTAGTGATGATGATGTTGATAGTTAAGTAGAGTCTGATCATAGCTTTACTTTTGATGACCTATCTGAAACCAATTTGTTTGATAACAATGCCATTTGTACCCTTACCCAAGCCATTCATCACAATCCATTTCCCTTATATTATCCCCAACTAATAGACTAGGACCAACAAGAATCCAATCTACCAATTGATGAGTTATAAAATGATGAGGCATTCTATGATTTCTTAGGCATTAGAAATAATGTTTAGTTGGAAGACCACAAATGAGGATTCTTAATCACATTAGATCTTACAGCCTGTTTTCGAGAGAGAGTGAACACCCTTAGCCAAAAAAAATAAGTAAAACATTGACGTCCCAAAGTGAAAACCTCTTTGATGCACTTTATAACTAGGGAAAAAGTAAACATAAAGGCCAATCTAGTGGTGAAAACCTATTTCAGGTGCCATTAGATGGGGGTGTTCATTCTTCTTTGAATTTAGACTAGGAGACCACCAATGATGAACTTGCCTATCGATCTAAGTTTAGTTTTGAGGAAAAACAAGTATTTAATTAAATTCTCCAAGAATTTTTGATTGTTTTTGTTACATGGCTAAATCTCCCATTAGGAGACTCTGATTCATCATGTGTAGGATAATTTGAAGATAAATTCCTAACAAAGGACCTTGACATAGTCCAATAGTTCAAGTCATTGCCTACTATCCTAGAAGATGGTTCAACCCTCCTAGTAAAAGATACAATAGAGGTAAACATTAGGACTATATCAGACCTAAAATGGATAAAACTAGGTACATCCCTCACTAAGGAGGAACACAACATTTTTACATCTTTGTTGAGAGAGTTTGTGGATATATTTGCATTGGCATATTCTAAGATGTTAGGATTAGACCCCACCTTGGTTCTATACCACCTTGTGGTTAATCCTAATGCCAAACCATTAAAATAAAATCTCTATAAGATACATCCTCACACTATTATATTAGAAAATAAATATTTGTAAAAACTCTTAGAAGTAAGATGTATCTCATCCATTGACTACTCTGAATGGATCTCTAATGTTGTACCTACTAGCAAAAAGCCTGAAGGAATTAAAATTTTACTAATTTTTGAGACATCAACAAAGGTTGTCCTAAAGATGATTTTCCCTTGCCTAATATTGACATGATTTTCAATTCCATGATAGGTTATGAAATGATTTCACTCATGGATGGCTTTTCAAGATACAATTAGATTAAAATAACACTAAAAGATTAGCATAAAATAGCATTCACCACTCCATGGGGAACATTATACTATTAGTGGATGTCATTTAATCTAAAAAATTCTAGAACTACATATCAAATGGCCATGACTATCATATTCCATGATAAGATACATGATATTGTTGAAGACTATGTCGATGACATATTGGGAAGATCCAAGACTAGGGCCAACCATCAAACAGTGCTACGTAGGATATTTCAAAGACTACAAAAGTATAAATTTAGACTCAATCTAAAGAAATGTGTGTTTGGTGTAACTTTAGGTAAATTACTTGGATTTATTATGTCTTGTAGAGGTATTGAAGTTGATTTGGCTAAATTTTATGTTATAACTGAGATGCCACCACCAACCAATTTAAAGCAACTTCATAGTTTACAAGGTAAGATCTAGTTAATATGACACTTCATCTCTAAATTAGAAGATAAGTTCCATATATTTACACATATTTTAAATAAATTATTTGTATTCCATTGGGATGATCATTGTCAAGTTTAAAGATTATCTTGTCAATCCACCTATTTTATTACCTCCTATGCCTAGAAAGCCAATCTTGTTATACCTATCAGCTATTAATCATACCCTAGGTGAATTCTTGGATCAACATGATGAAAATGGAAAGGAGCATGCTATATGCTACTTAATCCCTACCTTGGTTACATAGGAACATAACTATGCACCTATTTAAAAAGCTTGCCTAGCCATGGTTTTTGTAGCTCAGAAAATGCATCATTACATGTTGAATAATAAAACCATGGCCATTTCAAAGGTAGATCCAATCAAGTATCTACTATCTAAAACAACTTTGCAAGGTAAAATGGATAAATGGATCATATTTCTTAGTGATTTTGACATAGAGTATGTCAATCAAAAAGAAATCAAGGGACAAGTTCTTACATATCAACTTACTAAAGCACCTCTCATAGACACCTAGCCACTCACATTTTAATTTCCTAATGAATCCATCATGGAAATCATGGACACATCCCTTAAGGAGAATCCCTATAAGTTTTAATTTTATTGTTCATTCACTATGCATGGATCAAGGGTAGTCCTATTGTTTATTATACCATAGGGGGATCTAATCCCTAAATCATTCAGAATCAACTTTCCTTATACAAACAACATGGCCAAGTATGAAGAATTTGTTGTAGGACTTATACAAGTCATACAATGGAATATATCTCATCTCGAAGTTTATGGTGATTCTTAGTTAATCATCAATTAGGTTAAAAATCATTTTCAAACCAAAGATGACAAGTTTGTTCCATATAAAGACATGGTCGACGCTCTTAAAAAGCAAATTGTCAACATTTAGTTTAAGCACTTACAAGGGCTAGTAATAGAACCATAGATACCATGGCTAATATTGGCTCACTAATTCAACAAATAGATAAAGCTAAAGAGTATCAGTTCCTCATCAAGAATTTGTTAGCATCAGCTCATGAACTTTTAATCATTTCCATGATTTGTGATATTGTTGGTCCTAATTATATCTAGTACTCAAACCTTTAAAACTACCTTCATGACAAAGTTATACCAAATAACCTATCTAAAAAACAAACCAAATCCTTCATTCATCATTCTAATCATTATAATTTACTTGGATCCACTCTTTACTGTCATAGTTTTGATGGAACTCTACTTCATTATTTAACTTTTGTAGAGTCTACGCTAGCTTTAAGAAAAGTTCATGGAGTATGTGGATCCCATTCTAGTGGGGTAGTCCTATCTAAAAGTTCTTGCATACTAGTTATTATTGGCCCATAATAGACATAGATTCCATTGCATATGTAAATAAATGTGACAAATGTCAATAACATTATAATTTTATTCATGCCCTAACAAAAACTCTAAAATTGATGTTGACACCATGGCCCTTTTCTACATGGGGACTTGACCTCATTGAAAAGATTAATCCCACTTCATCTAAAATCCATAAACATATCCTTACCACCACAAAATAGTTCACTAAGTGGGTTGAAGCTATACCCCTCACATGACTGGAAAGCAAATTTCCAAATTCATCTTTAACCATCTCATCTACTGCTATGGTATCCCCTTTGACACTATATCTGATAATGGAGGATCATTCAAGAATAAAGATGTAGACTAGTTATGTACTAAATACAACATCACATAACACTTTTATACAACATATTATCCTCAAGGTAATGGCTAGGCTAAGGCATTCAAAAAAACCATTGTCAACATTCTCAAAAAGATCATAAATGATGTTAGTCATGATTGGCACCTCCAGATATTCCTCGCCATTTGGGCATACCATACCAATCATCATACCCCCACAAGAGCCACTCCATACTCACTTGTTTATGATACTAAAGACATCCTTCCCATTGAGCTCAATTTACTTCACTACACATCTCTTTCAAGCATGTCTTGCTTGATCATGACTATGGAATAACTCACCTACAAGAGCTATATCTACTTGATGAAAAATGCCAACCATGCTCAACAATCTTGAAGCATACCAGAATCAACTTAAAGGCCACTATAATCAGTGTGTGAAGTATCGAACATTTGAATTTGGTGATCTTGTTCTCAAAGAAAACCAAAAGAATACCATGGCCAAGAAGAAACATAAAGGGAAATTCAAACCAAACTAGATAGGGCCTTTCATCATAACTATAGATTATGGATCGGGAGCATACAAGATTACCACACTAGATGATGATGAACTTCCCAAGCCAATGACTATTATTCATCTCAAGAAGTATTATGCTTGAATGCTAAGGTGTGTTATCTATAAGGACCATTTTAGTTATGCCTTTTTTTCACTATTCTTCTTTGTACACATACCATTCTTATCCATCCTGTTTGCCATATCCACTTTCCACTTTTGACCTATCAACCCAGTGTGTTCTAAAAACCTAGGCCATTTGACCTTAGTTTTTGTCATTCATTACGTAGTTTTAGCATGAAGGTATCTAATCAATTCATCAATTTGTTTAAGAACTTTAGATAGAGATCATATTTTAGGACAATGTGATAGAAGTTTTGGTAGTTGCATCCTTCATTTGTTATTCGTTCTTACCACCAGTCTTGTTGCTAATTATAACCACCTTTGGGAAAATTAGTACCTTTGATCTATGCCATTGTGTCTTGGTTATAACCACCTATGGGAAAACTAGGGGAAATATTAAAACTTAACATACCAAGTTGCCACTTCCTATACCATGTTGTGTCTTTAAACTAAATATGCCTATTTTGTCTAAATTGACTGTTGCACTAGTCAAATTCCTCTGTTATAAGGGCTAAACCATAATGAATTGAGATCCTACTTTGGGAATATGTAGGCAGTGTTCAACACTTGTTGAGGTCAGCTCAGTCACCCTTTCCATACGCTCTCTCTATTTGTGAGCAACATTAAGTTTGAATGATCTCACCATTTTGTGAGCTTGAACCATTTACTGTCTCGTACTTCTTGATTGAGTTGAGACACTCCAAAACAATTCTAAAAACATTTGCAAAATTATTAGAAAATAACAAAAACATTGACCACTTCTTTGACTTAAGGATTCTGGGAACCCTTACTAAGTTATAAGCAAATCACTTGTGACTTTTTTTCCCCATCTTTTTTGTATTTTTCTCCCACACACTTGCCATTTTGCAAGACCATTCCTATTCTTCTATCACATCCATTCTATTTGTTTTCATTAGTTATCACAATCTTCCCATTCCTTGGGAGAAATACATTTGGCCTAATGTTTTTTTATTGGATATTACATCCATGAAACTATTTAAATAGCATCCACTTTCCTAGTGCATATGGAGATAGCTTATCCATCCCCTTCCTTTTTTTTATTCCCTCATTTTTTATTTGCTTAGTTATCACCTTTCTTCTATGAGCACTATTTGTATGGTTTCTTTTGAGTGTTTCTTTGTTTTTTTTTGTGTGCCTATTTGTTTTCTTTTAGCACTATTTCCTTGATTCAATTTATTTTCATTCATGGGGTGATTATTTTCCCACACTTATACTTGAATCTATCCATATTCATATGTTTACATTTTCATCATAGTTTCTATCATTGGTACATTGTTTTATATTGAGTATTACTGGAGTCAATCCTTATGAATATGTCATCCAAGTCCTCATGATGTTATACCATATTGCCTACCATCACATGTTATAACAAACCTTATCTTCCACAAGTCTATTCAATAATGGCATCATCTCAATTCACTCCCAATCATATCCCAAATAGAGTAATTAACCATGAAATAATTTTAACCTTTATTAGTTTGGATGAGCATCTCCCTACTAGTAGGTTTTCTAATTCATCATTACCCTCTATGTTAAGTTATCATCATCCTCAGCCAACTTTATCATGTTTTCCATAGTTGGGGTCCAATGCTTATAACCACTTATGGGCAAATTATTGCACATTGTCCCACCTACATTTTTCAATGATTATAACCACCTTTAGACAAATCATTGTGTTCTCATCACTTTACTCTTTTTACATATATAGGGGCATGTTATTATCTTATTTTTCTATCCTAACTGGGGAAACTTCATTTTCTCAATAATTATAACTTCTTTTGGGAAAATCATTGTGTTATCATACCACATTGCCACTATCGGGTTACAATGCTTATAACCACCTTTGGGAAAACCATTATACACCATCCCACTTGAATTATCAATGATTTTGACTACTTTTTTAGTATCATTATGTTTTCACCCCATCATATTTCCTTTCTATGTTCCCCTTATTTCACTTCTTTCTTTTTGAGGGACCATTCAATGACCCACTTATGCCAACCATTCCCTCGAGGGGGCATCATATAATTAGTTTATCATCATTGTAGTTGTAGGCATATGAGAACTTTTTATTCTTTGAGAAGATGGTGCTATTATTATAGCTTTAAATGCCTTCCCAAATAGGGGGAAACTATAGACACCTAAAATTAGCCACTGATAAACTCTAATCAGGCTTTTGGCTAGTTTCCATCTAAAATGCACAATTTAGCCTAAAAACACTAAAAAATGATAAATGATGTGAAATTGAAATATTTAAGTGCTAATTTTGGCCAATTTATCACTAAATGGGGTAATTTAATCTATGGGCCAGCTAACTTTGGTCAGATTATTTTGAGTCAAAATGCCAATTTTGCACCCACATGCTCTAGACTACTCTTTCTTATCAAATATTTTGCACAAGACTCATGCCTTTGTTATTTTTTCAACAACATCCTAAATGAGAATACACATCTAATGAATCTAACTTGGACTTCTAATTTCAATCCAGCCAAATTTAGGACCAAATATAAGATATTCTGATTAATTTAAGTAATTTGTGCATAAAGTGCATAATCATGTTTAAGAGCTAATTAACCCAAATTAAGTCCTAATAAATAATTCCATAAAGACTTCTTGAATAATTTGTTTTGGATATTTCATCATCAAGTGACTTCATTTCTTGGGAAGACATCCTTAGGCCATAAATGCCATAAATATCATGATTCATGCCTCCCATGCCTCATCATTACCTTCCATGATGCCATACATGCCTCTTAGTTTCCCCTTATTCTAATTTCATGATGAATATAATTACAAACTTAATTCTATAAATTTAATTAATCCTCAACCACACATCTCAATCTTGATATGGATGGTTGAGGTTGATTCTGATAAAAAATCCAAAAATTTATAAATAGGAGGCATAACAACATCATTTCTAAGCTTAATTTATGCAAAGTTATAATGTAGGATTGGTTCCAAAAGCTTAATAAAACTAGTTTTACCATGCCAAATTTATTTTAAGCTAAGCCAAAGCCACAAGGTGTTAAGGAGAGATGGAGGTAGCCAAGCTTTTGTTACTAAGGACTTCATGAGCACAAGCCAAACAAGCCACTACTATAAAGTAATTTAGAGCATACAAGGAAGGTGAAGGAATTTTTTTTTTTTCATTCCTTGCTTTTTAGTTGTGTTTATCATTTGATTTTGTTAACTAAGCTCTCCCTAGTGTCTAGGCCTAGAGATGTTATGCTATTAATGTGTTTATTTCATTTTGTTTTCATTTTAGAACTAACACCATACTAACCATACTCTCTTGAGCCAAATTCCTATATCATAAGTTTTATCCATGTAAATTAACTTTTTTCACCTTGAAATCACCCTAAAAGAGATTATTTTACCCAAATTTCCCATTCTACCATAGTGAGGTCTACAGATGGTAACCTTAAGTTATTTGATTATGAGTGTCTAGGGCCGAGTATCTTCTTATTACACTTAGATTTATACATACCTATAAATTTGTTTCTATAATTTTTTTATTAAATCCTAATCATCTCACCCATATCATAACTCATTTCTCTAGTTTCCAAGAGACCTATATCTCCATAGTGTGTAGGTAAAGGTGTATATGAGCTCAAGGCTTCCTTTGACTGGATGTTGTCAAAATGGATATATTTTATGCTTAGTATCTTGATGAAGATAAAATAAACAAAATATTATGATATTCATTCAACTATCCTTTAGGATCCCCTCACAATAAGGCAAATTTGTATCAAAACCTACACAATTTAACTTAGTCCACATAGTCACTTAGAGTGTAAAATAGAATTAGACTACACTTGAAACCCATAAGTGCTCATTTTTATTGATGTATTTAGGATTTAAAAATATAATATTATTTTTTACCACTAATGTTTGGTTCCTAAGATTTTTTAGAGTTCTTGCAAGCCTGTAGGGTAAGTTCACCAGTCTTCTTGATAAACTAGAGAAAAGAAGTTAAGACTCGTTTGAGTGCTTATTCATGTAAATTGGGATGAGAATGATGTGTATGGGTAGAATATTCCTATAATGATCTTAACATCCTATCTTTTGACTATTTTATCCTTCCCATGCATCTAGATAATACACAACCATTTGTATATTTATGATTATCACCTTCTCTCTCATAAAAATGCTACCATGAATTGATTTGAAAGATCATCCTCATTTTTGGATCAACATAAATATGATAGGAATGAAATTTTTCTTGAAATTAATTAGAGGATCTATCAGTAATCTTGGCCTAAAATTAATTTCAGTGGTTTGGATCTCAAATTTAGGAAAAACCTATTGTCATCTTCTTATAGATTGATTAAACTAAAGTTTTCTTATCTCTTTATAGCTCACACATGTGAAATGAGGATTTATAATGGCATAAAATGGTTTTTTATACCCATTATAAGTTATCCCATCTTCCATTTCTCTTTAATCATGCTCCAAAAAGGATAAAATGAAGTAAATTGATACCTTGTTTGGATGGAGAAGACACTATGAGCCCTTCACCTTATTGGTAATTTTTCATAAAGGATGGTAAGGAAATATATAAAAAAATTACACAAGATGGAATATATATATGGTCCCATTATATACCAAAAATATTAGGCCCTCATCTTATCTCTCCTATCTATACCATTCAAACACCTAGCTGGCTCTATAAGACTACCAAAGAGATCGATGGGGGAAGGGGGTCAATTTTAAACCTATTTTGACTTGAAACTCCATAAAAATCATGTAAATGGTCTTGGGAGACATAAATTAATCCTAAACATGCTTCAATAAGATCTTTCTCTAGCATACCTATATGGACCAACTAAAAACCCTCTCTTTTTTCCATAAAAACTACCTAATTTGCTTGAAGACTGATTGAGATGAAATGTTAGGTACCTATAAATATTGGAAATGTTTGTACAAACCTATATTGATTTTTTCATTTCTCCCCTATACTTCAAACATAAAACCTCCTTTAGACATTATAATATGGGTAATAAATCACCTTGATAGTGGAATTCAATATTATAAGTTGATTTTCCACCTTTATAAGGATGGTACAGACTACAGGAGGATTAATTTGACTTGGACACCATGTAACATGTTTCAAAATGACCCATTTATACCATTTAACCCCCTTTTACCCATTTTACCATGCTATAAATTACCATAAGGTGATTATGCAACATAAGGTCAAAATGGCATTTATGTTAATTTCATCAAAACAACCTTAAAATTTTCTAAAAGGGGTTGGAAAAAACCATTTTGAGGATTATGCAAGGTGTTTGATGAACATACACAAGCTTAGAGGACATGAAAACTAAAGTTTTGAATTATAGGGATTGAAATTAGGCATAGGAGGCCAAATTATCAACAATTAGATTATGCCTATGAGGATCTTATAGATATAACAACTCTAGGGTAATCACTACACATAGCACTTTCCTATTGGATCATACCTCCTAAAGATATAAAAAATCTAACACCTAATTATATAATTGGTATATGTGGTGATCTCCCATTATATTAGGCCTCATATGTCTTTAAAAGTCTTAACACCTATGGGTGTACTTAGTACATATGGTACTCTCCCATTAGATTGGTCCTCATGGGGGTTTGACACCTCTATGTATATTTGATACACGTGGTTACTTCCTATTGTATTAACCCTATTAGGTATCTAATATATTTTATACCTCAAGGTTTAATTAGTATATGTGTCACCCTCCCATTATATTGGGCCTCTTAGGGCTTTGACAAATAGGACACCTTTAATTTATTGAATATACATGTCAATCTACCATTGGATATGGTATCCAAGGGATCCTTCAACTTTGACACCTCTACGTGTATTTCGTACACATAGTTCTCTCCTACTATATTAGGCCTCTTTAGGATTTGACACCTCTTGGTGTACTTGGTACACATGGTTTTATCCCATTATATCAAGCCTCCTAATGCTCTAATAGCTCTAACAATTCCATGTGTGCTTACACATGTGGCACTCTCCCATTAGATTGAGATTCCTAGGACCCTGATAGTTTTAACACCATTAAGACCTATAAAATGAATGAATGTTGATTAAAGTTTAAATCAATTTATTTACAAATTTTTTCTTACCTTTTATCAATATTATTTGAGGAAAGTGCCAACAAGAACTCCAAAAATTGCTTGTGTAAGTATTTTTTACAAGTAACAATTAGTGTGCAAAAAATATAAGTATGAAAAATAATCCAAAATCATAATGGGACTAATAATTTCATCATAATATATATATGAAAAGTATTTTCAAATAAAAAAAAACAAGTTATGATTAGTTTCATGAAATATTTCTAAATACCAAGAATTAAATAGATATTTGAGATTTCAAAATAGATAAGGAGTAGACTATGCTTGATGGAGGGATGAATTTTTTTAAATTTATATACTACATAGGTTCAATTTTATTATGTAATAAGGTACATGGTGGTCATAATAAATTATTACTATGTAGTTAAAACATCATCCAACATTTAAAACCAAGATTGTATACCTTTATTATTAAATAATTAGATACGTAGTTAGAAGTGTTTTTTAATAAAACAAGAGGAGAAAAGGATCACTTAAGTCTACTTCAGTACATAATATACTAATAAGATCCAATTTATTCAAGGGTTCATCTTTTTTAAGTGTGATTCATTTATTTTCATCTCCCTTAA
The DNA here is from genome assembly GCA_037957365.1 of Torreya grandis. Lineage (NCBI taxonomy): Eukaryota > Viridiplantae > Streptophyta > Pinopsida > Cupressales > Taxaceae > Torreya > Torreya grandis. Next base: position 510,765 of record JARHVA010006539.1, read on the forward strand.
AATTTCTTGATCAATCTCAAGTGCGATTTAGGTGTTTAGAAATACTAAAAGGTACTTATTTTTGCACAAATTTCCTGAGGAAGGGAAGTCGTAGGAATTTATATACTTGTAATAGGTCATCTATATCCCCAATATAGATACCTTTGGTTCTACTTCAAGCCTTGCTCCATTTATATCCAAGCTATGAATCCTATGGTGGGGGCTACACAAATAACCCTTTCTTAAGAAGATACTTCATTGTTTATTGATATTTTAGGATTCCTTTAGTTATGATGTATTTATTTATTTCTAATTCATGAGGGTTAGGAACCAATGAAAAAAAGGTGAAAGTTTAATTTAGTCATTCCTTCACATCAAATGGAATGTTTTCTTATTTATTGAATTTATGGTGACCTTTTGATGTTTAATTTTAGTGATGACCACTTGTTAGAAATAAAAAATTTCTCAATGATTTACTCAATTTTCAAAATGGATACTTTATTATTTATAACTATGAAGGGAGTTTCCTCATTTATCTTATTTATTGATAATGGGATCCCATATTCTATTTCTCATTTCGTGGAATATATTATTAATGGTTTAATAGCCTTTGAAGGGACTAAACTGATAATATGGGGACCAATTCTCAACATTAGATTCCTATTTCTAGTGTCCATACCTAGTTATTCTCCTAATACTTGCATCACACTCTTGGGGTTTTTGGAATAACTATTATAGGTATGTCACCTAAGGAAAAGAATAATAAGCACAAGGGAAAACAAACAAGTTAGCATAATAAGGATAAGTAGAAATCAAACACATAATAGAATCAAACTAATCTAAAACTGCTCTACAGCTAAACTATATTTATATAATTAATTCATTTATCTGAGAGGGATAATCTGAGATAAATTTGTATGCTAAAATTGAGAATTAGTGATTTAATAAATATCCATTCATAGGAAGAGATAAAAATTTCCCTTAGATGTCTTTCAATTTGAAATCATTTTCCCCCTATAACTCAATAATCTGATATGGACCAATCTAGAGTGGATTTAGCTTGGAATATAGGCCCTTATTTTCAAAATATTTTCCCCATAACATGACCATAAATAATATTATAAATTCTTTTAATTTTTCCTTCTTATCAAACTACCTCTTGGCACTGTAGTTATGTCTACTAAAACTTTATTGGGATTTTTTGGGTGCATCTTCTATCTAACCAATATCCAATAATCTTGAATTCACTTTTACATCATCCTCCATGTGTTCATGCATTCATTTGTACATGGTAAGTCTAATGTTTAACATAAATATTGATTATAGGCTATATACCAATAGGAAATGTGAACATTTTAGGGCACACTTGTATCTAGTGCAATCAACCCAAAGTGTGTACTTGAGCTATGAGTGTCAATGTCTAGATTTATTCTTAGTAAACATATTAATTGCATATATCATGATTTTATTATTTGACTTATCCATCCCATTTCATTATAGATATTAATTTCATGAGAACTTCAATTTGATGCCATTCTCATAAGCTCATTCAATGAGTTCATATAATTGAATTGTAGGGCCATCATCACCAACCAATCAGATTATCATTCCAAACTATGTATTTATATTTTATTCAAATAACTTGGTCATGTATTTATTTTTTTATTCTTATTGGCTATTAAATCCATCTATACTATGTAATAATTAGTTGCTATAATTATAAATTTATTTCTAGTTAATTAATTTTAGTTGATTACCCCTATGAATTCAAGTCCCTATTGATAGAAGGGATGATCTTCTATTACAATTTGGAGGAACATTCCTAATTTGACCTATTTATTGTAAAAATTATGGCCCTTATGTTATGTATGAATGTGTGTGCATGCATCCTTGAATATGGTAGGCTAATAATACCTAAATTGCATAATTTTATGGTTGGTTGCTTTTATTTAGGGGTGACCACTACCCAAATTTTCATGAAAGTAGGTCATGACCTCTTTTGCCTCCTCTTTTTATAAAAACATTATTTATATTCCCTCAAATTTCTTTCGATAGATTAATCCTTTATTTAGCATATACTTATGAACACACAAATCTGAAAGAGGTTAATTCTCAGTAGTATTAAAATAAGATAAAAGAAATAAAAAATTTAAATTCTTACCCATGATTCTTAGATTGGGAAAGATTTTAAGTGACAAACAATGAATTAGAAAGCTAATAAGATGTTTTTACATTATGTTTGGTTATTCCTTTCAAAGATGGAATACATACATGTTTATTCCTAGATTATAAATCATGAGGTCTTTATCAATGTAAATATGCCATCTAAGTAGCATATTCCCTTGACTACATGTGGTTGATCAAATATAGGATTTTTTTTGAAGGATTGATGATTGAAACTCTACTAAAAATGGTAAAACTTCATTATATATTCAAGACTTAAGAATAATGGAAAATGTATCTTGCATTTATAAATCTATTGAATTTATTTCAACTATTAGATGTGATTCAAGATGTGTGGTTGATCCTTGGTCAAATTCGATAAGCAAAATGCAATTAATATTTGGATTAATTAGGCACAGGTTAAAATTTTAGATATTTTCTAGATATTTTTCAAATACTTAAAAACTTTCAAAATGATGTCATAATTCTTGATATTTATCAATGATGTCATCATTTGGACACTTGTCATAATTGGAAGAATAAATTAGTTAATGAATTAGGGAAATAGGTAATTCTAAAAGTAATGGAATTTATAATTAAAATAAGATTAAGCTAATTAAAATAGGTTAGTTAACTTAATATAAAGTGGTGTGAATTTTGAAAATTAAAGAACCATTCAACATAATTGATTATAAAACATCTCTTTCATAATAACAATAATTTGAATTAGGATTAATGAAGTGAAGTTGATAGTTACACATGATGTATTTCCCTAATCAAGAATGCCTTAATATGTTTGATAAGATGCACATGAGATGTGTGAAAGAGTTTGGGCGTTTCAGTGATTCATGTGTTATTACTAGAAATCATTATAATTGTAATTTTAACATGATATTGGTGAGACTTGATTTTCTACATTTTTCACCTACTTGAGAAGGTGTTTCAAGAAATTAGTGAAGAAATAATGATTCAAATAATGAAAAAGTAGTTTAAAATGATTTGGTAATGCTTAAAGAATGATGTGTTCACATTTTTAAAAATCTTATTCAATTTAATGAGTCAATAAGGAAACCCTAAACAATGTTTGAGAATACCCATGATGTCCCCTTAAGGGAGTGTCTAAAAAATAATATTGATAAAAATGCCCTCAAAAATAATATTATGGATGAGAAGAAAAATGAAATTACCGCATGGATGAGATTAATCCATATGAACCAATGGTTTCACACATTGATTTCCATTGATGAATAAAATAGGATGAAATTGGACCTAAGGTGGGGGAAGTGGGAAGGATTCATTCTAAAACAAGAATCACACTTTAACATACCGCAAAAAGGGTGAAAGTTTTAGGCTTAGGTAATGATTGATCCTGAAACAAGTTACACACTTTGATTTGCCCAAAGAAGTCAAAAACCACAAAGCTTGGAATTAGAAGGAAGACAAACTGATTGCCTAATGATTTTTCCTATCTGGGTGGATTGGATCATTGATTTAAATTATTTTCCCTCATAGGGTATTGTGATCATTGATCAATCTAATTTATTTGATTGATTGATTGATTATCAAGCATAATTCAAGGATATAACCTACTACACATATTAAAGATGTAAATGTAGGTGCAATGTTAAAATGAATTTTCAAATAATGAAGAAGATAAAAAATCCATGATGATATCATTAATATTGATATTTATCAATAATTTCATGATAATGTCATCATTTGGCCACTTTCCATAATTGGAGGAATAATTAAGTTAATGAATTAGGGAAAATAGGTAATTATAAAAGATATGTAATTTCAAATTGTAAGAAGATTGGGTTAATTAAGATAGGTTAATTAAATTAATGGAAAGTGGTATTAATTTTGAAATTAAAATAGCCATTTAACATAATTGATCCAAAAAAATCTCTTACATAATCATAATTTGACTTGGTATGAATTAAGTGAAGCTAACAATTTCATATGGTGCATTTCCCCAATCAGGCATGCCCTAATACATTTTAAAAGATATACACAATATATGCAAAATAATTTGGGTGTTTTTGCGATTCATGTTTTATTGATAAAAATAATTCTAATTATAATTTTGGCATGAGAGTCATGAGAATTTAATTTCTACATTTTTTCCATTTTTGATAAGGCATTTTGGGACACAATAAAAGTAACAACTTTTCAAATAATTAAAAAGTCATTTAAAATTATTTGATAATGCTTGAATAAATATGTGTTAATGTTTTGTTGAATATTTTCCAATTTAATAAAAATGAGTCCATAATGAAGTGCCAAACAATGTTTTGGAATGCCCATGATGCCCCCTCGATAGAATGGCCAAAAAAAAAGATTAATGGATGGGCCCTGACAAGAAGAAAAGTTAATTCAATGGATGGATGAGAATAATATATATGAGTCAATGCTTGCATGAATTAATTTATAATTATTAATATAATAGAATTGAATTGGCCCCTAAGTAGGGGGAAGTGAGAAGTATGCATCCAAAAATAAGTGACACACATTGAAATAGCCCAAATAGAGTATTTGTTGTAGATATAAGGAATGACTAATCCTGAAATAAGTTACACACTTTGATTTTCCCAAAGAAGGCAAAATCTACATAGCTTAGAATTATAATATATCTAGATTAATCAATGAATGATTTTACCCAACACGGTAGATTTAATCATTAATTTAAATGATTTACCCTAGTAGGGTAGTTGTGACATTCATAAATATAACTAATTTTATTGATTTATTGGAAAGAGTATCTCAAGGATATAACCAATTGCATAGATTAAAGATGAGATGAAATATGCAAACATAGGTTCAATGGTAGAATGAATTTTCAAATAATGAAGAATCCATAAAAGCTAGGCACATGAGAATGAGTAAAGGTAATAAAAAATATGATTGTTAGGACATATTAGTGATTAAAAAATGATTTGATTTGATTGGAAGAATATGGATGTTAATAATAATGGAACAATGGTGGTTAGGTACTAACCATTGCTTACATAGTCCAAATGGACCTCATGCCAATGTAGTTCTCCCATGATGGGAGAAAATGGACGAGGAAAATGGTCATGACAATATTTATATTAGTAATGGACCAATGTGTATGACTCTTTTTGTTACATGTTCATCTGGATAATGAACATGCAACAAAAAGTATAGTATGACTCTTTTTGTTACATGTATAATTATGTTGATTTTATCAAGGAAAGTGCGATGATATAATATGGTCAAAGATGACTAAAATGATTTTATTAGAGAATGAACGATATTGTAAGGGGATAAAATTATAGTATAGTATGACATCATATATTAACCTTGAACACTTAGTTTTTAATGTATCACATGATGTTATTCATCATGATATAAAACACCATGATGACCTAGTTGTATTATGTATAAAGATTGACTCTCAATCTAATAGACAAACGGGAACAACACACCAAATGATAAAAACCATGATGATAATTATGATGTATGTCAATGTATGGGCTCAAGTAAAAATTTATGATAAGGCACACCAAGATGTTGATCTCGTTATAAAAATAGAATCAATCAAGGCAACACCAATAAAATGACACAAACAAGATAAAGCACAAATTAAAAAGAAAAGAAATGAAAAGCATCATGTTGTTTAACCAAGTCAAAATCCAATAGATAAGCTCAATGATAATGATAATGTAATAATGACCCTAAATAAGGATACTTTCAAGGGAAGGAAAAATCCCAAGGTGAGTGAAATTATTGGAACCAATAATGAATCTGACCTAGTAGGGAATATTTAGGAAGGACACATCTTAATGATTGTTAATATGACTAGCTCAATGATCAATCAAGAATAATGATTGGATTTAGGATAAGGCAAATGTTTTTAAATTATGTGGCTTTATATATCTCATGGATTTAAGCCTTTTTCTAATTATAAAAATTTTATGGCCTTACATTTCTCATGTAGATTGTGTTGATGCGAAAAACTATTGTGCCAATGAATAACCCCTTTTGCCTATCACAAAGGTTAAGTCAGATTCATACTAGTTTAATCATGGGAGTCTTATGACTAAATACCTATGACTACATAATTAGTGTAAGGCATGTAATGGGTTTTAAAAGTCAATTTTCATTGAGTTACACACTAGAACATGTTATGGTAAAATAATATCTTTCTTAAAATGGATTGTTTTAGTTCATATGAGTAGTAGGTGGATGGAGTGTTTTCACAAAGAGGATGGTCTCGTATAATGATTTCATGAATAAATATTAAAGATGCTCTTGGGTTTGATATTAATTTATAAAATATAAACTAAATGTTGCTAATAAGCTATTGAATGTAACATATTTATTACAACAATCATAAATCCACTGAATTATGAATTAATTTAGATAAGAAACTATAATCTAGTTTATCTGACAAAGAAAATATATCAATTAGACAATCTCTCGAAGAATAGAAACATAATTCAATAGATATATATTTCAAGTAATTTCTTGTGTTATAACTTTGATATTTTCCAAATAACCTCAAAGATAAACCAAAATTATGATGAAACAAATCTGAGATAAGTGATGGCCATCAAAGTGTGAATCAGAATAGGCTTGTATTTAGGAACACATGTATACTTTAAGTCTGAAAATGATGTTTCAGTTTCAAATATCATAAATGATTTTCTAAATGAGAAGTGGGTTTTTACAAACAAAGAGAAAGAAAGAAGGCAATGAGAAGAGACAAAATAAAATGAATAAATAAGAACTATTAACTAAAGAAAAAGAAAAAACTAAACAATAGATAATAAATTAAGAAAGAAACATTACACTAAAGATATAATACATAGATGAGGCAAGACAAATTATATGATAATAAATGATTGAGAAACCTGAAAATAATAAATTATTTCATTAATAAATAAAATAAATGGATTACAAGTTTTGAAAAGAAACATTACAAAATGTGTAAACATTAAACTTTTATCATCCTAAATGTGATGTGTTCATCTGTATTCAGGTGATAGTAAGGTTTCAATGTATATAAATGCAAATATATATTAATAAAAACATTAGTTTTCTTAAATATTAACTAAATAATCATAAAATAATTGAAAGTAAACCTAGATACACCTAGAATAAATGAGATAGGGCTATGCCATCAGATTGAGTGAGTGTTGATCTTCTACAAATAATGATCATCTCAGAGACTTGTTATTTAAAAAGAAGCACAAATGAAAGTGAGGGTTATCACATTTACTTGTATGAGTTCCTCTTATTTTCATAATGGAGTTGATTTGCCTTTATAACCTTTGTCAAGCAGTTAGTTGGTTTAACAACTAACTTTTGTTCAAACTTATAATCTAAATTTAGATAAAGAACTTTATAAAATAAATTTATAATTTTTTAATGCAAAATCTAAGCTCATAATAAACTTAATCATAACCTCTTTAAAATATTTTATTTTATGAAGACCAAATAAGCACTCAGGTGGGGGGCCATAAAGAAATGACTCTAGAAAACTAGTTTTAAAACACAAATCCATAATGACATGATTAAAATAAAAATAACTAGACCATACATTTTTATTAATTAATCAAATACTAAAAATGTTTAACTAAAATTAATGATAAATCAAGTAACATACTATTTCAAATATCATCAAAATTAAATAAATCTAAATCTTTATTGATAAAATCCCCTATTTGATAATTGAAGACAACAACCTAGAGATGTTAAGGCTTATATCTGAGGAGGAAGTCCATGTTATTTTATTCTCTATGGGTTCCTTCAAAGCCCCAAGTCCTGATGGCTTCTTTCCTATATTCTTCCAAGAATATTGGGATATAGTGGGAATGGATCTTACTGTTGTTATCTGTGACTTCTTCAGATCAGGTAAACTTTTGAAACAAGTCAATAATACTTTTATAGTACTTGTTCCTAAAAGGTCGCAACCCACACACCTTTCAAAATTTAGACCTATTAGTTTGTGTAACACTATTTATAAGCTCTACACTAAAGGGTTGGTTATAAGAATCTAGCCTTTTTTAGACAAAATTATTTCCCCTGATAAAAAAGGCTTTGTCCAAGTCGGCAAATTCTTGATGCCGTGATCTCCACTCATTAGACTATTCACTCCATGGACAAGAGTAGAATCCTTGGTATGGCTCTTAAGCTAGACATTTCTAAAGTATGTGATAGGCTCTTATGGACTTTTCTATTTCAATTCATTAGGAAGTTTGGGTTTAATGGTGAAATGTCTCACCTTGTATGGAATGTTGTTTCTTCTGCTAAATTTTTTACTTCTGGTCAATGGGGTCCCTAGAGGTTTCTTCTCTTCTTCAAGAGGAATCCACTAGGGGGACCCTCTCTCACTTACTTGTTCATAATAATGGTGGAGGCATTGGTGAGATACATATAAGCTAATATAGCCTCTAAACATTTAGTGGGCATCAAACTTGCTTCCTCCCTTCCCCCTATGGTGGTGTAATAGTTTGTGGATGATACCATTTTTTTTGGCATCTCTTTAGTGATTGAAGCTAGGATATGGAAGAATATTTTAAATAAATACACCATAGAGTCTGGGCAAAGCATAAATCTTTGAAAAAGCAATGTCTACTTCTTTAATACTCTTAATGACTTTAGACAAAAAATCATTGACATGTTAGACTGTGCTGAAGCTGATCTACCTGCTACCTATTTGGGCCTTCCCCTCACTGTCAAAGAGGTATCTCAAATTTTTTTGAATGGAATATTGGAAAGAACTTAGAAGAAACTACTTGGTTGGAAAGAGAAACTTCTTAGTAGTGTAGGCAAACTATAGCTTTGTTGGGCCTCTCTACAAGGGATTCCTACCTACTTCTTGTCTCTCTTTAAAATACCTGCATATTTGGCTGATGAATTAGAATAGATTCAAAGAAAATTCTTATGGATGGGACTAGAAGATAAATAAATAATGTCTTTGGTTAGTTGGGAAAAAGTGTGTCTTCTGAAATCACATGGCGGCCTCAATATTAGATCCATCAAGAACATGAACAAATCCCTTCTCTCCAAAATCAACTAGAATTTGATTCATAAAAATAAGGATTGGGGGGAAATCATGTATGACAAATATATGCATAGTTCTGATGGTTCCAACTTTATCCAATAGGTAGGGCTACCCTAGGGATCTATGATATAGAATAAAATGCTAAAAAGTAGAAGCCTTCTTAAGTAAGGAACTAGATGGAAATTAGGAAATGGCTGGCATATTAAATTCTAGAATGACATTTGGGTAAAGGATAAGGCTCTTATCACACAAGGAAACTATAGAGAAATTGCTGACATTGCTACTCAATTTTTTGGAGATAAAGTTAGCGATTACATGGCTAATAACAATGGTATAAGGAGCTAGAAAAATCTATTGGATTGTTGTGCTCATCGGCTTGAGCTCTTCCCTAGAGTTTTAGATATTCAATAATTGATTTAGGGGATTAGAATCCCTCTCTTCCCATGAGAATATGAATAGTACTAGTGCCCAGATAAGAATGGATGGTTCTCTATCAATTCTACTTATCATTTGCTGATTCTTGAGGTTCAAAATAAGAAGATATGGGAAAAAGTTTAGAACTATAAACTTGTACCAAAAATCAACATGTTTTGGTGGGCTACTACTCATAACAAAATTTTAACCCAAGATAACCTTCAAAAGAGAGGGTTTACCCTGGTCAATAGATGTTATTTGTGTTGTTCAAAAGAGGAAATAGTCTCTCACCTTTCCATACATTGTGATTTTGCTTGGGAACTTTGGGGCATAATCCTAAATAATTTTGGTGTTGAGTGGGTTTGTAATTCTTACCTCAAGGAAGTCATTATCAGCTAGAATCCTACCTTTTCTCTTCCCTGGATCATTAAATTATGGAATCAAACTCTACCCTATTTGATTTAGATTTTATGGAAAGAGTGTAACCACAAAAGCTTTAGGGATAGTATTAGAAATGCCTCTTAGGTGTTTCATTATTTTGTTAAGACTCTTTTGGAAAGTATCATTATTGGTCATATTCATACTATGAAGAATAAATTGTGGCCAAATGGAAGGTACTAAATCATATTCTTATAATAATTCTAAAATTCTTCAGAGACTTAATACTAGATGGAATCCCTTGAAGCCTAACTGGTTGAAACTTAACTTTGATAGGGCTTTCAAGTCTGATGGTAAAGCTAGTGGGGGAGGGATTATAAGAAATGACAAAGGGTGGATGATTGCTTTTTATGCTGGTGGAATATGTTACCAGAGTAATAACTATGCATAAGCAACTACTCTTCTATGGGGGATAAAATTGGCTATATCCCTCAGTATAAGGAATTTGAGTATCCAGGGGGACTCTAAAATGGTTATCTATGTAGTTAATAAAGCATAAAGTGTGGGCATTAAGTTAAAATATATCATTAGGGATATTCAATTTCTTCTATAAAAGCTCACCAGAGTTGATATTTCACATATTTATAGAGAGGGAAATAGTGTAGTTGATGCCTGTGCCAATCTCAGCTAAGAATCTTCAAATTGGTGATGTTGGTGCCAAATAGATCATATCCCTTTAAATATTAGTGATCTCATCCAAAAGGAAATGATGTGTTAAGGATGAGTCAGACATATTGGAAGGATAGCTCAATTAGTCGATCCCATTGGAGGGTGCTGACATGGATCTTGGAGTTTGAGGCCTATTGGATTCTTTTGATAATCATTTTTGATTTATTATACCAATTTGTTAAGGTGAGCAGACTGCTTCATCATTATGGAGATCACCAAAAAATTATGTTTAATCATGGGATGAGTAAGTGTCATCTATACATGATACTCCAAATTATGTGTTATCTCATCATCATTATGCATATTTGTGAGCAAGGGCTTGTAGATACTTCAATTATGATGGTAAAAATTGGGAAATCTCCTGGTCTACTCTGTAAGTCCAAAATAGGGGGTGATAGAATTCAAAGGGAACTAATTTCTTGTTGTGAGTTCAAAGACAACCCATTGTTCTAGCACTACTATAAAGAGGGTGGGATTATCCCCTATCTAGAGAGTCTCAATGAGTTTGATGAAAACCTATCTGAATAATTTGTGAGGTCTTGGCTAAACTGGTGAGTCATTATTGGAGGAATTAGCTTTGAGATTTTAGAAAAGGTGATTTCTATGGCTATTGGCATGTCTATGCAGGGGATGAAGCTATAATGGAAAACAAAAAACTTGGACCTTTCTAGCCGGAAGCTATTTCTTGGAGATGGTGAAGAACTTGCACCTTACCAAGGAGGATTTGATCAAGCCAAATTTCCCAATTCTTAGGATAGCGTGTGCCTCATCCTCATGAAGTATTTCACATTGGAGGGATGTTTCACTAGGTTTTACAATTATCATCTCTCCCTTTTGAATCATTTTAGCTATAATGCTCTTATCAGCTTTCCCTTTTATCTGCTCTCTTCCCTAGAGCATTTAGTCCTTAGGGTGAGAGTTAAATTGGCAAAAAAATTGATATAAATCATATCCCCCTTCATCAGGGCCTCATTTTTTGCTTGTATAATTTCCACCATGCCCTCAAGCCATCCAAGACTATTTGAATTAATAGCAGGGAATTTTATTCTAACCCTTTTGCTGGTGATGTTGTTGAAGAGCCATGTCTTTCCCCTGTCTCTACTAAAACTAAAAAAGTTTCATTTTCTACCCTTGAGGAGACTCCCTTAGACACCCTAGGCTCCTTTGTGAATATGAAGGGAAAGAAGAGGAAGTTTTATGTTGGTGAAGAGGGTATTGGGGGGACTACTATGGGGACCCCTAAAAATCCTTGTAGGACCCTTGGGGGTCAAGGTAGTAAATCCCATCTGTCCACTAAGGTTAGTAAGGAGGGCCTCTCCTCAGGTGTTCAACGATTGAGGTAGATTTCTAGCAAACCTACTCCCAAGGTTAGGCTTATTGACTACTCTGAGAGCACCTTAGAGGAAGCCACTTAGGATGAGGAGAACAAGGAATTAGAAGTTTAGGAAATCTTTGAGGATACTAAAGGTAAGCAAGAGATAAGAGAATTTGAAGCTACCACTAAGGATGTTGCTAACTTTACATAAAATGATGATAAAGAGGGAAAGATGTATGTGGAAGAAGCTAAAGAGGAAACCAAAATTGAGACTAGTTTGAGAGTTAAAATTGTTGTCCTAAAGGGTTACATTCATAAACTAGAGTAAAACTTTACCACTGGGCTCTGGAATTCTATTCTCTTGAACATGTCTATGCTGTAAGACTTGGGTACTACTACTTCTATTGTCAATGTGGAGAACAATGAGAAATTATATGACCTCATTAAATCTATGTTTAAGTAAGGAGAGATCTGGCCTCCTTAACTCTTGTTTTTCTAGATTCTTTACCTCTCATTTTTTCCTTTTCTAATTTGTTTTGGTTTTGTAGTGTCTATTAGTTCACTAAATGTGACATTCCTATTATAAGGCATCTTTTATGTTGATTGCCTTCATGGTTTCTATGCTTTTGTAAGGGTTCAGTCCCTAGTTTGTTGCCTTATTTAATCAAAAACAAGGTACTATCAAATAAATGATTTAAAATTGATCAAAGCAAGAAATTTTAAAATTTCTTCCATGTGTCATCTATTTATGCCCAACTCCACTATTATTAATTTTCTCTGAACTCTTATATTTATATCAAATAATCAGATACATAAAATGGGGTCTCATAAAATTAAATAATCTTGAAAATTTTCTTCAAAAAACAAACATTCTTTTCTAACTTTTATAATCATCCTATGATCAATCATATTGAATTATGCTCTTGATTTTATGCCATGGAATTGATTCAAAAAATAAACATCTACCAATGAAGCAAAACTATGGTAAATAATTCTATAGTCTCACATAAATTGAGTAAATCAATATTATTTCTTGACTACAAAAACAAATCCATTTGCCAACACTGAAATGATTCAACAATGAAATTTACCATTGTGTATAAAAATTTGACACGGAGAGCAAATTTCAAAGGAAAATGATATATATTCATGTCATCAAATCTATCAATTTTGATTGCAAAACTTGAGTGGAAATTTGTTTAATAAAAGAGAATATTAAGATTTATGATCAAAACCCTTAGGTTTTAAACTTAAAACTTTATTCCATCAAAAATATATTTTTTAATATCTAAAAAAACTTGTGATTTTAACATAAAATATATGAAAAACCTAAGCATAAGAATATAAATATTTTGAGAAAAATATCAACAAAGAGTTAGAATCAGCAAGGAGAAAATTCATTTTAGCATGTAATTTTATAAATCTAGGATATACTCAACCATGGCATCATGTAATACTACCCAAAAATCAATTTATCAAATACCCAAATTGAAATTTTTTCAAGCCCCAAACATTATGCTGTCTCAAGATGAAAATATCAACATTATCTCATAAAAATGGACTCAAAGAGGGGAAAAGGAACAAATGGATCTAAACCCATCAAAATCCCAACTGAATCTCATTACATGATGGAATTCTGAAAACACAAAGAAAAATCAAATCATTTCAGTGAATTTTTTGTTTAAGAAAACTCACCTTTCACAAAAATTACACTCTATTAGAGTAAAGAAAATCCTGACACAAGTTCATCATGTCCATACTACAAAGATGCATTAACAAATTCATTGAAAATTCACAAAAAACATGTTTCAAAGCTTCATTGTCATTCTACATGAAAAAGCTTGAAGGATATTTTTGAAAAACCATGAAGGAGATTTTTTATAGATTATTCCCAAAGGAGAAGGTACCAAAAGTAAATGTAGCTTGTGTAAGAATTAAATGTAAACCTACTCATACATTCCACCCAAAAGCTCAACCAGACTTAGAAAACTTCTAAATTTATCCAAAATGGAATCCATAATCTTGTCTAATTTGTTTTTCAACTCTAGAAGTCCCAAAAAGATAACCATGAAACTAGCTAACCTCCAATAGTGCAATAAATCCCATTAAATGTTATTGTTATCTCCAACCGAAATGTGCACCTTTTTCTATGCTTATTTGAATTAGCATAAATGATAGATGTCTTCTTGGTCAAGCTATCAAAATGAAGAAAGGGAAACTTTATGCCATGTCATCAATTTTCATTAATAATTGATGTCTACATCCTTATAAATGAGATGATGATAGGATATTTAAACTTGATGTTATTGTTCTTTGCAATCAAAAGACCCATAAATCAAATAATACGAAATATTAAGAAGTTTATCCATATAAGTTTTATTTTATTTTGAAACTAATATTATAAACTTATGTTGATGCATTATCTCATTGGCAAATAGAATTTAATCCATGGATTATATAAAATGAAGTTATTATAAACCTATTATACCGGATGTATAATGATACAACTACCTTGTGCAAAGAAATTTTTGATAGATGTTTTATTATGAATACTAAAGAGATTACTATTTTTTCCAAGCTCATGATGGAAAATTGAACAATAAATTACCAACTTGATTCACCCTAATATTCAATATGCCAAATAGGGACAACTATGCCAACCATCCTATTATTGAAGAAAATAACCAAAATCACCTGAAATAAATTATTACACAATGAAAATGTAATAAAAACAACAAGCACTTCAATAGCCATATTTAATCTAACCATACAAAATGAAAGGGTATAATAAGACTAGAATATTTTTGAGTCATTAGCCCTTTACAAGTGTTTTATAAAGATAACATACTTTTTGAGGTTCAAAAAGGTTTTAAAATAGGGTGAAAAAATTTTAGTTAACACTAGTGACCATGTTGGCCAATCTTGCTTGCAAAATAGGGCTACAATATAATATTATAAAAAATGAGTAGTTTGTGAGTGCAACCTAGGTAAGTTGTTTCCCAAATTATTATACATGGACTCCTTAAATATGTATTCACTCAAAGGCATGGATTGTCTAGCTTAACATGGTATGAAGAAAAGGAATTATTAAAATGGGAAATGTGGGTTGGCTGAATCATGTTACAATAGTCTAAAATCATAGAATCTAAAAGTAAGAACCTTTAACCTAACTAGTTAGATAATTTAATTCATTTACCAATGATTATTCCATTAAATCAAGAAATTAACCTTTGATGAAAGAAAAATTTACATTCATAAATGCAAGAATCCATGCTTAGACTGAATACTAATGAAGGCTTCAGAGGTGAGTAGAATTCAATAGCTACAATCACCAAAATTAAACAAAAAATAACTAACAAGCCAAAATGAGAAAAATAAAACTATCTTAAAAAAATGGAATTGTGTACATCTGTGTGAAGAAAGGGAGTTAGCCATTATCAAAAATATTCCAATGTAAAATATCCCAAAGGACAATAGAAATCTAGTGTAAAAACCATGAAATGTAAAATATATGAGAAATCATAGCAAAATAAAAAATCCATTTTTTTTTATTATGTTCCATAGGATTTGAACTAATTTCAAATGACATAAGACATTTACAAACAAATAAATAACTAGACAACAGAGCAATAAAAGCATTTTAAAACAAACTGAAATCAATAAAAGAATCTCTTACTTATTGCCTTTCTCTTAACTTTTGAAAAATAAAATCAGAATGTATGTGATCAATAGGCTTTGGAAAATTTTGGAAATTGCTATCAAAAGGATTATAAACAAAACTTTCAACATCAAAATCAGATTCAAAACTTAAATACTCAAATGAGACATCAAATTCTACCTTGTCAAGAAAATCAAATCTTTATTCTGAGGTTGAAACTAAACTTTCATCCTGATTCAGTGTATTAAGAAATTCATTAATAATCATTCCATTATTAAACTCAAATGTTTCATTAAAGCATTCATTTTATATACTTTGAATATCTTTGTTATCATTTTTAGTCATTTTTTTAGAGTGTTGACATACAGAAGAGTCATCGATATCACAAACATGATTATGAGTTATATCAAAAATTTCAAACAAGAAAGATTCAAATGTGGGATTTTGAATGTTCAGATCTTGTTTAAAAACAACTATTTCTAATTTAGACACATTTTTAAGATCAAAATTTTGTTCAAACTTCACTAGATATTTATCAAATTCAAGTAGAGAAAACTAAAATTTGTCAAATTCAAAATTCATGAGGTTATCATCCATCTGAATGTATGGAAAAGTAAAAGTCTCAAAATCACTATGTTTCATGGAATCAAGTATATTCATTTCAGAAATATCTAGAATATTAGGAACTTCATAGCCTTGGATTTTTGCATCTTTATTGAAATCATAAAGATGTACTTCAAAAAATTTAGAATTTTCTATATGTTGCAATGATAAATCATCAAAAAGAGAAGGACCATTTATGCAAGAATCAGATAATGGAGATTTTAGAAGATTATTATCATACAATTCTAATTTTGAGCATCCAAGAGTAATGGTAGACTCAACTAAAGCAACATCATGATTATGTAAAAATTTTGATTTTTGGTTTGATTGTAAATGAATATAATATTCATCATGAAAATTGGAAATGATGTTATAAACTAGGAAAATAGAAAACTCAACAGGGAATTTGTTTTTAAATTCAACCATCAACTTAGAAATTTTTTGCATTTGAATAAATCATGATCCAAAGAATAAATCTGGAAAAAGATTTACTTTTCATTAAGATATGGGCAAGTTGTAAAACCATTTGAAAATCTATGAGACTAATATTTTTAGCAACTCTTTTTTGATTATTAGGTAGATGATTCATTCAAAGACTATAAAAAAGTTCCTTGCTAGGTCTGACAGAAGGTGGAATATCCTAGTATTTAGACAAGAAACAAAATATATACTTGTCAATGGCTTCATTGTTATGGTATAATAATGTATACCAAGTTACTAGATTTGAGTTAACTTGATTTTTGACTAGCCAATCAATGATAACACATTTTGGAGTGAGATTGTTCCATTCAAGAGGATAAGAGACATTTTCATTTATTGAATGAGGATTTAAATTAGATTTATGAGATTGGAAGAAGTCCATCATCCTAGTTTTCTATTATAGAGCAACACATCTATAAATTTCTATTAATAATTTCATCCATAAAATAAGATCAAGGTTTATTCCAAGCCTAGATGAAAGAATAATTTCAATATAATCTAGAAAATAACATTGAGAAAATATTTCAAAGGGCTCACCTTCACACCAAACTGAATTGAGCTAGGTTTCCATATTAGGATGGATGTTATTTTAAACAATGTCGATAGGAAGATGACATTCTAGGAAAAAGACATAAGAATCAAAGCGAAGAAATGATGTTGCAAGAAGAATGCCATTCAAATTAGAACTAAGACCTGAATAGCCAATAGATATTGAAGGATACATTAGGATAAACTGTCAACTAGCTATTGTTAGAAAACTAAAATGAAATTATTCAAAAAAGAATTAAACAAATCCCTAATGGAGTTGCCAAATTTTTGTATGATAAAAACTATCATGCCAATGGATCACCCCTTTTGCCTATCATGAAGGTTAAGTTATAATAGTACCAATTTAATTATGGCAGTCCTATGATTGAAAAATCAATTCAAGGCATGTAATGGGTCTTAAAAGTTAAGTTACATTGAATTACACACTTGATCAAGTTTTAGGAAAATAATATCTTTCTTAAAAGGGATTATTTTAGTTCATATGAGTAATATGTGGATGGAGTGTTTTCATTAAAAAGACGGTCTAAAATAATCATTTCATGAATAAACATGTATTTAAATATATCTAAATTATAACTCATTAATATTAAAGATGCACTTGGCTTTGATGTTACTTTATAAAATATAAACTAAATGTTGCTAATAAGTTATCGAATGTAGCATAGTTATTATAGCAATAAAAAATTTACCAAATTATGAATCAATTTAGATAAGAAACTATAATTTATTCTATCCAATAGAGAAAATCTATTAATTAGATAACCTCTTGAAGAATAAAAAATTGATTCAAGAAATATATATTTCAAGTAATGTCCTATATATTAAATATAATATTTTCCAAATAACCTCAAATATAAACCAAAACTATAATGAAACATATCTAAGATAAATGACAAATATCAAAGTGTGAATCAGAATAATCTTTTATTTAGGAACACATGCATATTGTAAGTCCAAAAATGATGTTTTAGTTTCAAATATCATAATTGATTTTCCAAATTAAAAGAAAACTATTGCAAACAAAGAGAGAGAACTAAGGTAAGGACAAAAGACAAAATAAAATTAAAAAATCAGAACTACTAACTAAAGAAAAAAAGAAAACTAAACATCAAAAAATAAATAAAGAAAGAAAAAATAAGCTAAAGATGTAATACATAGAGGAGGAATTAAGCCAAATCAGATGATAAGAGATAATTGAGAAACCCCAAAATAAGAAATGATTTCATTAATAAATAAAATACATAGATTACATGTTTTGGAAAGAAACATTGTAGCATGTGTAAACATCAAACTTTTATCATGGTAGACATGATATGTTCATCAATTTTCAAGTGATTAAAAGGTTTAAATGTATATGAATACAAATCTATAATCATCAAAACATTAAATTTCCCAAATATTAACTAAAATATCAAAAAATAATTAAAAGTAAACTTGGATATACCTAGAATAAATGAGATAGGATTATGTCGTCAAATTGAGTGAGTGTCGATATTTTGTAAATTATGATCATATCAAAGACTTGTTCTTAGAAAAGAAGCACAAATGAAAGTGAGAGTTCTTGCATTTACCCATAATATTTCTTCCCCTTTTCATAATGAAGTTGTTTAGCCTTTATAACCTTTGTCACATAGTTAGTTGTTTTAACAACTAACTTTTGTTTAAACTTATAATTTAAATTTAGACAAAAAACTTTATAAAATAAAGTGAAATTTATAAAAATATATATATAATATTTTTAGGAAAACTCTAAACTCATAAAGAACTTAATAATAACCTCTTTTTTATATTTTATTTTATGAAGACCGAACAAACACTCAGGTTGGGGCCTATAAATAGATGATTCTAGCAAACTAGTATAAGAACACCAATCAATAATGACATGATTAAAATAAAAATAACTAGACCCTACATCTTTATTACTTAATCAAATACTAAAACCATTCAATTGAAATGAGCCATACATTAGGTAACATACTAATCCAAATATCATCAAAGCTAAAGAAATCTAAATCCACATGCTTAAATAGCAAGGTACTTTCAAACAAATGATTTAAAATTGATCAAAACAAGAAATTTCAAAAGTTCTTCCATGTGTCATCCATGTATGGCCAACTCCATTATTATTAATTTTCTATGAACTCTAATATTTATATCAAACAGTCAAATACATCTAATGGGGTCTCACAAAATAATTAATCTTTAAAATGTTTTTTCAGAAAACACTCTTTTATAACTTTTATAATCATATTATGATCAATCATGTTGAATTGTGATATTTATTTTATGCCATGGAATTGATTCAACAAATAACCTTTTACCAATGAAGCAAAACTATGGTAAATAATTCTATAGTCTCACATAAATTGAGTAAATCAATATTATTTCCTGACTACAAAAACAAATTTGTTTTTCAACAATGAAATTTACCACTGTGTGGAAAAATCTGACACAAAGAGTAAATTTCAAGGGAAAATAATTTATCTTTGTGTCATCAAATCTATCGACTTTGATTGTAAAATGTGAAAGGAATTTTTTTTAATAAAATAGATTATTAAGTTTTATGATAAAAACCCTTAGGTTTTAAACTTAAAACTTTATTCCAAAACATCTTACTAAAAATATATTTTTTATTATCTCTGAAAACTTGTAATTCTACCATAAAATTTATGAAAATCCCAAGTGTAAGAATACAAATATTCAAAGTAAAATATCAACAAAGAGTTAGAACCAACAAGGGAAAAATTCATTTCAGCATGTAATTTTACAAATCTATTATTTACTCAACCATGCTATCATGAAATACTTCCCAAAAATCAATATCCCAAATACCTAAACTAAAATTCTATCAATTCCCAAAGATTCCACTATCTCAAGATGAAAATCTCAGCATTATCTTAAAAAATGGACTAAAAGAAGGGGAAAAGAACAAATGGATTTGAACCCATCAAAACCCTAACTATATCTCATTACATGATGGAATTATAAAAACACAAAGATAAATCAAATAATTTGATTGAATTTTCTATTTAAGAAAACTCACCTTTCATAAAAAATTATGCTCTAACAGACTAAGGAAAATATTGACACAAGTTCATCATGTCCATACTACAAAACTACCTTAACAAATTCATTGAAAAATAACAAAAAACACGTTTCAAATCTTCATTGTCATTTTGCATTAAAAACCTTGAAAAAGATTTTTGAAAAACCATGAAGGAGATTTATTTCTAGATTATTTGCAAAGGAGGAGGTACTAGAAGTAAATTCAACTTGTGTAAGCCCTAAAGATAAACTTACTCATACATGCCACCCAAAAGCTCAACTAGACTTAGCAAACTTCTAAATTTATCCAAGATGGAATCCATAATCTTGTCTAATTCATTGTTCAACTTTAGAGGTCCCAAAAAGATAACCATGAAACTCACAAACCTTCAATGACATAATAAATACAATTAAATAGTGTTATCTCCAACCAAAACATGTACCTTTTCTATGCTTATTCACTTTAGCACAAAAGATAGATGTCATCTTGGTCGAGCTATCAAAATTAAGAGGGTGAAACTTTACGCCATGTCATTTATTTTCATCTAAAATTGATGTCCATGTATTTTCAAATGAGATGACTCTAAGATATTTAAAATTGATGTTATTGTTCTTTGTAATAAAAAAAACCCATAAATCAAATAATACCATGTATTTGGAATTTTATCCATATAAGTTTTATTTTATTTTTAAACTTATATTATAAACTTATGTTGATGCATTATCTGATTGGCAAATAGAACCGGATCCATGGATTATATAAAATGAAGTTATTATAATCCCATTATACCAAATGTATAATGATATCGCTACCTTATGAAAATAAATTTGTCACATATATTTTATTTAAAATACCAAGGATATTATGATGTTTTCTAATCTCATGATGGAAAATAAAAAAATAAACTACCAACCTTATTCACCCTATTATTCCACATGCCAAATAGGGATAATTACAACAACAGTCTTGTTATTGAAGTGAATAACTAGAATCACTTGAAATAGCTTATTACAAAATGAAAAATTATAAAAAAATATAAACAGTTCAATATCCATATTAAATATAACCATACAAATTGAAAGGGTATAATAATAATATAATATTTGAGTCATTGGCCCCCACCAAGTGTTTAAGGAAGATGACATTGACATAATTTTTTAGGTTTGAAAAAGTTTTAAAATAGGGTGTGAAAATTTTAGTTAATAGATTGTAATCTATTTTATAATTTTTAAGATCTTATGGATTTATATCTCTCATGGATATTATAAGCTTTGTTCCAAATTTTAGGTCTTTTGGTTTGTTTTGAATTTTTTTTGGATTTTAGAATCTCAACTCGATGATGGATTAAAGGATTCAGAACATTTTAACTTGTAAAATGATGAGAGCATGGGAATGGTAACGCACTAAAAGGTGAGAAAGTGTCTTATGATGTTCTCTAAATAATGAGAGAATAGAATAAAGATGGTCAATTTGACCTCAAAAATTGAGTCTTACCTACGTAGTCCAAATAGAACTCAGGCCTTTGTACTTCAACCTACAAAATGGGGAATAATAATGAATGGAGTACTAATGGATAATTATGGATAATATTGGATGATAATGAGGGAAAGGACTACAAGTATCCAAGGACCATGTCACATGAGAACCAAATGTGTCTAGTCATCAAAGTTTCATGTGGGTAATATGCCAAAATATTTATCAAAATAAGTCTTAGTATACCTTCCACTTCCATAACAAGTTTTAGATGGAAATACTAATAGTCATAATAAGATGGGTTAGGTTGAATAAGAGTGAATGGTCAAAATGGTAACAATTTAATGGAATGTTAATTAAAATGAGGTTTCCCCCAAGTATCAAGGTATTTATAGATAACAATTTATTTATGCATGACACTAAAAACCTGGTATTCATCATGGTACTTTCCCAAGGTGCCATAAGCATGGTTTTCACTATTGGATAGATTATTTTTCTTTATCTTTTGATTTTTTTAGTATTTATAATTATTTTTTTAACATCTATACTTAATGGAGGATTATTATATGCATAATACATATCCTTTCTTGACTAACTAGTATCCGCTCAGAATAATAGCTCTATTTAGACCCTTCTACTAATGTGAACTATACTTTTGTTATTGTGATATTTGTTGGTGATTTATTTTTATTCCTCAAATACTATATATAAGGTTTATTCATAAACTCTTTGAAAAAGAGTGATGCAAATAAGGTTAAATAAGCATAGGCAAATTTAAATGGTTTGCTTTGGTGATGTAATATAAAATTTAAATGAATTATAGGATCACAATGGATTTCATTGTGGTTAAAGGACAAAAAAATATTAGTATTTTTAATCACATAAATTTTTATTGATTCAAATTTTGACCTAATTTGAGTTATGTCAAGGATAATATTGAATGCAATAATGTCTTCATCAAGTAATGAGGAACTAATTGGCTCAGTTGTTGGCATCTTGAAGAGGTTTTCACCAAAAAAATCTTCATTGTTCTAATTTGGATTATTCAATAAAATCATGAATAAGGTTTCACTAAGGGATGTTGATAATTAATTTTGATTTTCCCATAGTGTCTTAAACAAAAATTCACTAAAATATCTCGAGTTTAGACTTTGAGTATCCCTTAGTGCCTCAAATGAGGTTTCACTAGGAGATGTTGAGTTAAATGATGTTGATTTTAAACTTTGATTATCTCCTAGTGCCTCAAACAAGGTTTCACTATGAGATTGTTCTTCTAGTTGAATTTTATCTTAGATAACCATAAATTGTACCATTGGGATGTCATCTTGGAAGGAGTTAAATAATGTGTGATTATGTCAGTCTGATAGTAGTGGGTGAATGGATGTCAATATTATGGCTAGGTTGGTTAATGTGAAAGGTATGTATAGTATCAATGGAAGGGTAAAAGGAATCATAAAAATTTTAAAGGATAATAGGAGAAATTCATTGATATTAAATAAATTTCATCAACACAAAAATATACTCAATAACATCTACAAGGAGTATGTAGTTGATGTTGTAACATCTATTAAGTTATGTTGATTTTAAAGTTGATGAAGACTCAATAAGATCTGATAGAATTATATATCCAATGTTGTAACATCTAATCATTTA
Source organism: Torreya grandis (assembly GCA_037957365.1). Taxonomy (NCBI): domain Eukaryota; kingdom Viridiplantae; phylum Streptophyta; class Pinopsida; order Cupressales; family Taxaceae; genus Torreya; species Torreya grandis. The sequence goes on from JARHVA010006539.1 coordinate 534,238, forward strand.
TACTTATTATGAAGCTAATTTTTATTCAAGATGATCTGAACCTGATGCTGATTCTACTTATGATGTTAGATATGGTATTAGCTCTAAAATGGAACCCAATTCTGATATTGGTTTTGAAAGAAAACATGATCTTGGGGTTAATGTTGATAACAATGTTGGCTCTAAAGAGGAAGTTTTTTAATGTGTGTGTATATATATATATATATATATATATATATATATATATATATATATATATATATATATATATAAATGGATCACTAAATTTCATTGCCCACATTTACCTTATTCACCTTTCACTTGGAAATGAAGGCTTTGGTATGAATGGATTTTATAAAATTTAGAATCTTAGGTAATATATGAATAATGGGTTATTGATCAATAATAATGGGATCTTCAAATACAGTCTCATCAAAGATGGGTCCTTAATCAAATACATGTGCTCCATAAAATACAAGTGGACCATTAATGGGTTGGGTTTGGTCAAATATTGGGGATTTGACAAAAATACTGATAATGGGTAGACTATTTTGACCTTGCTTTGTATGTGGACATATTTGATCATTTTGGAAGGGGATGATGATGTATCCAAATCTATTATTTATCATACTTAGACTCACTTAGATATTCAATAAATAATATCCATTAGAGGTTAAATGATTGGCTTTGTTGTGTCTCTAAGACTAGATCAAATTTTGGACAAGTAGATAGGGAATTATCAAATAAAGTAGTAACAAAAGAGGAATTTAAAGTAACCATGAGATGAATAGTAAATTTTTGGTGATTATACTACACTTGAGAATTGATGATGTGTTTATGTTATGGTGGGTCTATAATTTTCCTCTTTAACATAGGTAGTTATCATTTATTCAACAAAGATGTGTAATCTATCCATAGGAAGATCAGGTAGGATTTTGTCTCCCTCTTGTATAAGCCATAAAAAAATGGCATTTTGATATTGTTTGAGTAATGATTTATCCAAATCAGTTTCAAATTCCATGGAAAAAGATGGAAGAAAATATTCCCCCAAGCAAGTACACATGCAATTGAATTGTCCTTAAAAAAATTTCAAAAATAGGGTGTAATTGGCTTGGGACAATTGGATCAAATTAGGAGATATTGGTCTTGGAAATTGGTGTAAAGAGGGTAGATTTAGTTTTGATAAAATTGGCCCAAAAGGGATGGTATTGGTTTGGTAGAATTGACCCAAAGAGGGAATTCTTGGTATTTGAAATAATTCAAATGAAAAAAGGATGTATGACATGACTTCCTTGTTCCTAGCTGATAAGTGTGGGAGATCGAATGGAAAAACAAAAAGTGCTTTAAATTAGAATGCAATGAACTTATAATAATTGGATTTGGATAAAATAAACCTAATTTGGTATTATTATAATTATTTGGATTTGGAATTGACTTTGGTCAAATCTGACCTATTTTTTTTATTGGAATAAGAACTTGGTTCAAGATGAACCTAGTCAGATTAGAATCGCCTGACATATGGCTCAAAATGAACTTGATCAAAATTTGAATATGGTTCAAGGTGAACTTGATTGGACTTACATTGGTTTGGTATGTGGCTCAAGACAAACCAAATTTACCTTTGATTAGCTTGGTACATGGTTCAAAATGAACTTGATATGGCATGGAATTGACTTAGCACATGATTCAACATGAACATGATATGGCATGAAACTGGCTTGGTACATGGTTAAATATGAACCATATTTGGATTAGAATGGCTTAGTATAATAATGGGGTCAAAATCAAACCAAATATGAATAATTTATTCCAAAATATATTTGGATCTAAATGGACCTGATTTAAATGGATTTTAATTAGACATTATAATTATATTACGTGAAAAACATAATGGTACAATTGGTCATAATAACACTAAGATGGGATAAATATAACTTAAAATGGGGTAGGGCAATGCCTCAGCTCATAGGTGTGGTATGAACTTGACTTGGTGTGGACTTGATTTTTTTAATATTTGGTTTTGAATACAAGCAAGGTTTTGACATAACAATCAAACATCAATACAGAATTATCATGAATCTAATTTAAGAACTAATAAAATATTATGAAATAATCATCGATCCTTTGATATACTCACATTTGATAGGATTAATATTTTAATTATTCATTGAGTAATTAAATGTAATGATAGTGGTGTTTTAATCTACCCCTCTCTCAAATACCATTGTATGTGAAATAAATCTTCAAGGGTTGATACCTTTGCACCCATGCATTAATGATAATTCTATAGCAAAAGAGGCATTTATTCTAAATTTTTCATTTGGATTTATTTGTGGTGCCCCAAGGGAATGTATCCATAAATTGTATGTCAATAATTAATGGGACATTTTCCAAAGGGTATATTCCCTATGTGACCACTTCATCTATAAGATTTTAGTGAATTTATACCAGTTGAGTCAAACTCCAAGGGACATTCCAATTAAGATATCATTGGTGTAGTCTCAATTTATATACTCCATCAAATAACATAGTTAGTATGAATTATGGGTAATGATGTCCTAGTAATTTTACCCTAATAACTCACTAGAAGATGATGAAGTCCACCCCACATAGCCAAAAAACAAAAAATTAAATATGTGTTTTTTTAAATTCCCAAGACCCCATATATGAGAAAGAGAAGATCATACTCTAAATAATATTTTGGATAGAAAAGAAGCAATTAAGATATGTTTTTTTAATCACCTAGGCTCCTTGAAGGTGGAAAGGGGAGATCATATACATAATAGCTTACACAAACAACAAATCAATCAAAAATACCTTAAGAAAAGGATGAAATACAAGTGCTTTTAGAAGCACTAAATCAAACTTTACATTATTTGTTTAAGCACCAAATAGAAAAATGAATAAAATTTGTCTTGTTAATTATGTAACATAACCTTTAAAGATATCAAAACCTACAATAAATAATTAAATCATTTTTTTAAATAATTTTTTCTATCAAGAGAAGTCAAGATTCTATAGTTTTGAAGCCTTGAAAAAATTCACATAGAGTATTCTCACCATTATATAAGATGATCTCGCTGAATAACAGATTAATATCATATTTAATTATATGACATCATTTGTTATCAAGTCAAATATGTTATTTTTATATAAATATCATTGATTTATAAGTGAATCCCATTGATTGCAAGAAAACATAGTGTATCCATCAATGCATAATCACTACTCAATAGGATGATCTTGATGATTCATAGGTCAAGTTTACCAATTATAAGAAAACATAGTGTAGACAATAATGAAAAATCATTATTTAATAGGATGATGTAACTAATTTGTATGTCAAAATCATAGATTGAAACAAAACATAGTGTGTCTAGTAACACAAAATAGTTGTTCAATAGGATTATCTCATTGATTTATAGTTCAAGCTCACTAATGCATAGGTCAATCCTACTAGTTGTAAGAAAACATAGTAAATATGGTAACAAAAAATCATCATTTAGTAGGATGATGTCATTGATTCATAGGTAAATCTCACCAATGTGTATTTGAATCCAACAAAACTTTTTAAATACACATATAACACAAATAATAATAAAATTTAATCCTACTAATCTATAGGTCAAATGTCTTATTCATGGGTATGATCTCATTGATTAGTATGGAAATCTCAGAGATAAGTAGAAGACATAGAATATAAAAGAGGAAAAAGGCAAAATATGAGATAAATAATAGTCTAATTTTGTAATTAGAAGACTAAGAAGGCTTAAAAATATATTTATGGGGTGTGTGGTCCCACTGTGCATGCCAAATGCAAACCCACAAATCCAAAAGAGGTTAATTCTTGTTAGTATGAAAAATAAACATAAAAAAATATCAAATGTAACATATTAAGTGGTTCTAAAATTGGGAAAGACTTGAAATGAAAAATAATGAATTATAAAGCTAAACAAGACACTTTTTACATTCTATTTAGATGTTCCCTTCAAAACTGACATACATGCAGGTTTATCCTATATTATAGAGCATGAGGTCTTTATCAATGTCAATCTATCATGTAAGAAACATCTCCCCTTGAATAAATGTGATTGATCATATAGAATAAAATGGTTAAAGGCTTGATTATTGAAATAATACTAAAAATAAAAGCACTTCATTGTGTGTTCAAGACTTAATAATAGTGAAAAATGGATCTTATATTTATCAATTTATTGAATTGATTTCAATTGTTAGATGTGATTTAAGATGTATGGTTGAGCCTTGGATAAATTTTTTAGGTAAAATGTAATTAATATTTGGCATTAGTTATTCATGGGTTGAAAATTTAGATATTTACTTTGATTTTTTTAAATGTTTGATAACTTTCAAAAATATTTCATGATGATGTCATCACTATTGATATTTATTGATGATGTCATGATGATGTAATTATTGACCATATTTGACCCTATAGGTCAAATTGGGACCCCTATAGGTAAAAACTTGATATTTAGGTGTTTTTAAGAGTAATATTTTTTTAGATGGTGTATTATAAGTATTTTTATGTCATTCCATGTCATATTAGCCTTGGTCATTAGTCATTTTAATCCTTATGTCTTTTATAGTCATTTTGGGGGTCAATATAGAGCATTAAATGAGTTGTACAGCCTCCTTGGGAAATTTTAAGATTTTAAAAGGTGATTTAATTCCCCATGTGTCCTAATAAGTCATAAGTAACCATTTATAATTGAAAAATGGTAGGTTCTTTAGAATAAAGAGTAGCTTTCTTTGAAAAGGAGAGTTTTCTTGAGGTGTATAGACTTGTACACCCTCCTACAATTGATGACACTTAAATAGTGTCATTTTATCTTTAAAACATTTTTTATAGTGAATATTTTGATTAGAATCTCCAAAAAACTAAGAAAACCATTTCTCTATTCTACTACTAGGCTTGGCAAACAAGAATGACCCTCAGGTTTTTAGATGGTACAGCCAATAGGGGAGGTTTAAGGAAAATTTGTCCTGGGGGTGTCTTCTAAATTTAGTCAGCTTCCATTTGATGTTTTTTTATAGTATTTTTGTCTTGTGCTTTATTAACCATTCTTAAGAAGTTAGTCTATCTATGCACATTGTAAGTTTTTCTCTTATTTGAGCTATTCTATGAAAATCAAGGAGTTAGATGACTTATATAGGTATTTAAATCCCATATCACATGATCCTAATTCTTTATTTCAAGTTTGGAAGTGGTTTTATGAACCAACTAACTTAGTTTGTAAGGAGTGAAAAGGTGGAATTACAGTTATTTTTTCCAATTACTAGAGAATTCTTCTATGTTATGGTTCCAAATTGATTTGATTTGATGTATCATTAATACTAGATTCCTATTTATCACATTACATGTCAAATCCAACTTCAATAGCCAATTAAAGAGCCAAGAGGTAATGCAAATGTACATATTGGTCACCTATAATAGTTGTATGACCTGCTACCTCTTGGAACAATGTGAAAATGTGTGTTTGAGCATTATTTGATGTTTGGAATGTTTAATCATGATTTTTAATAGTTTTTTAGGAGTGTATAAAATATTTTATTCAATTAGTACCTTGATAATACCTTCCAAGTAACTTATGGCATTTTGGGACAAATTTCCCAAAACTAGTAAAATAGATGTCTAGTCCCTTTTTTGCTTATCCTTATATAGATTCAAATTAATTTCTAGGACCTCCATGTACACTTTTATTGAATATCCAACATGGGTATATAAATTTTAAAAATAAGGGAGGTATTTTAGTAGAGGAATATGGTTTTCAAGATCCCTCAAGTTGCTCTTTTGGACATTGAAATCACTTAGTGTTGTCTATAGCCAAAAGAGGATTTGTCAAATATTGAAAGCACAAGGAAGGTCTTGAGGTATTCATGAATTATTTTGTGGTTTTATGTAAACAATACAATCCAAAATTGGGTTATAATCCACCAAAGATAAACAAGTAATTTTAAACATAAGTGACACCAAAAACAACACTTACAACCAATATACATAGCTGTAGAAGTTGAGGAGATACAGTGAGTAATCAAGGTGAGGTTGAAAGTTTTATTGATGAAATTATTGATTTTGTTCAAGGAGAGAGAGTATAAAATATTTTTAATATCTTGAATATATAATAAGATAAAAGGTGAAGTCAAATTACATCCTAAACTTGCTAAGTACACCTACAACCAAGCTTAAGAGAGAAAAATATAGTCTTATAGGTCAAAGAAGGTAAGAAGACCTTAATATATGTTTTTAAGAAGTGATTAAGAATTATTATGATTATATTAATGTAATATAGATTATGGGGCTACTAATGACATTTTAAGACCTTATTTCCACATAAGGTGGAGACAGTTTGTACATAGGCCTAGGCAAGCATCTACAACTAGCCTAAGGCTCAAACTTGAGAAAGTGTTTAAATTGTAAGGTAATTAATAGGTTTTAAAATTTATGTGATTATTATTAAGGTTACATAAGGATTTATGTTTTATATTATGATTAACCTTCAACATGAAATGGCCTTCAAGAATATCCAGCTATAGCTGATTGAGTGGTGATAGTGAGCTTGAACAAAGTGGTTAGAAGGAATGAAAATAACTAATAAGAGAATATATATGAATTAGTGTATTAATAAACACATTTATAATATATTTATACACTATATACAAGATTCAATCAATTGTGACCACCTATAAGAGTCACTTTTTAAGAGGAAACATAGAATACATAGTCAGCTAACTATGATTGGTCTTGCGAGCAATTTAACCCCAAAGTGTGAGGAAAAAAAAACATATATGAGATAAAAATTTTAAATATTAAAATAAGAATAAGAAACATGATACAAAGGTCTTAAAAACACATGAATTACTACAGGCTCACTTTTCCTGAATAAGCACAGTTAGCTTATCACTCAAGCCAAACTGAGTAAGAGCACATTCTAAGGTGCAACACATGGGTGATAAAGGTTTGGAATCATAATTAAACCTATATAATGATATTGGAAACCATTTTAAACTATCATGACATGTAAATATGGTAATAAAGGGATCAAATTATGCATCACATAGTTCACACTTTAAACCTTGCACACAATACCCTTTTGCATAATTTGTTTTGGATTTGTAGGATTTATAAGGTCAAATGACCTAAAAAAGATCAAAAATATTATAAAAATAATATATATGAATTGGATAATCTCCAAAAATTACCAATTGGTATGGAAAAATAGGGCAAATACCCTATATTTTGTTTTAGATAGAAGGTACTTCCATAGAGGTACAAACTATATAGTTTTAAAGAAGGAAGATGATCAAAGGAGCTAAGGGTTAACCAAGAATTGAAGAGATGTGTGGGAGGTTATATAAAACCTTAAAAAAAATTAAATACCTTATATAAAATAAGGTAACTTAATAGGTTATTCCCAAACCTCAAATATGTAGATAGGTTTTGAGGTAGACAGGTCTATTAGGTAGGGTTTAGGCCTAAAGAGCAAATGGGATACCAATGTCACTTATAAATTTAGGAAGGTAATATAATGGACTATGAAATTTATATGGAATAATAATATGTTTTTCAAATCTCTTTGTATCTATAAAGATACATAGGAAGGCCACATTTGGCTTAGGACCATTCAATCCTGTAGGGAATGGAGAAAAGGGCTTGTGTGGGCAATGTGGGATACTCACATATCATTTGACACTTTTCATGAGATCCCAAGGAGATATAGGATGTTAGATAGGGTCATTAAATTTATTATTAAAGGATTTTTTATGGATTTAATGTCATACCTTTATTAAAAATCACTAAAGGTCAAAACTATTTAAAACTCTACAAAACCCTTAGAAATGACCTGACTAAGAAAACGAGGTTGGAGGGATATCTATATTAGATGGAATGGATATGTAGATGATTTAAAAATTAAAGAGACTCTCCAATGACCCTTACCTTCCACTTGAGGTGTTTGAAACTTATACAGACATGGTACAAAACTACTCTCTCTGACTATTTTATGTTTTGTGTAGGTTCCAATAACTTTCAAGAAATGAAATAAACATTGGAAGTGAGATTAGGACTTATTATAACTCATCATGGTTATTTAATTATTCATAAAAACTTCTAATTATGATTATAAGTAGATCCATCTTATCAATTCAAAATTGGTAAAGTGAGCAAGATGGTGATAAGTGTGATAACTTCAATTGAGAGCCTATTTAACATGTACCTAAGAAATATAAGGCCATATAAGGTCTTGATAAGTGTCATCCACTCCCTTTTATGTATTTTCATGATAAACTATATCCAATTTTGAGGCCAAGTTTGAGGGGTGTAGAAAAAGGAGTTTCTTTGACTATAGGTAGTGATGGCTCACTTTTAGAGGGATCTAGATGATTAGGGATGTAGCCACTGCTTGGAAGATATGTTCATAACCCCTCTCTTTTAGTCAAATCATGAGATATATCCATAGTTAGTTTTGGGATGTTAAAAAATGGTTGAATGATGAAGGTAGTTTTATAAACTAGAAAAAGGAATTTCATGCCACATTTCAAGAGGTTCATGTCTTGGAAGGCCACTTGTCCTATCAAAATTTTCATGATCAGTTTAAAATTCTCTTCTCATGCACATGTAACTCCTTTTCTCATCTTGAAACTTGTATTTGTGACCTTTGGATTTATTTATTCTCTTCTTTCTCTTAAGTTCGATAAGAACTTGCCATTTTAGCCTTTATAAAAAATGCTCCACCTAAGTATGGTGAAGCCTTGCTCATTTTCATAACATGGATTAATAAAGTCTATTGATTTTACCTCTTATATGATTATTCATAGTGTGCTCACTTGAATGATGGATCTTGCTTGCTGATGATTTTTGATTCCTTAGGATTATTATCTAATTTTATTACTTATTTACAACTTGAAAGCTTCTTGTAGGTCATGTGAAGTGTTTTATGAAGTGTCAATGTTGAGTGAGTTAGTATATTAAATAGTGATAGTATATGCCTCTTGTCTATTCATCATATCCTAGACATTAATCACAACCTCATAATTAAATAATGATGTGAGAAGATTCAAATTAGAGAACTGTGTACCTATTTAGTCTCTTAGTCTCATGTGTGACATGCATCTGGTTGGTAGTCATCAATTAATTTGGTGTATCACTACCTTTAAGATATTTTACTTTCAATTTTATCTCCCTTTTCCTTAGAAGCATAGGTGTAATAGTGATCTAAAAGTGGTGCACCCAAGGAGCTATCCCTATATATGGATTCACCTCATTCTTAGGCTACCCACAACCTAGAGGTATTTCAATTGTGCCACTTGGATGAGGAGAGATGAGATATCTCCTCAAAGGGTGTAAATCCATGTGACAATAGTTTTTGGCATGCTCTATGGGACTCATTTTCTAAGAATTTGAAATATTTTTGGTGTTATCTTTCAACACATCAACCTTTAGAGGAATCTATCCAAGCATCAATAGTGACTTTGAAGTTACATCAGCTAGTCAAGTAGCCCAAGTTTTGCTTTTAAAAATTTTTGGTAATTTTTCATTGTGTTCTTGCTTCCCAATAAAGTTATATGGTTAATTTTGGTGTTGATTATTATTTTACACAAGTTGATGGGATATCTCAAGATTATGGCATTCCCTATTAACCTTTGTATGATTCTTATCAGACTTGTCAAGATCCTTACTAGCTATACTATGACCCTTATCAACCTTGTCATAAATTGTATCAGTCCTATAACTAGCCTTCTCAATATATTACTCCTCCTAGTCAACCTAGTCACTTCTCAAATTAGTCCATTTTAACTTTCAAGTAAAATCTCTTAGGATACGAGAGGTACATGATAGATATTGAGAAAAAAATGGGACATGGTTAAAATGTTCCTAGTCATCTCATTAATAATGTGAGAGATGCATGAAGATAGTTAAAAGAGAGTGGATAACTATTAAGAGATCAAATTGGCAAAGGCTCATAAGTGAGATTATGGATGTGAGTAGATTGGTTACATCTTTATAAGATAATCTAAAAAATCATTAGGAATAGCCTCATCAAACATATCATCCCTCATATCCACTTCCCCAATATTGCTATATTTATACTTGACCCCTAATCATGAACCTAATCAAGCTTATAAAAGTCATCTTTTTCCCAATCAATTTGAAGAAAGAGCTGGAAAGACAAACCTTATTTTTGAAGTAAACCTTGATATGTAGATTTAGTTATCCAATAATAATATGAATTAGTCCATCTTATCAGCAAAGGAAGTGTAATCTAATCCTTCATTACCCTCTCCCATTACATCCACACCTCAAGAAGACTTCTAGATATGAAATCCCAAGTTGGAGACAAAGTAAAGATTCCAAGCCAAAGGAGATCCCAAGTTTCTTGAATAATTCATCCAATCCTCAAATTTCATTGCTACCTCAAGAAGAGACTCATAATACTAACATTATAAGATATAATAAGGTAGTGGAATCATGGGAAAAGAAAGGAGATAAAATCCTAGATAAAGAGTGTGAAGTTGAGAAAGATCTTGATCCTATTCAAGTCCTTCCCACCCTTCCTTAAGAAACCTCTTATTTTAAATGTCATCCCTCTTTTACTATTTATCCTCATGAATATGCCTATAAACTTCAATAGATAATTTTCCAAGATAGCCTAGCTAAGTAAATTGAAGAGTTAGAGTTAATAATGAAATTGTTAAGTCAAGGTGTGATGGAAGGTTTAGAGCCAAAATAAGATACTATTCCTAAACACACCCCATATAACCTTCATAAAGAGAGTGCTCAAGATGAATTGGATTTAATTCAAGTGGTTTTAAAATGGAAGAAATATAACCAAGCTATTTTATCCCAAGGTTTGCCTCCCCTTCCTTAAGAACTCCCAAAAGGATCCCCTACATTTCATTCTCAATATGATGTTGAGTTCTATGTTCTACCTCCACTAACTAGTTCATCTTGTCCTCACTCTATCACCCTTTGACTTGATGGAACTATGGTATGGGAACCTAAATAGGATTAATTATTTGATAATAATTTAGAACTTTTACTTGAGGGAAACATAGCTCCTTGGCAGCCTCATTGGACTAGGTCACCTGATTACAAAATGCTTAGCATTAGCATCACCAAGAAGGAGAAATTAAATTAAAGATCTTGTAGTCCTTGAGAATAAAATTCAGGTTTTAATAGTTGAGATACAAATTGAGAGTCCTTAAGAGGTTTTAAATGTTGAAGAAGAGGTAATTTATTATGTTGAATCTTTTGAATGTGTTGATATTGAAGAATGTCTTCTTTGTGTCAAAGAATAGGAAATCATCATTGGTTCTTCAATTACTATCCAAGATATCATTGATGGGAAATAAAAAATATATAATTATCCTTGGGATGACTTGTTTTCAATCATTGGAGTAGGTTATACTCCTCTTTAATGAGGCTATGATCTAGTTAAAAATTGAGAAGGTAGAAGGTAGCCTTGACACTCAAGTGGGTATGCAAAGAAGAACGGAATTTTCAAAATTATCCTTTCAAGAGGAATATGCATCCCATGATGATATGTTTTAAATCATAAAAATGTGTTATCATCATATCAACCAGTTGTAAGAAACACATCATCTTTTTAAAGATAAAAGATGCTTTTATTGGCCCCAATCTTCTAAGGAACAAGAAACTACTCCTCTTGAAGTCATGCCTACTAAGAAGATATAAGTTGATCATGAGATGAAGAGTGGGAAAAATTATGAGGTATGTGTAAAAATTAAAGAGGAATACATTTACATTGGATACATATTTAAGGATGATCTACTTGAGAGCAGATCAAGTGAAGTGCTAAGGAATAGGTCTAATATACCAAACATCCAATCCAAGGAGAAACATGCTTGGCACTATGATTCATATCATGAAGAAGAAGATTCAAGGAATTTTCATTTTAATCTTTGAAAGGAAGTATACTTAATTTCTAGTTGTTCATAGTTGTTTAGTTTTTGTTTTCCTTGAGTTTTTTAAGCACATGTATTTACTTTGCTTTGTGTGTATCCTTTATTTTATGTGGTTAATGTAATTGGTTGTCTTATCTTGGTCAAATACTTTTTATCAAGTTTTATGTGTTATTTATTTGTTTCAAACTTTAGATGACTCCCTAATCCCATAGATAGGATAAGGCTACTGATCTTTAGCATAGTAGGCATACTACCCCTATTAGTTACCAATTTGTTGACCAAATTTGACCCTACAGGTCAAATTAGGATGCCTATAGGTAAAAAATTTATATTTATGTTTTTATGGGTATAATATTTTGTCATAAGGTGTGTTATAATTCTTTATATGCCATTCTATGTCATATTAGCCTTGGTCATCAGTTATTTTAATCCTTATGTCTTTTATAGTCATTTTGGGGGTCAATATAGAGTATTAAATGAGTTTTATATATTTATTTGTAAATTTTAAAGTTTAAAAATGTTGTTTCATGCCCCATGTGTCCTAAGAAGTGTTGAGTAACCATTTATAACTAAAAATTAGTGGGTTCTTTAGAAGAAAGAGCAGTTTTCTTTTTAAAATGGAGTTTTCTTGAGGTGTACAAACTTGTACAGACTCCTATAGTTGATGACACTTTAGGAGTTTCCTTTAATGTTACACACACTTTTTATAGTGATTTTTTTAATCATAATTTCCAATAAAATAAGAAAACCATTTCTCTCTTCTTCCACTAGGCTTGGTAAGCAAGAATGGCCATTAGGTTTTCAAATAGTATAGCTAGCAGGGGAGGTTTCAAGAATTTTTTTCCTAGTGGTGTCTTCTACACCTAGTCAGATTAAATTTTATTTTTGGTTGTATAATAATTTTTTCTTGTGCTTTATAAACCATTCTTAATAAATTGGCCTATCTAATTTACTTGCCAATATGTGCATCCTATACGTTTTGCTCTTGTTTGAGTTGTTCTATGAAAATTAAGAAGTGACATGAATTATAGAGGTATTTTACTCCCATATAACATTTTTCCCATTATTTTTTCCAAGTTTTGAAGTTTTTTTATGAGCCAACTAACTTATATTGCAAGGAGTGAAAAGGTGGAGTTGCAGTCATTTTTTCCAATTGCTAGAGATTTCTTCTATGTTATGGTTCCATATTGATGTGAAGTGATGTATTTTTTATGATATATGAATATTTATCACCTTATATATCAAATGAAAATTAAATAACCACTTCAAGATCCAAGTGAGCAATGCAAATGCATAAAATGGTCACCTATAATAGTTATATGGCCTACTACCTCTTGAAGGAATGTGAAAATGTGTGTTTAAGCATTATTTGATGTCTAGCAGGTTTAAAAATGATTTATAATAATTTTTAAGAGTGTTTAAAATATTGGATGAAATTATAACCTTGAGAAGTTATTCCAAGTAACTTGTGGCATTTTGGGACAAATTTCCCAAAAATGGCAAAATAGAGGTCTAGGCCCTTTTTTGGGTATCCTTATATAGAGTTGCATTGATTTATAGGACCTAAATGTACAATTTTCTTCAAGATAAAAAATAGGTATATAAATTTGTAAAATATTTGAGTTTTTTTAGTATAATAATATGGTTTTCAAGAGCCCCCAAGTTGTTCTTATGGACACTAAAATCACTCAGTGTTGTCTACATCCAATAGAGGATTTATCAAATCTTTAAATCACCATGAAGGTATTTAGGTATTAATGAAGTATTTTATGGGTTTAGGTAAACCATATAATCCATTATTGGTTCATAATCCACCAAATATAAACAAGGCACTGTAAACCTAAGTGAGACCAAAAATAACACCTATAACCAATATACACAATTGTAGAAGTTGAGGAGATGTTTTGAGTAATCAAGGTGAGGTTGAAAGTTTTGTTGATGCACTTATTGATTTTATTAAAGGAGAGAGAGAGTATAAAATATTTTTAATATCTAAAATATCTAAGAAGATAAAATTTTAAGTTAAATTACATCTTAAACTTGTTAAGTACACCTACAACCAAGCCTAAGAGAGAAAAACATAGTCTTGTAGGTCAAGGTAAGAAAACCTTAAGCCATGTTTGAAGAAGTGATTAAGCATGGAGTATGATTATATGAATTTAATATGATTTATTGGGATACTAATGACATTTCAATACTATATTTACACATAATAAGGTGGAGATAGTCTGTACACAGGCCTAGGAAAACATCTACAACCAACCTAAGGCTCAAACTTGAGAAAATGTTTACATTGCAAGGTATGGGGTATAATTAAATGATTAAGAGGTTTAAAAATGTATGTGATTATTTTTAATGTTTCATAAGGCCTTAATTGTTATATTATGATTAACCTTTAATTTAAAATGGCCTCCAAGAATATCCACCTACATTTGACTGAGTGGTGACATTGAGCTTGAACAAAGTGGTTAGAAGGAATGAACATAAATACTAAGGGTATAGATATGATTTTTTGTAGTAATAAAAACCTTGATAATATATTTATGAACTATATCCAAGATTCAATCAAGTGTGACCACCTATAGGAGTCACTTTCGAAGAGGAAACATAAAATAGGCAATCAACTAACTATGACTCATAGAAGGCTTCTGCAAGAACAGGGCACTGGTAAAGTATCCCAAACAAGGGAAAATTAAGTCGACAGGGAATAAAAAGGATGAAAATGTAAGTAGAAGAGGTACAATTAAGACCCTTAATCCTAATAAACAGAATGCAGAAGGAGAAAGGGGTCGGGAGAGAATTGAAGAACTGGTGGAGGAAAAACCAGAGGAAGAAAATGGAACAGAGAGCTGGGACACCAATTCTAGTAATGAAGAAGAAGGTTATGTGGGTATGGAAAAAGATAAAGTCAATACAGAGGAGGATTTTGTGACCAGAATAGAAGAGATGGAGGAAAACTAGAATGTCGAGGAGGATGTCATTGTCCAGGAAGATTCTGGTGAGGACCCAACGTCAAAGAATGAAAAGGAAATCCCAGTCCAGGAAAATATTCAAAACCTGGAGATGGAAATTGAAGTTGGATTCAAGGAGCGGGAACAAAAGAGCCAAGAAGACTTTTTCGAAGAAGCTAGAAATAGCCTAAACAAAAAGCCTGAGGATTGGAAAGGGAAGAATCAGAATGAGGAAATACACATTCCTTTGACTTGGGTTAACAGTAAAGCTGAGTCTTCTTCCCAATTAGATTCCTGGTTGTGTAGGGAGATCATTGATCTCAAGAAAAAAGCAGAAAATTTGGAAGAGTCTCTGAAAGCTACTTGGAACAAAGTAAACGACATGGAAAATTAGTTAAGCGAGATCCCTGTGAAGCTCAAAGCTTATGAAATCAATCTTTGGGAGCTTATAAAGGATAACAAAAAGAAAATGGAGGAATTAACTTCCAACATTTGTGCAGCTACTATCAATATTGGGAAACGAGCAAATGAGGAGACCAAAGTTCTAGAGGGTCCCTGCAAAAGGACAAGGCAAAGTTCCAGAAAGAAAGACACACAAAAAGGAGCTTTGTAGGAGGCTTCCACCTAGGAAACTGCTTCGAAAGAAAAAGAAGCCATGAACTTGATTCTAGAACTGGATGAATAATCTGGTCCTTTGTGTCGGTTAAGAAACTAGTTCTGATCTTTGTTTTAATTTTGCTATTTTCTGTTTGTTGTTCTTCCAGACTTTTGTCTTTGGGTTTTGATCGGTTGAATCTCTATGGTTTATGGACCCTTCTAATACTGTTTTTACTACCTTTCTGTAGTGTTTTTTAGGCATTGCCTATGGGCTTAGTTTGCTCTTATTTTGCTCTCTGTAAAAGGGTTTCGGGGCCCCTTCAAAACCTGCTTTTACCTCTAATCTAAAACTATGACTCACCTTGAGAGTAATTAAACCCCAAAGTGTGAGGTGAACAAAAACATAGATTAAATAAGTTTTTGAAATATTTTAATAATGACAATGAACCTAATACCAAGGTATTAAACACACAAGCATTACTACAAGCTTAGTTCTCTTGAATAAGCATGGTCAGTTTATCACTCAGGTCTAACTGAGTACGAGCACAGTTCAAGGTGAAAACATGGGTGATAAAGGTGTTTAGTATTAATTAAAACCTATATAATGATATTTAAAACAAAATTACAATCTCATTAATTGGAAAAAGGTGAATAAAGGGTTCAAATTATGCATCACATTATTCACACTTTAAACCCTACACACAGTACCCTTTTGCATAGTTTATTTTGGATTTATAAGAGTTAGAGGGTCAAATGACATAAAAAAGAGCCCAAATATTGTAAAAATAATATATATGGCTTTTAAAATCTTCCAAAATGACCAATTGGTATGGTAAATTAGGGTAAGTACCCTCTATTTTGTCTTAGATAGAGGGTACTTCCCTAGAGGCACAAATCCTATAGTTTTGAAGAAGGAAGATGATCGAAGGAGCTAAAGGTTAACCAGGAATTACATATAAGTGTGGGATGTTGTATAAAATGTTAAATACATTACACATAAGGAGGGAAATTTACAAGGTATTCCAAAACCTTCAATATGTAGATAGGCCTATTAGGCATGGTTTAGGCCTAAAGACCAAATGGGATACCAATGCCACTTCTAAATTTAGGAAGGTAATATAATGGACTAGGACATGTTTATGGAATCATAATAGATGTTTCAAATATATTGGTATGCATAAAGGTTCATAGGAAGGCCACCTTTGGCTTTGAACCATTTCAAGCCTACAAAGAATGGAGAAAAGGGCTCGAGTGGGTAATTTGAGATGCTCACATCTCCTTTGAAACTTTTCATGAGAACCTAAGGAGATATAATATTTTATACAGTGTCCTTAAATTAACTCACTGAGTATTTTTTAGGGTTTAAAATTGATAAAGTGAAACATCACTAAAGGTCAAAACTATCTAAAACCCTATAAAACCCTTGAAAATGACTTGACTGAGAAAAAAAAGTTGGAGGGCTATCTAGATAATATGGAATGGGTATGTAAAATATTGAAACATGAAAGAGACTCTCCAATGACCCTTCGCATCCACTTTAGTGTTTTATACTTATACGAATAGGGTACATAACTACTCTTTTTTATTATTTTGTGCATTGTGTAGGTTCTAAGGAATTTCAAGAAATGAAATTAACTTTTGGAGTGACATTAAGATTATTAAAAATAAGTATTGTAATTTAATTTCTCATAAAAACTCTTAAACATTCCTACAAGGAGTCCCATCTCATCTAGTCAAAACTGGCAAAGTGAGCAAGAAGTTGAGAAGTGTGAAAACTTCAATTGGGAACCTATTTAAGGTGTACCTAAGAAATATAAGGAATATAAGGTATTTATAAGTGTCTTACATTACATTTTATGTATTATCATGAGAAACTATAGCCAATTTTGAGGCCAAGTGTGAGGGGTGACTGAAAAAGGAGTTTCTTTGACTACAGGCAGTGATGGCTCACTTTCAGAGGGATCCAAATGATTAAGAATGCAACAAATGAATGAAATATCATGTCTACAACCCATAAATATTAGTAAAATAATGATATTTATCCCTATTATTTTTTTTATGTTCCAATAAGGGTGAAGGATGAAGGCAATTTTTAAGCCAGCAAAAGGAATTTCATGCCACATTTCAAGAGTTTCATGCCTTAAAGGGTCACTTGTCCTATCAAAATTTGTATTATTGGTTTAAATTATATTTTCATGCATATGTAGCCCCTTCTTTCTTCTCTTATTTCTCTCATGTTCTATAAGAACTAGACATTTTGGCCTTTGTAAAACATGTTCCACCTGAGTATGGGAAAGCCATGATCATTTGTATATCATGGATCAATAAACACTACTAATTTTACCTCTTCTATGTCTATCCATAATTTTTTCACTTAAATTATGGATCTTTCTTAATGATGACTATTTCTTCCTTAGCATTGTTGTCTCATTTTCTCACCTATTTACAGCTTGAAAGCTTCTTTTTGTAGGTCATGTGAATTTTTTATGAATATTAAAGGTTGAGTGAGTTAATATATTCAATAATTCCATTACATTCCTCTTGTCTATTCATCCTATCCTAGACATTCATCACAACCTCATAATGAAATAATAATGTGAGAAGATTTAGATTAAATAAGTGTATGCCTGGTTAGTCTCTTGGTCTCTTGTGTGACATGCATCTAGTTGGTATTCATCAATTAATTTGGTGTATCACCACCTTTATGATATTTAAATTTAATTTTTCTCTCCCTTTTACTTGAAATCATAGGTATAGTAGTGATCTAAAATTGGTACACCAAGGGAGCTATCCCTATCTAGAGATTCACCTCATTATTATGCTACACACAACCTAGAGGTGTTTCAATTGTGCCACTTGGATGAAGAGAGATGTGACATATCCTCAAAGGGTGAAAATATAAGTGACAATAGTAATCATTTCCTCACTTTCTATAAGTGAGTAATAATTCAATTAATTAATTAATTAATGAAAGTAGGTAATTCTAAAGGCTATGGAATTTCTAATTAGAAGAAGATTAGGTTAATTTAAGATAGGTTAATTGAATTAATGTAAATATGTATGAATTTTGAAATTAAAATAACTATTTAACATAATCAATCTTGAAATATCTATTTCACATTCATAATTTCACTTACAATGAGTTAAGTGAATCAGATAGTTTCATACAATGCATTATTCCAATCAAGGATGTTCCAATACATGTTATAATATGCTCATAGCATATGTAGAAGAATTTGGGTGTTTCAATGATTCATGTGTTATTTATAAAAATCTTTCAATAAGAGAAGAAATGAATTTTAAAATAATGATTTTTTTTTTGAAATTTATTCGATAATGCTTGAAGAATAATGTGTTCACATTTTTTTGAGTCTTGTTTAATTTACTAAAAATGAGTCCACAAGAAAGCCCCAAACAATGTTTGGGAATGCCCGTGATTCCAAATGTAAACAAACAACTTAAAAAGAGGTTAATTATTATTAGTATGCAAAATAATCATAAAAAATAACAAATATAAATCCTTAAGCATGGTTTTGAGATTGGACAATACTTGAAGTAACAAAAAATGAATTATAAATCTAAACAAGATTATTTTACCTTCCATTTCAATGTTCCCTTCAACAATAGAATACACACATGTTTATGCATATTATAGATCATTAAGTCATTATCAATGTCAATAAATCATGTAAGAGGCATCTCACACTAAATATATTTGATTGATCAAATAGACAAAAATGGTTGAAGGATTCATGGTTGAAAGGATACTAAAAATGGTAGCACTTCATTTTATGTTCAATACTTAAGAATAATGGAAAATGATTCTTGTATTTATATATTTATTTAATTGATTCCAACAATTATATGTGATTCAAGATGTTTGGTTAAGCCTTGGTCAAATTTGTTAGGAAAAATTCAATCAATATTTGGCATTAATTAAGCATGGGTTGAAAATTTATATATTTGCTTAATATTTTGTAAATGTTTGACAACTTTCAAAATGATGTCATGATGATATCATAATTTTGAAATTGCCATGATTGAAGGAAAAATTTAATTAATAAATTAATCAAAATGGGTAATTATAAAATCTATGTAATTTCCAATTATAATAATATTAGGTTAATTAAGACATGTGAATTAACTTAATGAAAAGTTGTGTGATTTTTGAGATTCAAATAACCATTCGACATAATTGATCTAAAAACATCTCTTGCACAGTCACAATTTGTCTCAAGATGAATTAAGTGAAGTTGAGAGTTGCATATAATTCATTTCCCTAATTATGGATGCCATAATACATTTCATAATATTCACACAAGATATGTTGAAAAAAAAGTTGTTTCAGTGATTCATGTGTTATTGCTAAAAATCATTTTAATTACAATTTTGACATGAGAGTGCTAAGAATTGAGTGTCTATAATACTGAGTTTATTTCAACCTAAAGGATATTTTATTTCCTTTTGTAATCATAAATGAATTTTTTGATAGAGAATATAGTGGATAATTGGGGCATACCAGTCATAACTAGCCATTTTTTATTGATGCAAGTACACCAAAATAATTATTGGATCAATTTTGGTCATCAACTAAGAGAGGCATTGATATCTCAACCTTTTGTTATGTTTCATCTATATATCATATTATTTCAGCTTATCCATCAATTAAACCCTACATTATCCTAACTCATTATGTCCCAACATGAGCTTTATGGTGGGGTGTAAGACAATGGCATGCACCTTGTTCCTAAAGATACAATGTCAAAACATCTTGACATGCTTAACCAAAGCATAAGTGTGTTTGTCCAAGGTGGCGTAATTAAATTATACATATTTTAAATTCATGCTCATGAAATCTATGGGGCTCCCTTCTTCATCAATTCTCTAAATGATTAAAACAACTATGATATGTTCATATGTAAAGGAATAGATTTGGAAGTCCTTCATACCATCCAAAATGGTCAATATTGGAACATTCATGATAACATTATGGATGTATTAGAAGGCATTTTTTTATAAGAGTAAAATAAACTTTATATTCCTATTTCAACATATCATTCAGGGGCTTAACAATCTCAATAAACTTGGATATAAACTTGTGTACAAAGTTATTTTTTCCAAATAATGACTTCAATTCTTTTTTATTAGGAAGATATATTTTATAATCTACATTAACGCATTAGAATCAAAATAAATACCTTATTTGGTGATTATATGACCAATAAGCTTATTTTTCATGATGTCCAATAACTTTTATTTAGGTTAAATGAAATACCATAGATTTTTCACTTTTCAAATATAATTTTCAATTGATGGACATGATTAGACATGTGTTTTGAGAATATATTTAGATCATCCATATATATTATTATAAACTTAACAATTAATCATTTTAAGGTGAAGTTTATGGTTCTCTATAAGGTGCCCCTAGAATTATTAGGCTGAATGGCATCCTCTTGTAAGCAAAGGTATCCTATTTTTTAGTAAAGCTAGTCTTGACTCTATATTTTGGGTTTACTAAGACTTGGTTATACCTTGTGAATCCATCCAATAAGGACATCATATAAGACCCACTCATTATTTGTATGAATTCATTTAAAGAGGTAAAATGATAGTTGTATTTCTTTGAAGCTTGATTTAGGTTCCTAAAATTGACACATAGTTTGATTTCTCCACTCTTCTTATGAATGAACACTAATTTGGCCACCCATGTAGAATGACAATCTAGAAAAATAATCATAGGTGAGAGCAAATTGTGATTATCTTTGTGAATGAGATACTCTAGGATTGAGTTCACAAGTCATTGATACTACCTGAATGGATTTTTACCTTGATTGAATGGCATGGTATGTGTTATCACAATAATATCAAAAACCTTGAGGTCTTTATATGTCTAGGAGTTGAAATCTTTGTATCTCATGAGAAATATCCTAATTTGTTCTTCTTGTGGCCAACATGTCTTATTTTCTTAAGAAATGGGGGAACCCTCTTTTAAAATATGTAATCATAGTTTTGAGACCCATTCTCCCATTTTGGTTGGCTCCACCTACACCAAGTCTCTAAAATCCCATATTTCCTCTTTTTTCCTCCCAGATAAAATGGTATGTAATAACCAATTGATCCAACCTACATACCTCATTTGTCTATAAAAGATACCAATATTAATCTCATATGTAATCCATGGTTAGGATAGGCCCTCTTGATTTTAATTTTTATCATGTTGACTTTGTAGTCTTCCCCTTACTTGGAGGTTCCTATAGTATTAATCATGTTCCTAGTGTATCACATCTCAGAGTCCTATGTGATGTTAAAGATATTAGGTGGTGGCTAGGTGAGAAGTTAATTGATAGTTATTCTTTTCACTTTTGCTTATTCATTTTTTGTGTTTTCCATAGGATCTTCCACATGTCAAAGTATCAACATGATGTGGTTTTAGGATATTAAAATAAGAGGTAGTAATAGGTTTCATAATAAGAAAGCATCACATGACCTATGTCAGATGGATTAGCCTCCCAAACTTGGTAGAGATGTTAAATCTTAAGAGAGATTAATATAATCAATGAGCACTATGAGGTTATTTTTTACATGTGTTAGCTTCTGATACCTGACATAGATCTCAAACCATGGGACAATCTAATGCAATAAACAAGCACCACATGGCCCTAGGTCATATTTTATTAGTATTCCAAATAATTGTCCCATGATAAATGATAATGGCTAGTCTCCAAGACATGATAGAGATGTTAGATCTTGGGAGAGCCTAACATAGCTAGTAGATTCCACATCAACTAGTGACATAATAGTAAATCTCTTGATCTTGATAGAGATGTCAAAACTTGGTAGATACCAATTAAATAAAAATATGTCACATTCCTTAAATGTTATTAGTGAATGAATCTGACTAATGAATCTCTTATCATAATCAAACTTGTCAGTATCCCAATTTGATAGAGATCTTAGAGCATAGGAGATTTTTGGTAAAATAAGGGAGCACAAGATTGATTATGATTACAAGAGTTAGTCTCTTATTATCTGATAGAGATGTTAGAGTCTAGGAGAGCTTGACGTGTCACAACATGACACATGGTATAACCAAAAAATTTAGTAGGTGGCCCCATAAAGGCCCTAAGATGGTTAGAATGAGGCATAAGTAGAACTATGTAAGGCTAATCAGTGGACAACACATGTCCCCAAGTAACATCTCATCCTCCTTAAGGATATAAAAATGAATTATTATAGTGTGTTTAGGTGTTGACTGTTAACATGAAGACCAATTATGATGTGATAATTGGTGTGAAGTTAGAGATCTCAAGAGGCTTTAAGGATGATGTGGTTATGCACCTACCCCACTTAGACATTGATGAAGTGGGTAATTATACCTTGATTAAACAATTTAAAAATATGAAATATCATTTATTAGATCTAGTAAACAACATGTAATCGTATACTCTAAATTTAACTCCATATTAGGAAATCAAGTGGAAGATTGAACCACCCACTCAAATTTAAATCCATGATAAGTGAGATACCAGATGACATTAATTTAGAGGGGATGAATGCCAATTTATATAAGTATTCCAAGGAAATATCATTAGTCATTATATCTCTAGACTCCTAAATTTAGCCTCCTTACATTTTACTCCCACCTACTGATTTTATAACCTTCTCTTTTGACTAGATGTTGTTTGCCAAATTTCATCTCACTGTAATGGTTGCTTCATCTTCAAACCCTAAGGTTGAGCTTAAATATAGGGACACTCTTTTAATATATGGTTTGAACCAATTTAAAAATTATAATGAAATATTTAAGTCCATCAACTAATTTCCCAAAGGATCAATTACTGATAATGATGATCGGGTTGAATTTAAATATGCCTTATGAACATACCAAAAGTGTAATTTGTACCAAGCTATGACCAAGCCTAAATTCTTCATTTATGTTGACTTATTTGGTAATATATTCCTCAATATTAGGTAGGTGCAAGATGGAATTCATGATTGAGTCTACTTATCCAACTCTTGACACTAAGTTGTTGACATTTTAGGCATGGCCTACGAAGCCTATTAAAATATCCTAGACTCCACTTTTCGATATGAATCAACATTGGTGTATAGTTATACTGACACCTTCATAATCCATAATATCATTAAGGAATAGGAATATAACCTAGATGTTAAATAGGTAAATAAGGAGGATGCCAATGCATACATATTTTACACCTAAAAGGAAGATATTTGGATTGGTATGATCCTACTAAACTAGTTGTTCAGGGCCCCAAATTTCCTTCACGTCAACATACTATGGGTGTCCCTACTTCACATGATCCTAGATGGATCCCAAGTCCTAGACCTAGTGGAATTGGTTAATTATAACATGGTTAAGTCCATAATGGATGCATGGGTAGAGGACACTTTAATATGATAATTTATCTCATAGGCATAGTCTTTAGGACACTCACTTTCAATCCCTCTATCTTTATTTCATGGATTTTTAATGGCTTTGTGTTCTATGTGGTTTTATATAAACTATATAACCACAAATATAGAAACAACATCTAGGGCATTTATGAGTATTTCTACCTGGTGGTATATAGTATGATAAAAAAGGTCCCTATTCCTTGTCTATCAAAATAAATTAGAGACTCACTAGTTCCCATCAAAGACTACTAGTATCTCTGAGAGGACACAATCATTTAGGTCACAAGAATTATTATGGAACCCCTCCTCTTACCCTATCATGTCTTGTATCACACTGCTAAGATTGAGATTACTTAAAATTTAGTTGAGTTTGTTTATAAATATTGTATCAATCACTATCCAAAAGCCTACTAACCTCTTATAATCACCATTAGGCACCATATGTACCTCTCTTTCCCTCCTTATAGAATATGGTGACTAATTAGGACTCTTTGGCCTTGGGAAGAACTAAATCATGGGACTAGGACCCAAAGGTCATGATCCACACCCATTTATATAGGTATTCATCTTACCTCAATCTCAATTATGGCCACTAACTAGGGATGATGACAATTTGTATCTAAATGATGAGGATGACTAGTAGGTGATCACAAGTATCAAATACTGTATAAAGGATAAGAGTAAGAAGTTCCAAACTAGGCCCTCCCCATCCCCCTCTACATTTTCTAAGCCTTTATGGGATATCACACTAACTCCCCCAATAATTTATAGAAGAATCCTAAAAGGGATTTCACTTCCTTCTCCCCCAAAACTAATGAATACCCCTACCATGGATCTACTTCCTCCATATATAATAGATCAAGTGCCTCAACCCAAACAAATTAAAACTCATGTGATCAGTGAAAACTAGCCCAAACATAGGCAACACCATAGTAGGAACCTCAAACCCATGCCACCTAAACACTAAGGTTATAAATTAGTAAAAACCTAAAAATAATCATAAAGAGATACCAATAGTAAGCACTAGTACAAGTTCCTCCCCTCTCTCTGATTTCCATATGCCTCATATACCACCACTTATTTCTCTAACTCTTCATTGATTCATCTTGTTAGCACCACCCATTTTTTGATTCTACCCCTTCCACTCTTTACACAAACATACATGGCCTATACCACACCTAGAATCTTTACTTCTTCATTTCCATTGACCCCTTCCATTCCCTAACATGGAAATTTCCTATTGCCCCTAATAACCATTCATGAAATTCAAGTACCTAAGAGTGCCTCATCTACACCATCCACCTCATATGTTTTGGGAGTAAGTGCACCTATATACATATGTCTAATGATCATGACCATCTTTATAGTTCCTTTAATAATGTAAAACTCCTAAAATTGACACCTATGGACATTACTACATCATATCCTTCCACAATAGCATCTAGAGCTAACTTGATTAAAATATTGAGGAAGAAGTGAAAGGTAGTTCACACTAAGCCCAAAATGTAGGTACCAACTACTCTAATTCCACCTTCTCTATTGATCCTTTCTACACTTATGACACCATATTCATTGGATAATATCATATTTCCCCAACCCCCTTTTTCCATCACCTTGGGTGCCCAAGGATTTGGTCATCTAATATCATCCCTTATGTTGAATATCCCATCTTAGGAGTTATTTCCCCTCAAGTGGGCATGATCTAGAGTCATTGGCAAGAATATATTTTCCCTTGGGCATCGCCATTTGTTTTGACCCATTTCACTCCCATAACTTATCCTCTTCCATTAATTTCATCTTTCAATCCTTCCACTTCTTCATTTCTCCTTAACCTCATCCTCTACCTATCACTACAATCTTCATATCCTACCAACACCTCCCAAGAACTAAGAAATGGTCCTAGTATTATAGGTTCTAGAGATGATGATGTAAAGAACCTAAGAAGTATAATGGGATTTTGACTACACCATGGGGAGAATGTAGAATATCCTCACCTATAAATTCATGCAAGAGGGAAACCTTATGTTTTGGAAGAACCAACATGACTTATTTTCTCTTACCAAGGTGAGGACTCCTGAGGGAGAAGAGAAAATGTTAAAATACCCACTCTTAGTTATTTAGATGATACATGATATGTTAAAGAAGTTTCTTGATGACATTTAGATCCAAGTCTAAACTCTCAAGTCAAATTTCAATATATCCTTCCCTCCTTAGTTAATTGGACATGTCAAGGATGGTAGAGACTATGGCAGAGACCCATGTACTCATCTAGTGGACACATGATTATATATAGAGGGTCACTATAATTAATGGTAAGTGTTATAAGTTGAATATTTTTATTAATAGAGGCATGATCCTGGAGCTCAAATTGATGACCACTTTAAATTGGAGGTTATATCAGACCTACATGAGGACCATGAAGACTATTATGAAAGAATGTCTTGACTTATCCAAAATAGTGATGGGACCCTTGGAGTATGGCAAAAGGAAGATATTGGATTGTTTTAAAGAAGTCAATATCTCATTTATGTTCCACCCAAATGGAATTATATTAGACAGGGGTATATCTGGAGTCAACATAAATCACTTTAACTAGTAATGAGAGGAAAGGTATCCTAGGCAAAGGAGGGAACCTAAGTAGTTCTCAATATTTTAACTCAATCTACTACAAGAATTAACTAGGTAATTAGAGTCTAGGTTTCAATGCAGGCTCCCCTCTAACTATACCAAAGACTAATAACATGGGATACAATGATCTATAGAGAGCCTATGATGAACCTCACCAATTTGGACTAGGATTTTGAGGTTGTGGTGTACACAGTGGAGGCTACAGAGAAAAATTCAAAGTTGTTGGGAATTGGCTCTTCCACTTCACCTCCAAAAATTAGTTGAGTGGTCCTTCATATATATTTTTAAGAGTAGGATTAGGGGATTTTATCTATCTTAATGAATTATGTAATTATAGCCACATGGCCTAGGATGGGAATCTCATGATACTTAGGGTGAATCCCATACTTACCCATAAAAGTGCAACTACATTATAATTTAAGGGTCGATAATTTTTAGCTAAAAAGTGTTGTCAAAATCAAGCTAATATTTCACATGTAGTTTCCTTCACCCATTTTTTAATTTTAAAGAGTTGGACAAGATAGATTTTGTAATAGAAATGGTTGTATTAATTAATTCAATTTCAAATTTTAAGTGACACACTTTCTATTTATCAAAACATCTTTAATTTCAATTTTAAGTAAATATTAGTATCTAAATAATTGTTTTAAGGATTTGTTACTTTATGAATGAAATGATTACGATGATTCTTCCTGTCAGAACTCTTTGTGAATTCATCTCATTTTCTTCACAATATCGATAACCTATGTGATATCCTATAAGTTATTTTGAAATTTTATGTGTGACTTACTATAGATTTCTAGTATTACTATTTAGTGATGAATCATAAATTAAACATTCTTAATTACTTCTGTAGACTCTTCACATTGTGTAGCATTAGATTTAAAATCTTTGGTGAGACTACACACATAGTAGTATAAGTGTGAGAGATGTGTTTATCTCAATTATTAAAGGATTAATTTCACCTATATCTATAAATTATTTACTAATTTACCCTTCACTCCTTTTATGTTTATTTATGATATTGAATTACCCATTCCCTTTTGTTTAGGAAATGTTAGAGTAAAGTGATTAATATTAGTAATAGATTCAAATAACTCACTCATTTATTCTTGGTCATTAAGATTGAACCACCAATTGTGGCATTACATCTCTCAGATATTATTCCATGCAAGCTCCATTTTAAAAGCCAAATATTTGTAGTTGATCCTTGGATTGATTTCAAATCAGTCTTAAAATTGAGGATAAAATTCCATCAGTGTTCCCCACTATTCTATTTGAGAATAATCAACCTCATGAATATTTTAGATCAAGATATTGTATTGAATAACAACTGGTTCTAGAAGGAGTAGATTTTATTTTTAAAGATAATTTTTCATAAAAACCTAAACCATAAAGGAGTATGTTATTTATTAAATCTATTTCCCCTTCCTTTACACTCTCTCCATTTTTATGTGACTCAAACACACACAACAATAGTGGGAAAAAGGAAGGCTTCAAAAATTTATATTTTGAGTGATGACTTATTTGAAATCATACTTTTTAGTAATAACATACCAATTATTGTTTTTTTGTGAAACATCTTAGAGGCTAGTTCACCCATCACCAGAGATAAGTCTCATCATAGTCAACTGGTGGTTTTCTCAAAATTCCACATAAGACCAAATATTAATAGATATAGACATACCATGATCCTAACTAGCTTGTTCCCTCAAATTCTCCCACATAGACTACCTAGGATGGCTTGGTTAGCTAGCTCAGTCATTAACATCCTAAGATTTATCCATGACTTACCTAAAAACCCAGAGAGGTACCTTCCCTATTTCACTCTTTATAAAATATAGACTATCAAAGAGCATGTGACCTCTTATAAAATATCACTAATATTATTGAATGTAGAATATGAGGACATCAAATGTAGATTTTTCCCATTCACATTGATAGACTCAACCTATGACTAGTTTTTCAACCTCCTTAAGGACTTGATCCCCAGTTGGGACCATTTTAGTATTGCCTTCCTCACCCAATTCAGGTAAGTAATATACCCTAGTGTCTTAAACTATCAATTCACCTATATCAAGTGAGAGCCTAATAATCTTATTAAGAACTCAAATGCTAGGTTTAAAAATATGTATACATGGGTTACTTTCACTACCAATCCAATCCAAAACTAATGCTTAAATTATATAAAAATGCCTTAAACCCTTAGATAGATATGTTAATAAGATGAGATCCATCAATAGTGGACATACCCCTAGATTGTACAAGGGCCATCGAGGTAGACCAATAATTGAACTCATAATTTTAGATGAAGGCCTCCATTCCTAATGTGTTATCATAAATGCTCATATTGAGCCTCTTTCCCAATGCTAATAATAACATCCCAATGCTCCAACTATTCTCTATAATAAATCAAATACTATTGAGTAATGTCACACCAAACCAACACTTGGGTTTTTTTAACCTAGGGAACCATGATAAATCTCCTTAATTACATCACCAGGTAATATTAGTAGTAGCTAACAATACCTAGACTGTATCTTAAGACTCTATAATGAATTGTTTGGATGCCATTTATAAAATGGTAAAAAAACTTAGTAATGACTTCCTTGGAATACAAAGGTATATGAGAAAATCCAATTCAAATATTCCCAACAAAAACTTCACATATCAATGACCAAATAGCAATAAAAACCATTCCCATAATCGCCTAAAACCCCCACCCAATCGGTTACTAGAAGTTAATATCTTCAAGATATCCTTACCTAACTAGTATCAAGTGTATAACATGATAACCAATGGGTAAATTAACTACATAGAGTTTTTTATGACTTTAATATCTTATAGAAGAAAATGGAAGAGTATGGGGTGGTCCCAAATAACCTAGAATAGTCCAACATGGGCAAAACCTCTAGTACTACCATGTTATTGTAAACCATGAAATTTTTAGGTCAAGAATAAAATAATATGGAGGGTATTAGTGAAGTGTAGTAATTTTTATAAGTTATAAAGGAATAACTATGCCCTTAAGAATGGGAAACTACAACAACCCTTCACTACCTCAACTCCTTCAAATAATCATGCACCCCTACCTGACCAAAATGCTAGGATTGAACCACTACCTTAAAAACCTTAAAAACCTAAAAATCCCATGGAAACCCCATACGTAAAAAATAAAAGAGGTTATAATATAGTATATTACTAAAAATATCATTCCATTAACCTAGACTTAATAGAAAACCTCCAAATGGTTATTGCAAGCCCTAACTAGATAGAATTTGAGTTGGAGCAGTTATAAAAACTACTATTGAGATATAAATACATACTTTCTTAGGCTTATGGATACCTTAAGGTCTTTAACCCAAGAATAATCACTCATACTATCCCCCTGAATCCAAATCAGAGACCATTTAGATAGAGGTATAGACTGATAAACTTGAGGATAGAACCCTTAATACATAAGGAGGTCCATAAATTATTCGTTGCTAGTATAATTTGCCAAATTCACCATTTTACCTAGGTGGCTAACCTAGTACATTTGAAAAATAAAAATGGATAAATATACCTATGTGTAGACCTCTATAATTTGAGCTGAGCCTCAAACTAAGATAATTACCCATTACCTTCACTTGATGAAGTAATCCAAATGGTGAGTGGATCCTAGATGACCTATTTTTTGGATGGATTTTTGAGATATAACCAAGTCTTTGTTAATTTAAAATATTGGTCCAAAACCACATTCACTACTAAATGGGGAATATTCACCTAAAATCAAATGCCCTTTAGGTTGATCAATTATAGAGTAACCTTTAAATGAGCAATGGACCTTAATTTTGAAGGATTAATTGGCAAGTGTATAATAATTTATATGGATGAATTGACTGGGTTTTCAATTTATATGTTAGAACACCATTCCACTTGGAAAAAATGTTTGAAATGTGTATAAGGTATGGCATTTACTTGAATCTAAATAAAAGTATGTTCAATGTTACCTAAGGTAAGCATATCAATCATATCATCATAAAATAATGTATTGGTATTGGTCTAGAAAGATCTAATGTGATTTATAAATTACCTATAACTAATACTAAGAAAGAATTAAAATCCTTCTTTGGGAGAATAAAATTTGTTCATAAATTCATTCCTAGATTTACTAAAATTGTAAACCCCCTAAATGATATTTTGAAATGGAATGGGAAGGTTAAATGACACACATAATCAAATAAATATTTCCAAGAAACCAAGGACACCATTATACAAGCCCCAGTCCTCATCATCCTAGACTATATGCAAGATTTATATATCAATCCATTGCCTTCCAAACACACCATTGTTTTCTACCTCACCCATATATTAGATGGAGAAGAACATCCCATTTATTTCATGACCACATATCTCAAATATGTATAAGTAAGATATTATACTCTTGATAAACATGCTTATGCTTGGTCAACATAGTGAAGAAATTTAGGCACTATATTCTTAGGAATAAAGTACATGCCATCATTTCATACCTAGCCATAAAGCAAATGTTGGGATGGAATGAGTTGGGTAAACATATAGGTCGATGGATGGAAAAGTTATATGAGTCTGAATTTGAGATCAAACCATCCAAGTTGGTCTAAAGATAGGTTCTTATGCAACTAATACCTGAGATAAACCTAAGAATAACTTTACACCAAATGTACCAAGAGATGAGGTTAAAACTAAACTGGTATTCTCTAATCATGTATTTCTTGCTCTATAAAAATACACCACCCATACTTAACCATACATAAAATAGAAATCTCTAGTTGAAATCTACATAGTATATGCTAAAGAATAAAATTTTATTTAAAAATAATCATGAAGGAATCTACATCAGATGTTTATCCCCAAATTAAGCCAAGGAAGTGATGGCAAGTTTACATGAAAAGTTAATAATTGGTCACACTATAGAAAACATTATGGCACATAAGGTCCTTCAAGCAGGATACTAATGGCCTACTTTATTTAAATATATTCATGATCATATTTGTGTTTGTCATTAGTGCCATACCTTTTCAAACAGGCAAACCCATGTGGCAATGCCACTTTAGCTTTAGGTGGATTTGACACCATTTAACTAACAAGGACTAGATTTAATTGGGTTCATTAACCCCAACTCATCATATGGCCACAAGTTTGTTCTCACATCCACATTTTATTCCATAAGGTGGTGCAAGGCAATTATTATGAAAATAAGCACCACTACTAAATTCATCAAGTTCATAAAAATACTTTACCCACCCAGTTTGGGTCCTAGTCTCTCTAGTATGTGATAATTATTATACCTTCTAATCCATAGAGTTTATAGAATGGGCTTATGATGATGGTATCATGTTGAGGTTCACATATAATTATTAACCAAAAGGAAATATATTAGTATAATCCACCAATATGAATCTAATAGATGTCATTCATAAATCTAAAAGGAGAGAAACCCTATGAATGCCACTCATTACTAAAGTTTTATCTATGGGTTGACTACACCAGGTGTAAACAAGCCCTCAAGATCTCTCATTTCCTTTTAGTTTATGGATTAGATCCAATCATGTTGATCACACTCAAACTGCTAACTTATAATTTCATCGAATAATTCATGAAACTATATAATGAATTAAATTCATAGCTCCTAGGTATCATTCAGTTAGAGGAAGCCTAGGATGAATCTCTATTAAGTTTTATCAATCATTAGTGTATTATTAAATGATGGTTTGATATGAGGAATAAAATCAAAAAATTTAAGATTTTTGATCTAGTATGAATGTGTGATAAAACCCATGAAAATAAAGGCCAACACTCAAATTTTGATCCTCTCTAGATTGGTCCCTATTATATAGCCTAAATCCTAGGGTAGAATGCCTTTTATATATAATGGAAATTAAAGTTGATCTAAATATCAATTATAGCTTAGAGAAGATATATCACACCTACCTTTAAGCTTGTTTGCACATTTAGACATTGGGGTCATGACTAAGATGGATTTTCTAGACCTAACCAAAGGTCCCCTAGTATAATAATGTCACTAGATAGGGTTATAAAAACTCTAGTTAAAAAACACCATGTCATAACACTATGTCCTATATTTTCATATTCACAAAGTAAATAAAAAGTAAAGTAAAATCTAACCTAGTTCTCACCAAAGCTTGTGTCATAAAATGAGGGTAATAAACATAAAAGTAAACATAAATAAAATAATTATAAATAAGTTAATATAGATATAACCCAAATGCATCGAGAGAGGAATACATTTAAAAGCCATTAATTATGCTACTTATGTATACTAAAATAGAGGAGTAAGAGTTAGAGATACTTACCTTGAAGACAAACCAATAAAGACTCAATCTATCCCTCGGCCAAAGGTGATTTGCAAGAGGTTATTTTGGTTTGTAATGATCAATAAAATAGTCCAAAACATCTAAGAATTTTCCATAATACAAGATTATTTTCCATGTGTAAACCCTAAATATTGAATCCTCAAGTAGAATGGTGGAAGAGCAGATTATAAAGAAGAACAAATGAATGATTAACTTTATCTCTCCCTAAGAAATGGTGGAAAGAATGTGTATATATAGCTAGATCTAACCCTAAACCCTTAAAAAACTTTATCTAATAGATTCAACCCAATTAACCCTGTATCATTGATTAATAGAATAAAGTTAGGTCTCAGACTGGGTTGGCCAAGGCCTACTTATACCCATGACATGATACTATATTTTAAGTATAGGGTCATCCCACACTGAATTTTGTTGATAAATGTCAAAAATAATTTTTGTCTTAGGTAGGGATTATTTAAGGTGGTGAATTACTTGGAGGAGTGTATACGAAAGGTGTCAAATCTTAGGGGAATGTATAAGATAATTTTGAGTTGGTTATAAGTGGTGATAAAGGTATAATAATATTAAAAAACACTAATGGTCTGCCCATCCCTTTACCAATATACCCTTTAAGGCATGCACTCAAAGAAATTGAGACTTGACAGGTTCCTAATAGATATAAATCATTAGTAATTGATAAAGATTGAAAATATTATGTGTATACATATGCCCCACTCAAAGTGCATCACATGTCACTCAAGTGTAATATTGGATGGTGCTTTGGAAAAAGAACATAACAACACACAATGTGGAATCTAAGTAAATTGTAGAATTTTATGATATAAAATAACTAAAATTAAATGGATAAAAATAAAATAATTGAAATAAAATTAATGTATGCATACCATGACTTACCTTTATTATTGAATTTTTGTCTATTGTGTGATTTAACAATTTTGAGAATATTGGGGTATTATTCCTAATTTAGTTAAAGGGTCTAAGTAGAAAAATCAGTTAATAATTATGCCATAATTAACTTACTAATTTTTTAATTCTAATTTGTTGTTTAGACTTTTTAAAAATAGCAAGAGAATAGAGAGAAATATAACTTATCTTAGAACTATGTTAATCTGATTGAGATAGAGGTTGATATTGACTATGCAGAATTGGGACACTATCACAAAATGAGATCTAGATTTTGTTTTTTGATTGGATAGGAGCATCAAAACTAGATAGGAGTGGCATCAATGTTATATTCCACCTCTACCACTATTTTATTGAGGATCTAAACTTTCTAGGTTTTGTTTGGTAGGTCTATGTGGCCCTATCTATGAAATTTTGGTAGATAAAAGTCTATAGATATCCCTGTAGAGAAGATTATTTCTTCAAACCCTATATTTCATTATGCTTTAAATAATTTTATGTAAGAAGTGGGGTGGGGGAGGGGGGTGTGGGTTACTATGTGTAATATGCACTAACGTGATTCACACCCTGTGTGTGGGCATGATCCCTACATATGAATACTTTGAAGAGGGTTCAAGCCATATGTAGCTCTCCCACTTGATGTGCTTTATGTAATTAAGTGTATAAAGATGCATAATGCTAGAATGGATGTACTTGAGATGGCTAAGGACTGATGTATGAATTTGAATAAGCTTGTAAGTGTATTTATTGGTTGTATGAAAATAATAGGGAAGATTATTTGAGTGTTCTTGCTTGCTTAGTGATAGTTTCCAACCCTTTCCAAATGATCTTTGAATGGTATTTTATAGGTATCTATTGGTCATGGGTTAAATGTACTTGCATTAGGTCAGCAAGGATAAGGATGGGGAATCAGAACAAATTAACCATTAGGGCCAAATATGGACTTAGACACAAAAGTGGATAGGATTCACACTATTGCTATAGTCCTAGTGTGGTGATATTATCTTGAGAAAATAGGACATGTGGGGATGGATTTTTCATGGAAAGAGGAGTCTAGCTAAGTTAGGATCAAGTCTAAAAGGCTATAGATGATTGGGAATTAGTGAAAATGATAATTATGACGGTCATGAGAGCAAGAAAGAGGGACCTAAGGGTTGGGTTTCATTAGTCATGCTCAAGTTACCAATTTTCTTATTTTATATGACTACATTTACCCCCCCTTTATTCTAGTGATGGAATAAAGTGAAATACTAGGATAAAGGATAAATAGAAAGCATACATATACTTACCTATAAGAGTGAAACACATGAAGATATTTAATGATGATTGTGCATAAAGAGAGCACATTGTAAATAATAAAATATAACTAAACTTAGCTGACAACACTATAACTATACTTACCTTTTTATCTATTTCTAGAAAATTTGGTTTTTCTATTGTTTGGATAGGAGCACCAGAAGTGAACACTAGTGGCGCCCGTGTTATAGTCCAAGATGAGAACTATTTACTAAGGCCAAATATGATAACTATTATGTATTATTGACTATATTTTTGGTCTATTTTTTTTGGTTTGATGTCTAGTTGTTGTTCTAGGTGTTTTAATTGCCACTTTTTTATCATTAGGAGTTTTGATCTTTATGAAAAAACCCCTATTTATTGCCCCCTCTTTTGAGGATAAGAATAAAGACCCTACATGACTTTCCTTAGAATAAAAAGCCTTTCAAGTGTGTTATATTGCATGTATATATGATATACAATGATAATTGACAAGATATATAAAGATATAGCATGGGTTGTAGTGAGAGATTATTAAATCAATAGGGGTATGCCTAGATAGATATAACAATGTAAGAACATGTACGATGTAATGAACTAGAATGAAAGTATAGTTAGTTTTTAGTTATTATTTATTAGTTGGAGGGATAGAGCATGATGTCCATCATGGCATCCAATGAAAAAATATAAATGCATGATATGGATCATGGCATTAAAAATGATGAGAAGAAAATAATAAATAAGCACAAAAGGCAAGAATCATACAAGGGTGACCAAGGGGCCAATCAAACAAGGGACATGGTCACATGTCACTCACACTAAAAAGCAATCATACAAGGCATGTTAAAATTCCACATATACATATAATTGTAACAAGAAAAGTTGGATTGGAAGCCAAAC
The DNA here is from genome assembly GCA_037957365.1 of Torreya grandis. Lineage (NCBI taxonomy): Eukaryota > Viridiplantae > Streptophyta > Pinopsida > Cupressales > Taxaceae > Torreya > Torreya grandis. Next base: position 570,191 of record JARHVA010006539.1, read on the forward strand.
AAAATAGAGGAGTATGGGCAAAGGACATTGGTAAATGTCCTAAGGCACACACATAAATAGAAGTAAAGGACATTGGAAAATGTCTTAAGGTACATACAAGAAACAAATAGGAATTGATAAATGCAAATAATCTATCTATGTAAAGCAAGAAAGGTAAGAACGTAATAACTAGAAATAAAAGAACATTTAACTAATCAAAGCAAGAGTAAAAGTATGCAAGGCATGTTAGTACAAAACTAGGTATATGCAAAGAAATACACATGTGCTATATACTAGTGAGTACCGAAAGAGTAACTTGTGTAAGCTAGAGCATAATGTACATCAACATGATAACTAGAGTGTGTGGTGTAGGAATGACATAACATGGATCATATAGTCATGTAGAAGATGCCCCCAATGGGTATGTATATTGATGTGTGTCTCAAAATTAAAAGTAAGATACCCCCTCAATGGGTAGAGTGAAGCAATCAAGAAGTTGGATGTCACTGCACATACTCAAATAAGATCAAGTGAATCATGGTTATGTATATAAATTGATAAACAATAAGCATATAACAATAAATGTAAGTCTAGCATATTAGTAAAAATTTAAAGCATGGATGATGCATAAAATTGAGATGTTTTTGACATATTTGAATGTTTTTTATATTTTTAATATATATGAATGTTTCTAGTATTTTTTATATATTTGAGCTATGTATAATCAAACATAAAAAACTATATATAGGTAAGTTGGGAAAGGATGATACTAACCTATGAGTCTCATGGAAGACTCCTTATTATGGTATCTTGTATTGAGGAGAGGAATCATGTCTAATCATGAAGAATGTTGTAAATGCTAAGACTATGAATCTAAAATCTATTTATATTATAAGTGATCTAAAATATCTTAAGTAGAAAACATGTGTGGGGTCCCCCTATGACTTTGAGAAGTGGATGTAATTATAGGGATCTTAGGGACCCATCTGGCAATAGGAAAAACTCTCTAAACATGTGCTCTATGAGTAGATGCATGAGATCTTATTAATACTACCCTAGGTGAGAACACTTTAGTTACAAGCCATCTAGAGTCTTGAAACAATGGAGTTATATGAACTCTCTATGCTTGAAACACTGTGGTTGAATCAAAATTGGAAGAGGAACTATAACTGGTTGCAAAACTAAAATTGAAGGTTGAACTAAAATTGGTGACTATAATATAGAAGATGGCTCTAAAGTGTGGAGTGATAACTCATATGAAACTCCACCAACTATAACAAACTGATTAGTGTGAATGAATTGCATGCATCTAAGAAATGTAGAAGGTATTACTAAAAGTTTTTGTATCTATGGTCAACCAAGTAATGTATCAAAAATAACTACACAGGGAACAATAGTGAATGTTATGACCACATGTGTTGGACCAATATATAAAGGAAGTAAAATCTCACCCATTGAACTCTATATGTGCCCACTAAATCCACTGATAACTATGTTATTGTAATTTCCTAATTTGAATATCCCAAACACTATAATAATGCCATAGTGCACATGTTAACACTAGATCCATTATCTTTGAGAACACTATGAATAAAATGATTATGAATGAGTTATAATAAAGAGTTCATGATAATCCTTATCATCCTCAATGATCTCCTACTCTATGAAGGAGATGGAAGGTCTAGTTAGAACTCTAGAATTGTATACACCAATCATGTTACTCAATGGATCCCTTCTCTCTTATTTTTAATGTTGTGGAAAAGGATATAAAAAGTTTTTTAAAGATTTATTTTGTGTTTGCTTTGCCTGAGGAGGTCAACTGAAGTTCCAAGATTAATATGATTACCATCTATTAAACCATGTTTCTTGTGCCTCAAACTGATGCATCTATTTTTTGTATCTCTTGGTGTGCTTTGAAACTCATCAAATTCATGTTGATCATATCCCTATGGAAGAGGCTTTATTGGGTCAACTTCCCAAATATGAGGCAGATATATGATGTTACATTCCAATAACTATTGTAAAACTCTATCAGGAAAAACTAGTAGATTGGTAAAGGCATGTCAAGGAGGTGTTGATAAAACCACTCATTGAGGGGGATCTAAGGCCATATTAACTATAGGTTGATTTTGAATCTTGTTATCATTAATCTTTAATTTTTATGGGAATTTGATATTACTCATGTTATTTATGTCTGAGATGATTGTGTACTTGAGTTTTCTCATTCAAATTAACTTTAATTCTCATTCCTTTAGTGTGTGACACAATTTAGTGAAGGAAGATAATCTTTTTAACATAATTGATTCATGCAAATCTGGTAGAAGACTCTATTTGAAGATATTCTATAACTCTAGATCGACCATGGGGCTAGTCATATTAGCCAAGATAGTCTTATATCGAAGAACATAAGCTATCAAATTCTCATTTGACCTTTGTTTTTGTTGTACAACTTGAGAATATGAAACCTTATTATCAATGTTAATGTTAAAATGAGTTAGGAACATGTTAGCTAAAGGATTGAATGCATTGACTGACTAATTTAATAAACTATAAAACCATTGTAAAGCATAATATTTTAGGCTTCATGGAAATATATTGGTAAGTAAACAATCATTTGGTACATAGTCTAAGCATGCTATGTGAAAATCTCTCAAATGTATCTCTAGATCACCTTGCCATCATATAGAGTAAGCTTAGATTGAATAAAACCTTATGGTCAGGGTGTATAAGTAATGTGACATGCCAATGGTGTATGCGATAGAGAAAAAGAATCTAATTTTTGCATAGGTCTAAAAGAAACTTGCTCAAGATGTAACACCTTGTATTGAAGAGATCTAATCTCTTACACAAGGGTTTCCACATCAAGAGATAGGGATGTATTAGTTTTAGCTAATAGCATAGAGGTAGGTTGATCTAATATAGGGGGCTATTGAGACATAGTTACCCCCATAGTGTTATTTATAACTAGTTTCTCTATAGGAATGGAAGACTCTACTTGTTTAGCCTTTTTGATTTCAATGATATATTATAAAATAAGAGTAAGATCTCAAGGTTTATCTTAGAGTCTTTCTCAAAAACTTTGTAAGATCAAATCTTTGTTGAGGATAAATTTACTATTAATAATTGGTGGAAGTTGATCAAGTGTCTAATGTGGTAGATCATGAATACCAATTTTGTATCACCATTATTATTCTCATACTTCTCATCATCAAAATTATCCTAATTTAAATTACTGTAATCTAAATGTGTAAAATATATAATAGGAACTTGAGCTGGCTATTTATCCATGGTATTTAATTGAGTTGAAGGAATCTAGGTGAGTTCAATAGGGTTTCCACTAAGTCTTCAACTTTGTCTAGAAGGAATATATTCAAGGAACTTAAGTGGCATAAGGAAAACAACTTAGATAATAGTATAAAAGATTAAATGAATGTAATCTAAACAAGGAACTAGAATATGCATAAAATGAATACAAAGTTTAGACATATGTAAGGTGATACAACAAGAAGCAATGGGACTTAGTATGGGAAACTAGGGTTTTAATAGATACTTATTTTTAAAATTACTATGAAAATTTGAAATTAAAAGTGAATTTTTGAGTGAATTATGTAGCTAAAAAATATAAATTTATTGGAAAATTAGTGAATTAATAGGACCTAGTAAATACAATTAGGTATTTTAATAGTAAATTTTGGAATTTGAATGAATTTTTTTATTTAATTATGCTAGTAAAAATTCATAAAATGATTGGAAAATTGCTAGGACCTATTATGGACAACTAGGGTTGGATAAAAATTATTTTAAAATTACTACAAAATTTTCAAATTTAATTCAAATTTCTAATTTTATTATGCAGGTAACAAATCTAAAAAACATATGAAAAATTAGTAAAAATATGGCCCTAGGGTTTCTAGGGTTTTTATTCACAAACGAAGTAAGTTAGGTTCACCAAATGATTTAACAATTTTTAGAATATTGGTGTATTATTCCTAATTTATTTAAAGGGTCTAAGTAGTAAAATCAGTCAATGATTATGCAAAAATTAACTTATTGATTTGTTAATTCTAATTTGTTGTTTAGACTTACTAATAATAGCAAAATAATAGAGATAAATATAACTTAGCTTAGAACTATGTTGATCTGATTGAGACAGAGGTTGATATTGACTATGTGGGACTGGGACACTATCATAAACTAAGATTTGGACTTCATTTTTTGATTGGACAAGAGAACCAAAACTAGATTAGAGTGGCACCAACACTATAGTCACCTCTATCACTATTGTCTTGAGGATCTAAGATTTTTAGGTTTTATTTGGTAGGTTTATCTAACCCTATCTATGATGTTTTGGTAGTTAGAAGTCTGTAGAGTTCCTTATAGAGAAGATATTTTCTTCAAACCCTATCTTCTATTGTGCTTTGAACAATTTTGAGAAAGAAGTGGGGGTTAGTGTGTGTAAAATTCACTAGACATGATTCACACCCTGTTTGTGGGCATGCTACCTGCATACCAATACTCTGAAGAGGTATCAAATCATATGTAGTTATCCCACTTGATGTGATTTATGTAATTAAGTGTATGAAGATGCAAAATGCTAGACTATATATACTTAAGATGGCTAGGGATTGGTGTATGAGATTGAATAAGATTTTAAGTGTATTAGATGGTTGTATTTAGATAATAGGGAAGATTTATTGAGTGGTCTTGCTTGTATTATTTATTTCTTAGTGATAGTTTCAACACTTTCCAAATGATCTTTGAATGGGATTTTATAGGGATCTATTGGTCATGGGTTGAATGTACTTGCATTAGGTTGACAAGAATAAGGATGGGGAATCAAAATAAATTGACCAGTTAGGGCCATAGACATGGACAACATCACTAAAAGTAGACAGGAATGGTATCAATGATATAGTCATAGTGTGGTGTTATTGTCTTGAGCAAATAGGACCTTGGGGGATGAATCTATCATGAAAAGAGGAGTCTGGATTAGCTAAGATCAAGTCTAGAAGGCTATGAATGATTGGGAACTAGTGAAAATGATGCCTATGAGGGTCACAAGAGCAAGAGGGACCTAAGGGTTGGGTGTCATTATCCACACTCAAGTTACCAATTTTCACATTTTATATGACTAAATAGTGTTTTTAGTTTTTATTATGGAGGGCACAAAGACTGATTGGACAAAACCAAGGATATAAAACAAAAGATAAAAAATAAACAAATGTATAATATCCAAGATAACTAAAATGTGTAAGTTAGGGTGATATATGCTAAGTTGAGACCAAATGACCAAGCCAAAATTTAAAGCAAATCAGGTAACCAAAAATCCAAGGCTAATAAATGATCAAAAATATCAAACAAGTATACCTTAAGTAAGAAATGTAATCAAACCATGTCAAACTAAGGATAAAATTAAAAAGATAATCAAACATCGATGTGAAAGTAGTAACAATCCTTACCTAAAAATTAGTGAGCAATGGTAAAACAACATGGATCAGTAATAATAATCCTTAATAATCAATGCAAAAAGTACATAAATTGGAAAACAACATTGGTGAGTGAGAAATAAAAATTAAAATTAACTTGACAATGCAAAAATTACCTTAAATAAAATGGGGTGTAGTTGTCTAAAAAAGGATGAAGTATAAAAAGTATAGAAACAAACGTAGTTATTTGAAAAAAGGAATGATAATGGAAAAAATCCAAATAAACCAAGGAATTTATATAAATTTAAAGCAATGGTATAAAGAAGATAATCCATAATCACTCAAACATATTATTTTGTTCTAAGGATAGATAAAACTGAAACAATGTAGTGCTATCTTGTTTTTAAGTGTATAGAAGAAGGAATATAGAAGTAGGGAAAAAAATTTAGAATCAAACTCTCTTGTCAAAGGGGAAATGAAAAGGGTGTTGGGGGAAATAAATGAAAAATGAAGGTAGATAAAATATTTATCGAAGTCAAGACATTAAAATTAGGTTTTTCAAAATAAGAGGACTTTCAACATTAAGGACTCTAGGGAATGTTTCTTAACCACATAAAACTTGAGTTATCAAATCAAGTATAAATATCATCCCATGAAGGCTATATTCATGAAATGTAAAATTGACCTACCTTCTCAAAACATGTTCCCCATTCTTTAGGACCCCTTACAAATTATTTAGTCTACTACAAAGATTAGGTACTTATGTGGAAAAGTAGGTATCAATATATATTATTTTGAATTCTCTTATCCTAATATATTTTCCTACCACACCCTAATAGACCTCGAATCTATCATGTGGCCAACCACGGATTTTGAGATTCAATTGAAGATAGGAGATGTGCTCTAAATCGTGTCATTTGGTGTGATGTTGACATTTTAATTTTGAAAATTTGTTTTGATCATTTACTTTTATTTTAAATGATTTGGATTTTAACTTTTGATGGATTTTTATATTCTTCCTCCATAAGTATTTGGAGAACCAAACATGGGTGCTAAAATTGACTCTCATTTGAAAACATTGGGATTGATAGCTAAGAAATATAACTTAGAAAGAATGGTGTCTAAAATCCTTATTTATTCATGTGAAATACAAGTGATATCTTAACTTTGACCTTGTTTTTATCCAAAGTGGAATGACAATAAAGTAAATCAAGAGGAATGAACATGAAACAATTTTAATTATTTCAAATCCCAAAAAATGTGACAACATGATTCCTTATCATAAAAATGTATGTAAGTATATGGAAACATGATAACATAGTTTGTTTTGAAAGTTTTTAACCACAAAAGAGATACAAATTTAGGATAATAATATGGGATTACAAACTTATAACCATTTCTTAACATTAAATAAAAGGAACACTTGGTTTAATAAAGGTGTTTTGAAATAATATGGTGATTTTATGAGGAGAAATTGGTCCTATCCATAATATTAAACTGAAACTCATAAAATATAAACACAAGTGAGTGTAAAAAATGGTATTTATGAGGAGGGCCTAGTCTTATCAATGGTCTTACACTAAAACTCATAAAAGATAAACCCAAGTGGGTGGATAAAGTATGTGAAAAATGATTAAAATGGTATTTATGAGGAGATTCTAGTCCTATCCATAGTGTTACATTGCAATGTACAAGAAAAAAACCCAAGTAGGAATACAAATAATTGGAAAATAAAAAACATGATATGGAAATTCAACATAAAATGAATAAATGAGGAAAACAAGGTCCTATCCATAGTATTACAATATAACTCATGAAAGAAAGAAACCAAAGGACCAAAAGAAGGAACTAAGGTTTGTGTAAAAAGAGATCATTGTGTAAGTTGAAATCCATGTAGAAATACTACAAGAATTTTTAGTAGTATAATATATATATAAGTATGATATGAATGGAAATATTTAAGTAAATAATTTCTTCAAAAATTGTGCATTAGTGGGTTCTTTGAAAACATGGTCTTCATTAGTTTGTAGGTGATAGATGTTAGGACCAAGATTGTATTTTACTAAATAATGCCCCCACCATTTTTGGGTACATTTACCTTATTTATCATGGGTATAGTCTAACTTGAGGACTAGATCACCAATATTGAAAGTGTAAACTTTAGTCATTTTATTATGTTGTTTGGTGTTGTGAGCCTTGTATTGGCAATTATGTTGAATATCATCTCAATGGTTTTCATTGAGAAGATCAAGGGAATGAATGTGAGATTCATGTAATTATTCATAAATAATTACACCATGAAGAAATATACATAAGGATGATGCTTAATTTCTAATGGTAAGGCAAACTCAAAACCATAAACTAGTAAGAATGGTGTTTTCCTAGTTGCAATACATATGCCAGTATGATAGGCCCGAATTGTGCGATATAAGTGAAGATGATAATCATTAAAAGTTTATTGGATGGTATTTTGTATAATTTTATTGAGAATTATGTTAGTGGCCTAATCTTAACCTTTGTATTTTGGATTGTAAGGTGTGGAAAACTTATGGGATGTTTTAAATTTAGCACATAATTGCTTCATGTCCTTATTTTTGAAATTACTACCATTAATAAAAATGATAGTATGGGGAATAAAAAGTGACAAATGATTTGGTTAAGGATAAATGTATAAATATTGGTTCTCATTACATTAAAAATAAGCATGGATTCTACCCATTTGGTAAAATATTCAATAGCATTAATGTTGAAAACATAGCCATCTTATTACTAAGGGAATTTTTTGATGAGATATAATCTCCACATGGAAAATGGCCAAGGAGATTCCATAGTTTAAATATCATTTGTTGGTGAATGGATTAAATATTCATGAAGTTGGAAAGGACTACACTTTTTTTCAAAATTGATAACATCCTTTTCTCAAGTAAGCCAAAAGTATCCCATATGTAATCATTTACATGTTTTAGCATGTCTATTATATAGTGACCACCATAAATTCCCCCAAATTCTTGTTCTAAGAGAGACGGGAGCTCTGTTTGCATTACACAATAGATCAAGGTACATTTTACATTATGGTAATAAAGGGTATTATATCAGAAGACATATTTACAATATTATTTACATATTATAGTCTTTTCATGACAATCCATGTCTGGAGGATAAGTTTGATGTTCAAGGAATTGGATTATGTTTTTGTACCATGGGCTTTATCAAATTGTGATAGCCTCAATGTGAAAAATAAGTGAATCCTTTGGTTGGATAGATGATGGTGAATTTATTATTTTAATAAGAAATTAGGAATCTTTATGCATTTAATGAGGATGAAATAGAGATGCTTAATAAGTAAGAGAATCAGTAATAGAGTTATGAACTCTTATAATTAGATCAATGGTAAAAGAGGAAAACTATTTGGTGATTTTTGATGACATTTGATGATAAACCATAATATTTTCAGTTTTACATTGGTAATCACTATTAAATTGGTGTTAGATAAGTTGGGAGTCACCCAAAGTGTGTATATATGAGATATCTAAGTCAACTTTTAATTTCATACCTAAGATTAGAGCTTCATATGCTTCCATGCTATTAGTGACATTAAAGGTTATCTTGAATTCTATAGGGATGATCTTAACATGAAGGTTAGTAAGAATACAACCTATGTCATCTCCTTGGATGCATTTAGAACCATGAAAGTAGAGGGTCTATGTGTCTTCAATAAAATCAATGGTGACTTCAAGAAGCTCTTCAATAACTAATTTGGATTTAGTAGTATCAAGAATGATATTGGTATCTTTTTTATTATTTTCCTATAAATCAAAAATGAAATTATGGAAATAATCTTTAAGAGAGATGGTTTTATTAAGACATTTGATATAGAAAATGTTTTCACCAAGGAGACTATTTTGAAGGGAATTTATAGTGAGTATGGGTGATTTTGCAAGTTGGTCAGTAATGAATTTACATTTGACAAGTTTTTTAGTTATGATTTAAAGGTCAAATTTTATCAATAGAACTGTATGCAAGGGAAAGTAAAATTAGTCTATAAATCAATCTTATCATTCTACTTATTGGTACATTTGAACAATCATGATCATGACCAAGATAGATCTACTAGACCTAACCAAGGGGTCCCTTACCATAATAATATCACTAGATAGGGTTATAAAGCCTCTAGTCAAGGATTAATACCATGTAATAACCCTATATAGGTCCTATGCTTTCTGAATTCACAAAGTAAATGTAAATTAAAATAAAATCTAAACCTAGTGATAACCAAATCTTATGGTAAAAAATGGGTGTAATAAACATGAAAGTAAACATGCAAAAAATATATATACTTGAACCAATGTATAGGAAATACTAATCAATCATCTTCAATCAGAATGGTGGATAAGCAGATGCACAAATATAAAAAATTTCTTTTTATATCTATAAGAAATAGTGAAAAGAATGTGCATATATAGCTAAATCTAATCCTAAAACTTTTCAAAATTTTAGTTGATAGAGTCATCCCAATTGACCCTATATTGTTAATTCATAAAATTAAATTAGGTCTCAGTATAGGTTATCTATAATGACCTAGACCTATAATTAGAAAATATATTTTAATTACAGGGTTGGCCTGGGCTAACTTTGTTTAGTAAATGTCAAAAAGGGTTTTTATATTAAGTAAAGGTTTTTAAATGTAGTGAATTACTTGGACAAGTATGTAAGAGAGATTTCAATGCTTAGATAAGTGTATAGGAGAAGTTTTTTATTGATTTTAAGTGGTGGTATATGGGACAAAAATCTTTAAAAGCACCAATGGTATGCCCACCCCTTTTTCAGTGCACCCTTTAAGGCAAACACATAGAGAGATTGAGACTACATGGGTTCCTGCAAGAGAAAAAATAACATAAAAGTAAAGTTTTAAAATATTATGTGTATACATGTTCAACACTCAAATCTCTTCACATGTCATGTAAGTGTAACATGGGATGGTTCTTCAATAAAAATAACATAAAAACACACAATGTTGAAGCTAAATAAATTATAATAAGAAACAAATAAGATAAATGAAATAATATAATTGAAAAATACATACCTTTACTTACCTTAGTGTTATATAAAATGAATGAAGTGAAATAAATTTCAATGTTTACAATGTATGGAATATTATGTGAACCTATAGAAATTAGCAAAAAATAAAAAAATAAAAAAATACATATAATATGTGAAAAATTTATCTTTAATATCAAGACTCTAAAACATCTTATGGTTCAAAAAAAGAGCTAGTAGAAAAAATCTTATGGTCTAAAAATGAAATATAATTATAAATATTTGATAGGTAAATAATTTTAAATATTAAATTTAAATTGGGTAAAAATCAATTCATTTGTTATTTTACTATATAGAAAAAATATTTCTCTAAGAGACACAGTTTGAGCCTAGAGATTGATCATGGTGAGGAGATGATAACTATGACATGGACGACACATATTGGTGGTATCATGTGAAACATAGGTAAGGGAAGCATTAATTTCAAAATTTTGAGAAATTTTAATTTAAATTAAGTCAAATATAGAAAATTAGATGGTAGGAAAAATCTAGATACTGAAACTGACCTTAAGAAATTTTTAGGTAAACTAGGGGTCAAATGGGATACTTGTTAGGAAAAGATGAAACCAATAAATGCCTAAGGAATTTATGGTAAATGGTTAAAAAGTCACCAAAAACAAAGAATAGAGCCACCCCTATTGACTCAATTTACAAGGCAAGAAATATCTATGGGGTTAATTACATAGAAGTGAGCTGATATAGTATTACTAAATGTGGATAATTATGTAGTAGAGGGCTGATCTAGTTGGAAACATGAAAATAGATGACATATTAACCTCTGGCCAATGTAATTTATAATATGTGGCTGATACATTTTGTTGATGGAGATTGACTATGGATCAAAGGGTTGATGTAGTATGCTTAGAGTTGGAAAAGGGTTGATTAATTATCAACCAAGCTAATAGGATCTAAAAGAATGGGTTAAATGCATACTAAAAGGTTGATGGATTAAGGCAAGAATATGACAAGGTAGATTTAGTATTAAATAGGTCGATTGTGTATAAAAAAGGGAAAAATAAGAAATTAGATCAAAAAAGTTGATATAGTTAATTTGTGTTTTTTTTAGAATATTTAATAATGAATTTTATTATTATGACATCAATATCTAATACATTATCTATTGTTTGATATTTTACAGAGATACCCAAGATTTTGACACTTGGTGGATGCATCTTGGATACTAGATTTATTGGAGAGATTTTTGGACGTGGGTAGATCTCGATTGATTACCTTGGGTTTTGGAGGCATCACAAATATGAGATGGATCCCACTAAGTGTTGATCTCATTGTCATGTTTCTAGGAGCATGAGAACTATTATTACTTAGAAGTGCACCCTACTATAAATCTGTGTTTGTTATCACTCATATTGACATAATGGAAACTCTCCAATGTGTGGGTGACCTTTTATTGAAGACAATTTCTAGACTAAGGGAGGGTTGACTTTGGTACACTCACCTACTTCTCTCTAAACTCTATAATTTTTGATTTCTTAACTAAGAAAAGGGGTAAATGAGAAATATTGAAGCTAGAATGAGCATGAAAACCAAAAATTTAGAGTGATGCATGAATATTAAGGTCAATTATGCCTTTACTTGACACATTTTGGAATATAAATAACTTTTACACATTCACTTCATCTTCATACAATTATTTTTTCATAAGTATTTCATACAAAGGTCTTGAGAAACAATTACACTATCATGAAAGGAATGAAGATAAGTTGAATTCACTTATAGATTAGGTATAAATAAGACTTAAACATTTTATATGACTTACAAGAGCTATCATTTTCTACATAAAGGTTAAAAGTTTAGACATAAACATAGGAAAAACAATCATTCACTAAGTTGGATCAATGAACATAAGACACACACTTCATGAACAACCTAAAAATGGAGGAAATTTTCCTTATTATTACTTCAAAGGTGATTTATTACAAATTTTGGCAAATTTTATTTATATCTAAAAGTATAATCTAATAATTATCCCTCAAAAATGAATATACATATAAAAAAGGAATGAAGGAGAGAGGAGACAAGCATCCCCAAACTAGGGATGATTCATCATGATAACTCAATTTCACTCCTAATTAAAATAAATTCCAAGTAAACCTTAAAATCAAAAACCAAACTTCAAAATTTCTACGTAGTAAATATTAAGTTTAAACATTATTTCTTGGAAAATGGTGTAGGAGGGAGAGATAAGTTTGTTTGAATGTTTTGAAAAAGTCAAAGGTCTCATGCATACTTTGATGGTATTCAATCATGAAGAGATATTAATCATCTTCAATTAAATAATTGTGAACTTTAATTAAACTCATTTTATCTTCACTTAAATCCTTTTTATCTTGCATTCATCTTGAATTTTTATTTTATTAATCTTAATTGCATCTTGGAATTTGACTTTACTTATCTTCATTGTATTTTGTGTGCATGTTTCTTTTTCTTAACTCCCCAAATTAATCCAAGTTGGAAAAGTAGGAGAGATATTACATGTATTTTTTTTAGTATCCTCCTTTAAAATATGGTTGATTTACTTGATCAATACTTTAACTCAAGATATCCACTCTTACATGTTTGATCTCCACCTTTCTAGGGCTAATTGAAGGCTTCTTGAATCATCATGAAGTTTGCCTTGAATTATTATAAAATTAGCTCCAATTGGGTGTAATGTGAGAGAATGTGTGAATTTTTATGTTATTTAAATCTTCTTCCAACCTTAATTATATTTTTAAAATAAACACTTAACCGTTTGTTGATTTCTAGATAACTAAGAGCACATATGTTTGACTCAGTAAGGTTGTTGAGGGTTTTAATGCATTGATTGAGATTTTGATTGTCTTATTACTCAATGGTGGCATAAAATTTTAATATATTAGATGTTTTATTTGTCTTAAAATTTATTATTTTAAATGTTGATTTTATGATTAACAACCAAACTCTCCATATTCAACCTTTTTAAAAGTGTAGATCTTCTCCATTTTGGCAAGCTCTTGAATACATAATGAGAACCTATAAATTTATGAATTTGAATAATTTAAATATATAATGAGATAAAATATAATTTTATCATAATCACCATGGTTTCACAAACCTTCAAACAAATTTTCATTTCCAAATTCCACATACAACTCCAAAAAATGTTCTTTTGTGCTCTCTAGGCCTCAAGAAACCCTGACTTGGATTTGAGGGTCTAAAATTAATTATATGACTCAAAATATACTAATAATATTATAATTTTATATTTATAAATGATTCATACCTATAAAAAATTTAAAATCTCAAAAACTCTTCACTAAACTCTCAAACAAAAATTCACAAAAATGCTTATTTGTTACCTATACGGTGACCTAGATATGCTTTTCTTTAATAAGAACCTAGTTTGAATTTACTTTAATTTTATAACCATGTATTAATACCTATAAATTAATTATAAACACTCCCAAATAATTTTTTCATATCTAACTCTATTTATGAGCAAAATAGTGAAAACCCCTAATTTCCTTCATGAATAGACTTGTGTTTTGTCAATTTATCTCTCCTAAGGTAAATTAAATATATTAAAAATTTTATAAACATTAAATTACATAAAAATAACATGTAAAATTTAAATATATTTTATTTATTAAAACATAAAAGATACACTTGTTGTTTTCTAGCTTGCACAACTTCATTTCTAAATGCTTGTAGGTTTGTATTTTAGCATTTTATTGAGTTTTATGGTGAATAAATAACTATCTAATTGTTTTTAATTATGACATATAATATCCCTTATAATAATTTCAACCATTCTATATGTTCAACCCATCACATAAAACTCTCAAAACATGATTTTTCTGTCTGTCTCTCTTGCTTGTAAACCCTGCAACCTATACGGTGTACCTTTACTTTTATCCAATATTTTCATTAAAATTTTATTAAATAATAATTATTAATTTTATTTATTCCCTATCATATCTCTCATAAATTTTCATTTTAAACAAATAAATCAAAAATACAATCACATCTCCTAAAACCAAATTGTTGGGGTTTAAGAAGGGTTTTAAAACACCTTTCCTTATTAATAATTGTTCAAAAAGTTAATCTCATGTAACATAAGACCAATTAATTTAATATTTATTTAATAATGTCTCATATATCCCCATAATACCATTAAAACCAAACCTTCTTCTCCTTCATGAAATGAACATTTGAAAACTACCTTTACTAGGTTGTAACTAGCTTGTTATAAGAATAGAAGAAACCTCTACCAAAATTTAGACCTATGAGTTGTTATTGAGCATGTTGTTGGGGATCAACCAACAATGTTGATTACTATGTGAAAGCAATAAAACATGGAATTAAACTAGAAAGATAAGTAACTAGAATAAAAAAATAGCAAACAATAAGAGATACAAGAAACCACCCTGAAAACTTGTATTAAACTCTTTACAGAAGGAATACAATTGAAGAAATTTCTTTTCTTCCACATCTGTCTCAGATGTACAGATCTCTTTCCAGATCTCTTTTCCTCAAGAGTTCTCTCTCTCAATTACAATCAATTCTAACAACCTAGATTGATACACATATACAATTGTATTGTCCAATTCCAATTCCAATAAGCTAAGAAGATCTATCCTATTATATAATAATTAGGAAACATGACCATACAATTATAGCCATTAGATGCACCTCCTAATAAAGGGATCAAAATAGTCTTACTTATGATAGAGATGCGGACTTAAGACTAACACTTAATCCTACCATGTAAATATTTTGTTCTGTCCATGGAATTAGCATTCTGGATGCACAGGTGACCGACATCGGTCCCTGCTTGTCTGCCTATGACCGACGTCAGCTGATCCATGATCGACACCGGCATCTCCTAGTCGACTCCTAACTGACTCTGGTGACTATGTAATTCCTACAACTTGCAAACTCACTCATTTGGTGAAGCTTTAACCTCCACACCTTAACAATCTCCCACTTGGAGATAAACAGCTACACCAGTACCTATACAACAACATCTTCTAGCTCCTCCATCTTCAAACTCAATCATGAAGACCTACAAAAGTTGAATGAAGTTTCAACTTCTCCTTTGTTACCATCTTGGTTAACATATCAGTAGGGTTCTTATCTATATGGATCTTCTCTAGCTTCAACTCACCATCCTCCAATACCTATCTTATGAAGTGGTACCTAACCTGTATATGCTTGGTTCTTGAATGAAAGGCTGAATTCTTAGCCAAATGAATTACACTCTGACTATCACTGTATAATTTGCAACTCTCTTACTCCTTTTCTAGATCTTCCATGAACCGTGTCATCCATATCATTTCTTTGCTAACCTCTGTGACTACAATATATTCTGCTTCTGTAATTGACAAGGCAACAACCTTCTGCAACTTTGATATCCAGCTAACCGCCGTTCCACCAACAGTGAAAACATATCCTGTGGTGCTCCTTCTACCATCTAAATCACCTACCATATCTGAATCTACATAACCATGTAGAGAAGTGTTTGAACCAGCATAGCATAAATGCCTACTGCTGGTCCCTCTCAGATATCTAAGGATCCACTGAACTGCTTTCTAGTGCTCCTTCCCTGGATTGGCCATATACTTACTTACAACTCCCACTACTTGGGCAATATCTGGTCTAGTACATACCATTGCATACATTAAGCTCCCTACTGTGGAAGCATATGGAACTCTACTCATGTACTATACCTCATCATATGAATTAGGACACTGTTCTTTACTCAATTTAAAATTTCTAGCCAAAGGTGTGCTTACCGGTTTTGCATCCTACATATTGAACCGTTTCAACACCTTGTTCACATAGTCCTCTTGAGACAAAATCAACCTATGATTTTTCCTGTCTCTCTTAATATTCATGCCAAGGATTTTATTTGCTACTCCCAAATCCTTCATGGCAAATGTGTGAGCTAATTTCACCTTAAGCTCAGAGATATCCTTCATGTGTGAACCTACAACTAGCATATCATCTACATAAAACAATAGAATAATATATCTACCATTATCCAATCTCTTAAAATACACACAATGGTCAGATTGACACCTACTATAGCCATGCTTAGTCATAAACTTGTCAAATCTCAAATACCATTGTCTAGGAGCTTGCTTGAGGCCATACAAGCTTTTATTCAATTTGCACACTAGCTTCTCCTTACCTTTGACCTCAAATCCTTTCGGCTGATCCATATATATTTCTTCATCCAAATCTCCATGAAAAAATGTTATCTTAACATCAAGCTTCTCAAGATGCAAATCCTCAATAGCAACTAAAGACAATACAGTCCATATAGAAGTCATTTTAACTACAAGAGAAAAAATCTCATCAAAATTAGTACCTGGCTTTTGTGCAAATCCTTTCACTATCAACTTGGCCTTATATCTCATATGTCCATTCTCACTTTCCTTCAATCTGTAGATCCATCTGTTCTTTAGTGTCTTCTTTCCTACTGGCAACTCAATCAAATCCCATGTTTGGTTCTCTTTCAAGGAATCAATCTCCTCATTCATGCCTAGCTCCCACTGATTCTTGGATTCCACCTGTATTGCTTCATCAAAACTCTCTAGTTCTCCACCATCAGTAAGCAATAAATAGAATAATGAAGGGGAATATCAAATTGGAGGTTTAATTACCCTTTTTAACCTCCTGATGGGCATCTGAGACTCATTCACAACATGTTGTCTACCCAAATTCTCTGATAGTGACCGACCTCGGTCACGTCCAGGCCTATAACTGGCCGACATTGGTTCTCCCTGACTGACGTTGGTTCGTTCTTGGCTGACATAGATCACTGTCTGACTAACATCGGTTCCTATATTTTCGATGTCAGTTTTTTCCTGACTGATGTCGATCTCTGTGTTTTCCTGTTTGTGATTAATTTTTCCCATGAGCTCATTTTGGACCATCACCTCATCCAATTCTCTATTGCTTTGCCCAGATTGATTCAGCTTCTTGAGCTGATCACTATACATCACTTTTTCATTGAAAACAACATCACAGCTCCTAATTATTTTGTTAGTTCTTAGATTCCAAAACTTGAATTCGAAATCATCAGAGCCATAGGTAATAAATGTGCACCTCATAAACTTAGCATCCATCTTCTTTCTATTTTCCTTATCAATGTGCACAAAGGCTTCACAACCAAAAAATTTGAGAAATGAGAGATCTACCTTTTTACCTGTCCATGCCTCTTCTGGAGTTCCACCATCTAGAGATGTAGAGGGTCCTCTGTTAATCAGGTACATTGCAATATCCATAACTTCTACCCAAAACTCTAAGGGCAAACCAGCATGTAATCTCATACACCTTGCACGCTCCATTACTATTCTTTTCATCCTTTCAGTAACTCCATTTTGTTGAGGTGTCCTTGGAACCATCCTTTGCCTGTGTATTCCATGCATATAACAATACTAGTTGAACTTGTGGCTACAGAACTCACCACCATTGTCAGATCTCAGGCACTTTAATCTTTTACCTATTTCATTCTCAACCATAGCTTTCCAAATCTTAAAAGTGTCAAAAACATTATATTTCTTCTTTATATAATAAACCCATACCTTTCTTGTAGCATCATCAATGAAAGAGACAAAGTACTATGATCCTCCATTAAAAGCAACCTAAGCTGCTCCCCACACGTCTGCGTGAACAAGCTACAATTTGTGCTTCTTCTTTGTTGATCCAGTCTTGAGAAAACTCACTCTCTTCTATTTCCCAAAAACATAGTGCTCACAAAAATCCACATCTATGCTTTTCAAATCTAAAAGCTTACCTTTTGACTTAAGAATGGACATTCCCTTCTCACTCATGTGGCCAAGCCTAGAGTGCCACAACTTTGCATCCACATCTGAAGTAGATAATACAAAATGAGAAATATTAGTAATACAATTACATAAATAGAGAGTACCTACTCTCTTACCTTTGGCCAATACAAGTGCACCCTTGGTCACCTTCCAAGATTTAGCTATGAGAGTTACTGTACAACCCTCATCCCCTAACTTTCTTGTAGAAATCAAATTCCTCTTCAAGCTGGGAACATGCATGACATCTCTCAACACCCATGTGTTGCCATTCTGCATTTTCAGCTGCACTTTTCCTTTTCCAATAATTTTACAAGGCTCATCATCCCCTAAATAAACTATTCCAAAATCTCCATGGACATAGTCACTGAAATATTCTCTATTAGGGGTAGCATGAAAAGAGGCACCAAAATCTAACACCCAAGATTCTATATTATTATGCAAAGAGAATATAAGAGCATCTTGTGCAATACCTGCAACTTTTACTTCTTCCTTACCTTCATGTTGATTGTCTTCTTTAGGCTTTAACCAACACTCTTTGCTTATGTGCCCTATCTTTCCACAATTTTAGCAGGCTATCCTCCTACCATTTCTGGATTTGGATCTACCTCTCACCTTTGACTTAGACCTTGATCTCCCTTTCTTGCTCTTCTCTTTTTGCCTTCCCCTGCTCTCAAAACATAAAGCATTCCCTGATGTTTCCTCTATGCTTTTCTTGCAAATTTCTTCATTCAAGATTACACTAACAACATCGTCTACTTTTAAAATATTTGAAGCAGATGCAGTATTACTAACTTCCATTACCAAGCTATGCCAACTTTTAGGCAAAGAACATAATATTTAAAAAGCCTTAATTTCATCTTCAAACACTATTTTGACTGAATTTAATTGATTTACAATTCCATGGAAATCATTTAGATGATTAGATATAGATCCACCTTCCTGCATTCACAAATTAAATAACTACTTCATAAGATATACCTTATTTGAAGCTGAGAGTTTTTCATATAAATTTGCTAAAGTAGTCATCAACTCTACCATTGTCTTTACCTGTGATAAATTAGATATCACAGTAGATGCCAAACTCAATCTTATAGATCCAAGATCCTTTCTATCAAGAACTTCCCATTATTCATCATCCATGTCTTTGGGCTTCTTTGAAACCCCACCTAATGGTAAGTATAGATCTTTATGATACATATAATCCTCTATCTGCATTCTCCAATGTTGATAATTTTTGCCATTGAATTTCTCCATTCTCAGTTTACTTTCTTCTGCCATTGCTTCTCCCACTCAAACACAAATCCCTATGAGTAACCTGTAATCAATACACACTAACTAGATCTGAAACACTTAGTCAACCTGAGCTCTGATACCACTTGTTTGGGATCAACCAACAATGTTGATTACTATGTGAAAGCAATAAAACATGGAATTAAACCAGAAAGATAAGTAACTAGAATCAGAAAATAGCAAACAATAAGAGATACAAGAAACCACCCTAAAATTTTGTATTAAACTCTTTACAGAAGGAATACTTGAAGAAACTTCTTTTCTTCCACACCTCTCTCAGATGTACAGATCTCTTTCTATATCTCTTTCCATCAAGAGTTCTCTCTCTCAATTACAATCAATTCCAACAACCTGGATTGATACACATATACAATTGTTCCACTTCCAATAAGCTAAGAAGATCTATCCTATTATATAATAATTAGGAAACATGAGCATAAAATTACAGCCATTAGATGCACCTCCTAATCAAGGGCTCAAAATAGTCTTACTTATGATAGAGATGTGGACTTAAGACTAACACTTAATCCTACCATGCAAACATTTTGTTCTGTCCACGGAAATAACATTCTGGATGCACAGGTGACCAACATTGGTCCCTGCCTGTCTGCCTGTGACCAACGTCGGCCGATCCATGACCGACGCCGGCATCTCCTAGTCTACTTTTGACCAATGTCGGTCGCTCCTAACCGACGCCGGTGACTATGTAATTCCTACAACTTGCAAACTTGCTCATTTGGTGAAGCTTTTAGCTCTACACCTTAACACATGTTTTTAGATTTATTAATTATATATGATGTTTTTAATAAATTATTGAGTATTAATTACATGAATGGATTATTATTTAAAACTTACACTTAAACAACTTTGACCAATGGTGGTAAAATTTGTCAACATTATTGGTGACCCTACTAGGATGTTTGCCTGCTAAACACTCAAGACCAATAGCCTTAACCATTGTGGTATGGATTAATAAAAATATCACCAAATATGAAACTAAAATTGCCTAAATAAATAACAAAACCTATCAATAATCACTTAAATAATTGAAAATTAATACAATTAGAAACTAAAAATGTGCAAGATAGCACTTAGAGGACAGTGAAAACTAAAACTACTATATGAAAAGAAAAAACTATTTTCATTAATAATAATTAAGATGAATCACATTAAATAGGATTGGGATCTCTTCACCATCCATCTTGGCTAGTTGGAAGGAATTGTTAGGCTTGCAAATTGAGATCATATAAAGACCATTCCAAAGTGAATCAAACTTAGTGCATGTTCCTAGTTTGGCCCTATCCTCTTCTAATTTGAGAACCATTCCACCTTCACTAAATGTCTTTAAAGGTGATTTTTTATCAAAAAAATTTACTTATGTTTTATTCATATCCATAGATAACATGGACTAATTTATAATTTATTCTAACTCCATAAGTTTATCATATCTCACTTCCATAAGTTCACTCTACGATAATTCCATCTAATGTGTTAGCTCCAAAGTAGGGAGCTCAAGTGAGATTAGAAATTTATAATATCTCCCATGTACTAATTTATAGGTTTAATTGGAAATGGACATCTTGAATGTGATATTATTATCACATAAATCTTATTTTAACTTCAAATGTAAAGTCCTTTGATTGTCTTCAATGGTTCTCCTAATGATCTTCAACAAGTTTTTGTTATTAGAATCAGCAAGGCCATTACCTTGTGGATAATAATTTGAGTAAGTGTTGAGATACACACCATTTTGGATATCCCATTGAATAATTTCAACCCCTAAAAATTCCATAGTAGTGTCTAAAATTATATTAGAAGGAACACCAAACCTTGTGAACAAACCTTCATAGAAGTCCAAGACACTATATTCATTTACTTCTTTCAAATCCACTACTTATGTCCATCTAGTAAAGTAATATGTGGATGTAAGAATCCACTTGTGGCCCAATATATAAGGTTTATTAATTTATTTATTAGTTATAAACCCCATTAGATAATGGGATGATCTACTAAAATAGGTTGAAGAGGCAAGGCATCAAGCTTTGATTTTCCTACAAATAATGCACACTTCCTACACTTCCTTACCCAAGAATGATAATATATGAATATGTTTAGCCAATAATATCCACTCCACATGTTTTTTAGGTTTTTATTACTTATTAAAAAGTGGCCTCCACCTTATCAATCATGAAATTCTTCAAATAATCTCTCAACTTGACTTGGATCTATGCATCTCAACAACATGCCATGAACATCCTTTTTGAATAACACACCATCAATAAGTAAAAAATGAATATATTTTAGCCTAAAATACCTTATCTTTTAATCACTTAAATTTGGAGGATAGCTAATACTTTACAGGTGCCTTACCATATGTTCATACCACTTTAAAGGTGCCTTACCATATGTTCAAACTAACTTTATAAAGGTGTATGATTAGTTTCAATATCTTTATCATTCAACACCAAAACTGTCTCTTTGCTCTCATGCAAGTCTTGAGTCAAATGCTCACATAACCCTTTACCTCTAATCAGATTCATTACCTTTATTTCCACATAATATTACATGACCCTTGTCATACATTCTACTATGTTTTCACATATTCCCTTGTTAAACAAGAAATCTTTATTCGTAGGATGAAAAACCATCACATGAATTTTTTTATTAGATAGTAGGTACCTAAATTTTTTGAGACATCTGATTATGGAAAGTATATGTTTTTCAATAAATGTGTACCTTATATCATACTATTCCAAGCCTTGACTAAAAAAAATCCCTTTGATGATCTAAACCTTGTTGATTTTTTTGTGTTAATATTCTTGAAATTGTATCAACATTAGCATATGCATATAACATAAAATCCTTTGAAAAATTAAGATTGATAAGAGTTGGAGCAATATCTATGGCTTGCTTGATTTCTTAAAAAACATTTTTGCCTTATTTGGTCCAAGTAAAATTCTAATTTTTGTTCAGCATAGTTATAATAGGCCTTGACAAACTTGTAAAATTAGATGTATACCTTCTTATAAAATTAATCTTTCCAAGGAGTGTTTGCAATTCTTTCTTTTGTTTAGGCAAGGATAATGAAATAATAAAGTCTATTCTTTATGGATCAATACTTGAACCATGGTTGGAAACAAAATGATGAAGGATTTTAGATTCATATACTGAAAAAACATATTTTTTGGGGTTAAGTGACACCCCATATTGCTTAAATATCTCAAATACCTCTATAATATGAATCATGTGATTAATTTCCTTCTTTGAAAAAACTATAACATCATCTAAATACATAAGAACAAACCTATTCATCAAACCTTTAAAGGCCATATCCAGAGATATTTAGAATATTTATCCTATATTAGTAACCCAAATGGCACTTGTTGATATGAAAACATGCCCCACTTGGTTGTGAATGTTGTTTTTAACTGATCCTCTTCTTTCACAAGTATTTGGTTATACCCACTATAAAAACCATGTAGTAATGAAAACCTTTCCAAACAAGCCACTAACTATAGCATTTTTTTAATTGATGGAAAGGGATAATGGTCCTTGAGTGAGGCCTTGTTCAAGTCATAGAACCCCATACACAATCTTATTTATCCATTATTCTTCCACATGGGAACCTGATAAAGATGATAGCTAATTTGATCAATTTTTGAAGCCATGTTCTCATCAAAGGTTCCAAATTTGTATTAATCGACCTTTATCTTTACCTCATCAATTTTGTATAATCATATAGTTAAATGGTGTGCTGATCCAATATGGGATTAAAACCTTTTAAGTAAATGTAATCCCATGTAAACACATCAAAAAACTCTCTACATAAATCAATAAAATATTCTTTTTTAGCTTTAGAGCATACTTTACCAAGTTTGAGAGCTTTTCCATTAGATATGTCAATGCTTACATAATGTTCTTATTTCATAGACAATAAATATTTTCCATTATTACCTTATCATACCTAATGAAAATATTCTCAATTGTGACAAGACTCTTTGGTAACTTGTTAGACTTGAGCTGAACTATTTGATCACCATAATGCTGCAAAGTTTTTATCAATTTCTGGAAGATAATTCAGACTTTTCTAGTTGGAAATGAACAACTAATAATCATCTTCAAAGCCTTTAAAATTCACATTATTATCAATAATAAAGGGTATTACCATAATCTTGATGTATAGTTGTGTTTTATAATTCTTAAAATTATCTAGAATGTCAAATTATGCTCTAATTGCACCAATTTGTCTACATACTTATTGCTCTCTAGGCACTGCTTGTATGTCAAATGCATCAAAATAATATATAAGATCCCATACCTTATGTTTGTATGAATTTATTAGTGTATTTATACACACAATTATCCCTCTTATTTAATGTACCACAAGATCACTATCTCCAAATCCCTGTAAGAGGTTAGCTCCCATCTTTCTAGCTCATTGCAAACAATGAACTAAGCCCTCATATTTGACCACATTGTTAGAGAATCCAAAATAAAAATTTATAAAAATTTAGTATATTTGTTTGGAAGGTTAAATGAGCATAAAACCAACCCCTTTACCATGTTTATTTTATAATCCATAAAAATAATGTTGCCATAAATGATCACTCAACTCACCTTCTTTATATAGAGATGGAATTTGTGCACCATCCTCATGCAAAAAATAAACTCCAAGTCCTTCCTCTATCATCTTGTAGGGATTACAATCATGAATATTATTATCCAATTAATCAAAAAAAATTAAAAAATTATTCCATTAAGATATGATTTTGCTTCAGCTTCACTAGTTTGCTCTACTTCATCTGAGATGACACAATTAGTATTAATAATACTAGACATTTATGGTTTTGGATGAAAATGAGAAACAGGATTTAAATAAATTGTAATTTTTTTTCATAACTTATTATAAGCATGAGGTATGTCAAATAATATAAACTATACCCACCCAAATTTGAAGTGAAGTCATGTGATATGCACATATCAAAGTATGGAGGAAGATCCACCACCACCACATCTTATTGAATAGTCACATTTGGGCATGCATGAAGTGTTAGTTTCAAATTAATTATTATACCCACTATCTTGGTTGGAGATACATCAATTTTAAAAAAACCCTTAGTGTTTGGATCATACACCAAACCCATCTTATACAATGTCTTACCATTACTATGCTACTTTCTCCACTATCAACCATGTAATTATGAACTAGCATGTTGTCAACAATAAAGTAAAGATATAAAGGACATGTCTCACTTGGTTTTGCATCATATTTTTTTCTCCTTTAACCCTTTATATACCCATTCTACTTTTTACTTTTCTTGTTGATTTGAATTTTCTAGAACCACACTTTCCTTATCTGGTGGTTTTGTAGATAAGTTAAGGCCTGGAATCAAATGTATAAGTGTATCTTTTTATCTTGGTATTGCTAATGAATCACACATAGTCATGTTAATTTTATCTTTATTCATATGGTCTACTATTTTTTTGGAGGAACATCTAATTTTTGGTTGCACCTTTGGAGCAATAGGATGATCTTGTACTTCACTAACTTGGTGAACTTTGCTTGCTTCAATATGCTAGTTGTTTTAGCTAAAGGGGAAACAATATGATCATTATTACATTTAAAAACCATATTAGGTACATTTGAAGCATTATTTGCCTCTTGTATCTCATATATAGCCCTTCTCTTGGCTCCTATAATAGCTAAAAAAAGTTATTCAATTTTCTAGATTCCCCAATCTAATTTACTACCACATGATCATCAAATTGCTAATTCACCAAGGTTTCATCAATTGTACTTGTCTATTATTCACTTCTCCTTATTGCATCACAGATTCATTATGTTATCCTTCTTTAATAAAGGATTCTTCTTGTGTCATTTGATTAATTACCATATTTTATGCTACTAAATCTTGAATTTTCACATCATTGGTGTTAAAAGGATTCCAAATTTAATCTTGCACCAAATTATTTTATACTAGAATAAGTTACTTGGTTGTGGAAGGAACATTGGGATCAATTTCAACATATGGTTTAATTGGTGTAATGATTCATTGAGCTTGGTATAGAGGCTTATTATTTCTATAGACTTGATAGGGAGGTCTTTTCTCTCTAAATGGGTGATATGTGGGTTGATTAGGTGATTTATATGGCATATTGGCTTGATATTGTTGCCTCTTTAGCTGTACTATCCCATTACCAAAATATTTTGGCATACCTTTTAGTTCATCGAGCTCACTAGATTGACTATGAGGAGATTGAACTTGACCTTAATGGGATATAATTAGGGATAATGGTGGTACTTAATGAGGTATAATAGGATTTAATTCTATAAAAACTGGAATTGGAGTCTTAGGTGAAAGTTTACCAGCTTGAATTAGACTATTTTCAGCTCTAGAAACCTCATAGGCATCTAAAAGTATCCTACCACCTATGGAATAAAATTTAACTAAAATATTAGAATTTAAGGCTCTTAAGAAGTATATTAAATCATATTTATGAGATGGCCTTATCGTAGGAGGTATTCTATTCCATGTTTTTTGAAATCTAAGATTAAAATCAGCCATAAATTTATGTGGTGATCTCTTGATGGTAGTGAGTTACTCAATAAGGGATAAATGGTCTAATTTATCTACAAAATACTGCACCTAAATCATTCAAATAGGAAATGGAGTTAAGGTTCTTATAATATTTTAATGCCTTTCCCTTAAAGTATGCAATAAGTAAATAGATGGCAACATTCCCTTGGGTAACATGATGGAATGAACATGAGTTAGCCACATATTTGATATTCTCTATGGGTGTATTTTAATCTTCACATGTAAAATATGTTAAGATTTAAGGGTTGAGTATAAAATATCATCATATTGGGAAAAATTGAGAGGGATTATATCATTGAAAGGAAAAAATACATGGTTTTTATGGACAACCATATTGATAATAGGATATGAAATTGAAGTGGTTTGTATAATAGGATGATTTGGTGACTGAAATAACCTTTAAGGATATGGAATTGTTGTCAAAAACCTTATTATTATATTATAATTCTCAAATAATTTATAAAAATAAAATGGTATACCTATAATTGAATACTTTTTAGTGACCTTACGCATGAAACTATTACTTCTTTATACTATAAATATATATATTTAGCTTCAATATGTATCCCATTGGGCATGCCAAAAACTTTTATCACTCAAAAGTGCACCCTATTAAGAATGTGTGCTTGTTATCACTCCTATTGACATAATGGAAACTCTAAAATTTGTGGCTGACCTTGTATTAGATAGAATCTCTAGATTAAGGGATAACTCACTTTCATAAACTCACTTCTCTATAAACTCTGTAATTATGTGTTTTCTTGACTAGGAAAAGGTGAAAATGAACAATACTCAGTTTGGAATGAACATGAAAACTAAAAATTTAGGGTGATGCACCAATATTAAGGTTAATTATGTCTATAATTAACACACTTTGGAAGTTAAATAACTTTCATACATTCAATTCATATTCATATAATGACTCTTGCATCAGTATTTCATATAGAGGTCATGACAAACATTTACAGTATCATGAAAAGAATGAACATAGGTTGAATTCACTTTCATATTAGGTAAAAATTATACTTAGACACTTGATATTACCTAAAAGAGTTCTTATTTTTTTACATAAAAGTAAAATATTCAGACATAAACATGGGAAAAATAATCATTCACTAGGTTACTTTAGTAAACATAAGACACACACTCCTTGAACAACCTAAAAATGGAGGAAAATAAGATTTTTATTTATTCAAAGGTGATGTATTAGAAATTTTGGTAGAGTTTATGTATAGACATAATCATAATCTGATAATGATCTCTAAAAAATTAATATACATATAGAAAAGGAAGGATAGAGGATACAAGCAACCTCAAACTACGAATGAGTCTTCATTCTAACTCAACTTCACTCTTGCTTCAACTCAATTCCAACCAAAAATTTAACTCAAATACAAAACATCCAAATTTTTATGTAGTACATTTTAAGTTTAAACATTATTTCTTGGAAAATGGTGTAGGAGAGACAGAGAGAGAAGTTTGTTTTAATGTTTTGAAAAAGTCAAAGGTCTCATGCATGCTTTGATGGTCTTTAATATTGAAGAGCTATTGATCATCTTTAGTTAAATACTTGTGAGCTTATATTGAAATTATTTTTATCTTAAATTAAATCCTTTTGATATTTCATGAATCTTGAATTTTGACTTGCTTATCTTCATTATAACTTGCATACATGTTTCTTCTTCTTGACTTCCCCAAATTGGTCCAAGGTGGCATAGTAGGAGAGAGAATACATGTGATTTGTTGAAGGAGTATCCTTATTTAAAATAGGTCTAAATGACTTGATCAATAATTTAAATTAACTTATCCACTCTTGCATGTTAGATGTCCACCTTTCTAGAGTTGATTGAAGGCTTCTTGAATCAACTTAAAGTTTGACTTGACTTTTTATAAAATTGGCTCTAATGGGGCATAGTAGAAGAGTGTGTGTGTGTGTGTGTGTGTGTGTGTGTGTGTGAATGATTATGTTGTTTAAATCTAATTAAAACCTTAATTAAATTTTTAAAACAAACACTTAACCCTTGATTTATCTCCAGATAACTAAGAGCACATGTTTTGACTAAACAAGGTTATTGTGGATTTTAATGCATTGACTAAGCTTTTGATTATCATCATCCTCAAGGGTGGCATATAATTTGGAGAGATTTTTTTTTAAATTTATATTTAAATAAATGAAATGTCATTACTAATAGTTCATTTTATGATGAACAACCATAACGCTCCATACTAATCCTTCATAGAAGTGTACATCTTCTCTATTTTGGCAAGCTTCTTGAATGCATAGTAAGAACCTAAAACTTGATGAATTTGAATTATTTGAAAAAATAATGAGTGTAAATAGTATTTTAAAATAGTAAAAATGGTGTCACAAACCATAAAACAAAATTTTATCTCCAAATTCCACATACAACTTTAAAAAATGTTCTTTTTTGCTTTATGGGCCTCAAAAAACCCTAATTTGGATTTGGGGTAAAAAATGAGTTATAAGATTGAAAAACACTAATAATATGCTCATTTGATATTTTTAAATGGATATTACCTAAAAAATTTTAGGCTTACCCTTACTTGAAGTTTCCCATAGTCTGTCATGTTACTCATGTATTATACCTTAGAGTCCCACATGGCATTATAGAGTCTAGTTTGTGTCCAAGTTAGTAGTTAATTAATAGTTATTCTTTTCGATTTCACTTAGTCATTTTATATGATTTTTATATAATATTACATGTGTTAAATTATTAGTACTACATTTTTTTAGGATATTTAATTGATAGGTAGTTAGAGGTTTTGAAATAATAAATTGCCACACATCTTGTGTTAGACATGTAAGTCTCCCAAACCTGACAAAGACGTCAGATCTTAAAAGAGCCTAATATAATTAATAAGTGTCAAGAGGTTTATTATCAGATGTTTTAGTATCTTAGACCTAATAGATATGTCAAAACCCATGAAATCCTAATGTAAGCAAGAATCACTATATAACCTAAGGTTATACATCTTCAGTACTCTAGCTAATTTCCCCATGCCAAAAGAGAATGTCTAGTCTCCTAAACATGATACATATGTTAGATCCCAAAAGAGCCCAGGCCAACTAGTGAATTCCATTTCAACTAGTGATAGAGTGGTAAATCTCCTATTCCTAACAAAGATGTTATAACTTATGAGAACCTGATTGAATCAAAATAAATTGTGTACCCTTAAGGTCAATATTGCATAAATCTAATAATAAAGCTCTCACCATTAATAAACGTGCCAGTCTCCAAGTTTTATAGATATGTTAGAGCCTAAAATAACCCAACATAATAATGGAGTTTTTTATGGCTTATGGTCTAAAGAGTTAGTTTCCTCTTATCTAAGAGATATGTTAGAATCTAGGATAGATTGATGTATCATAGCATGACACATGGAATAACTGATTAGTTTAGTAGGTGGCCCCTTAAAGGCCTAAGGATGGATAAAATTAGGTAAAAGTGGAACTACAAGGGGATAATTAGCTGATAATACATTTCCCTATCTGACATCTCATCCCCCTCAGGATATAACAATGAAGTGTTATAATGTGCCTAGGTATCAACTATTAACATGAAGACCAGTTGATAGGTGATAATTGGTACAAAGTTGGAGCTCTTTAGAGGCTTTAATAATGAAGTGGATATGAACCTACCCCACTATGGACATTGATGGAGTGGAGAAATGGACCTATATTAGATAATTTTGAAAGGTCACATCACTTTTACTAGTTCTAGTATACAACATGTAATCATATACTCCAAATTTAACTCTATATTAGGAAATCAATGGAATATTGAGTCACCCACTCAAATTTGAATCCATGATGAATTAAATATAAAACACTATTAATTTAGATGGGATTAATTTGGATTTATATAAGTATTATAAGTAAATATTAATAGTCATTATACTCTAGACTCCCAAATTCATCTTCCTTGATTTTTGCTCCCACCTATTTCTTTCATCACCTTCTCTTTTGACCATAAATTTCTCACCAAATTTGATATCACTACAATGGTCATTTCATATTTGAACCCAAAGAATAATACTAATTATAGGGATAATTTGTTTGTAGATGGTTTGACCCTATTTAAACATTATAATAAATTTTTTGAGGCCATAGACTAAGTTCTCAAATATTCAATTATTGATGATGATTATGATCAAGGTGAATTGTAATATGCCTTATGACTATACAAAAAGTGTGGCATGTACTAAATTTTGGCCAAGACTAAAGTATTCCCTTTTTATAACTTATTTGATAAGATATTCCTCATTATGAGATAGTTACAAGATGGTATTCATGATTAGGTATGATTATCTAGATCTCAGCACTAGGTTGTCAACATCTCAATAAAAAACTATAAATATTTTTACAATCTCCTAGACTCCACTTTTTCATATGACTCAGTGGTGGTATAGACTTGGACTAACACCTTCTAACTTTATAATGTCTTTAAGGACTGGGTGGAGAACCTATATGCTAAATGGGTAAACGAAGAGGTTGCTAATGCATACATGGTTCACACCTACAAAGAGGATATTTAGATTGGTATGATCCTACTAAATAAGTTATTTGGGGACCTAGATTACCATCATATAAACATATTATGGGTTCCTCTACTTCACATAACCATAGATAGCTCCCAAGCCCATGACCTAGTTAGATTATTTAATTTTAACATGGTTAAGTCCATAGTTGATGCATGGGTAGGGGGACACTTTTACATGATGAGATATCTCATAGACAGTCTATAAGACACTCACTTTTAAGCCCTTTTCCTTTCTTACATGGGTTCTTGACAACCCTATGGTCTATGTAGTTTTTACAAACTATATGGATACCAATATGGAAACAACATATAAGACATTTTAAAATATTTCTACTTGATGTTAAACATTGTGATCAATAAAGACCTAATCCCTCCTATATCAAAAAAAGTAGAGACTCATCAGCTCCCATCAAAGACTACTAGTATATATAAAAGGATACAATAATCTAGGTCATGGGAATTCTTAAAGATCCCCTTCTCTTCCCCTATCATATCCTAGATCACCTGGTTGAGATCAAGATTAGAAAAAAATTGGTGAAGAGTGTTTTCATATTTTGCATCAGTCACCAATAGAAGGATTTCATACCTATTTTGATCATCATCAAGCACCATGTGTACCACTCTTTCCCTACCTTGTATAATATGGTGATTGGAGAAGACTCTTTGGCCTTGGGAAAATTTAAACTATGGTATTAGGATTTGAAAGGCATGATCCAAGCCCATTTAGAGATTTATTCAGCTTGCCTCAACATCAATTATCACCACCAACTAGGGGATGATGATAAGATATATCTAAAAATTGAGTATGCCCTAAAGGTTATCATAAGAATTAAATCCCATATGAAGGATAATGGTAAAAATATATATACTTGTCCCTCCCATCCCCTTCTACATTTGTTTAATCTTTAAGAAATATCACAATGATTCCCCCTATAATTTATAGAAGAATCCTATAGGAGATCCCACTACATTATCCCCCATGACCAATGACTCCCCCCACCATGGCTCTCCCTCCTCCACATCCATCAAATCAAGTGCCTTTGCCTTAAATAAATCAAACTCATGTGACTCAACAATAAGCATCCCAAGCATAAGTAGCTCCGCAAAAAACACATTAACCCTAGGCCACCCATGTTATTAGGTTTAACATCATTAACCATCCAAAAATAAGATTGAAGAGGGACCAATAGTAGGTAGTAGTAAAATTTCGTCCCCTCACTTCCTCTACTTTATAAATACCTCATGTGATACCACTTAGTTCACTAAATATCCTAGAAACTATCTTGCCAAAAACATCCCTTATTTTAATTCCACCCCTCTAATCTTTGCTCAAACATCTATGACCTCCACCATCCCTATAATCCTACTCTATTTATTTCCATCTTCCCATTCCACTCCCCAACTTAAAACTTTACTAGTGCTCCCACCATCCATTCCTTAGATTTAGGTACTTATAAGTTCCCCATCTTTTCTAACCACCTTAATTGTTCTAGGAGTAAGTGCACTTATGTGAATGTATCTAGTGACTAAGAACATCATGGTAGCTATTCTAATAATTCAATATCTCCCATAGTTGACATCTATGACCCTTGATACATCAATTCCTTCCACAACAACATTTGAAGCTGACCTAGGTAAAAGGCTAAGAAATAAATGAAAGGCATTTTGAACTTGATCCATAATGCAAGTACTAGCTAATCCAATTCCATCTTCCCCACTAATATGTTTTGATTCTATAGAAACAAACCCATTATATCCTCTCATAGCTATTCTAACCCCCTTTTCCATCACTTTAGGTGTCTAGGGAATTGGATTTAATCAACCAATATCAACCTTTTATTGAATACACCCTCCCAAGATTCATTTTCCCTCAGGTGGAAATGAACCAGATTTAGTGGTAGGAGTAGATGGTCCCTTGGGCATCTCCATTTATTTTCCCCTTTCACCCTCATGCCTCCTCTTGTTCCATTTATTTCATCATTCACTCCCTACACTTCTTCCATTCGTCCTGCACATCATCCTCCACCTATCATTACCATCTATACCACCCTGTCAACACCTCCCAAGACCCAAGGAATGGTCCCAGTATTATAGGTGCTAAATATGATGATGCAAGACACCCTAAAAGTAAAATGGGTTTTTACCACACTATGGTGAGAATGTAAAGAATCCTCACCTATAAATTCATGAAAGATGGAAACCATATTGTCTAGTAGACCTAATAGGATTTATTCTCTATCACTAAGGTTAGGAATACTAAGGTAAAAGATAAAATGGTAGAAAACCCAGTCTTAGTTCTCTAGGTGATGCATGATATGTCATTGAAGTTTATTGAAGAGATACAAATCTAGGTCTAAACTCTCAGGGCATAAATCAAGGGATCTTTCCCTCTTGAGATAATTGGACATGTCAAAGATGCCCTCCTAAAATGTTTTTCAACTCTAGGAAAGGTGATAGGTACTATGACAAAGATCAAGGTGGTCATCTAGTGTATCTAATACTATTTAGAAAGGGTCACTATAATTGATAGAAAGTGCTAAAAGTTGATTATTTTCATTAATAAAGGCACCTTATTGGAGCTCAAATCAAATAAAATTTCAAATTTGGGCTTATATTAGACCTACACCAAGACCATGAAGACTACTATGGAGGAGTGGTTTGCCTTGGCCCAAATGGTGATAGGACTCTTAGAAGATGATAAAAGGATGATATTGGCTTATTTTAAAGAAGTCAATATCTTAGTGTTTTTCCACCTAGATGGAACTTTACTAGATAGGGGAAATTTTGGAGTCAACCTAGGTCACTTTAACCAAGTCATGAGGGTAAAGGTGGCCAAGGTGAACAAGGAGGAATCCCATGTAGTTCTTGAGCTTTTAACTCAATATATAGTGAGTAGTAGCTAGGTGTTTAGAGTCTAGGTGTCAATGGAGGCTTCCCTCTAAGTGTACCAAATATTGAAACACTAGGCTTAGAAGATATTTAGAGAGAGTTTGATGAACCTCACTAATTTATAATGGGAGTTTTACATTATGGTGTCCATGATGGAGACCAATGAGGTAAAATCAAAGTAGTTGGGAATTGGCTCTTCCACACTACCTCAATGTATTACTTGAGTGTTCCCCCATAGATCTTTTTAAGGGTAAGATTATGGGTTTTTTACCCTTTTTTAATCATGCAATATTAACCACCAAGAGTAGCCATCATGGTCTAGGATGGAAATCTCATGCTACTTGGGGGTGAATCCCATACCTATAAAAGTGTAATTGCATTGTAATTTTAGGTTTAGAAATTTTTAGCTCAAAAGTGTTTTCAGAATCAAGCTAAGATTTTACCTATAGTTTCCTTCCTTCTTTTTAAAATTTAATTATTTGTCTAAGATCAATATTTTTGAGAGAAATAGTTATATTATTGAATGTAATTTCATTAATTAAGTGACACATGTTCTATTTATCAAATCATATTTCATTTTATTTTTAAGTGAATATTAGTGCCCAGATAATTATTTTAAGGCTCTATTACTTTATGAATGCAATGATTATGATGTGCTTACCTATCACAAACTCTTTATTAATTACTCTCATTTTATTCATAATATTGATAACTTGTATGATATCTTGTAAGTTAATATAGAAGTTTATGTGAGATTTATTATAGGCTTCTTGTATTGTTATTTAGTGAGGAATCACATATTAAGTGTTCTTAAATGTTGCCCTAAAATCTTCCCATTGTGTGACATTTTAGTTAAGACCTTTGGTGAGACTCAACACATTATGAAATAACTATGGCAAATGTGATTAGCTCAATTGTTGAAGCATTAATTTCACCTAGATCTAGAAATATTCTTTATTGCCTTACCCTTCCCTCATTTTGTGTTTATTTTAGAGATTGAACTACCCTTTACCTTTTGTTTAGGAAATGTTAGAGTAAAGTGCATGAATATCAATAATGATTCAAATAAATTACTCATTTATTATTACCCATTTGGACTAAACCACCAGTGGTGGCATTACATCTATCAAATATTATTGCATGTAAGATCCATTGTGAATCTAAATATCTATATTTATGCCTTGGGTTGATTTAAAATTAGTCTTAAAATGGAGGATGAAATTCCACCAACATTCCCCACTATTCTCTTTGAAAATACTCAACCTCATGATTGTTTTAGAATGGGATCTTAGAGCAAATAACAATTCTATCTTATTTAAAGTACAATCAAGACTAATGTGAACATCTTTGGGTTGATCAGCTAATCTAAGGTTGATAGTGAGTGATTGATGGTCAATGCATGTTGGTCTATCTAGTTTTTGTGCTAATTTATCTAGGTTAAATACTTTTTCTAACAATATCATACCCCTTATGATATAGTTTTCCCTTAAGTTAATAATACCATTATCATCATAGATATCATAAATGGGTTGTCTCCATCCTTTTCAACTTTATCTAAGCACAAAATACCCCATATTAGTTTAAAAAATCATATATGTGAAATTCATCAAGAACCTCAAAGTTATCAATTTTGTATGGAACTAAAGGGTAGGGTACATGTTCTATTGAAAATTTCTACAACCATGACATATTTAAAGGGGATAGAATCATAGTTTATTCTACTAAGGAAACCAAAACCTAGTTTTATTCTCTAAGAATAGGGATGATGTTGAATGCATCGATTTTTTCTATCAATTCCTCAAGTAGAAAAAATTGCATTTAAACTTACACCCGACCTGATTGTCTACTAATTCAGAATCTCTAAATGGTTTTATCACTTTAAATTTAGTTTTAGGGATAGTTGCATACCTAATACCAAGGTTTCATATTATATAAGGATATTTATATAAGGTAACTATAACATATAGGTGTATAAATATCACTTCCCTTTTAGGTAAAATAACAAAATCCCATCTCTCCAAAACCTTGTTTGGAATGAACCCCATTAAATTACAAGGACCATAAGAATGATGAATCATAATTCTCATCAACTTTTTCTTTTGCTTACTCTATAAATGTTGATGTTAGAAGATATTATGTTTATCTTATCTTTGACAACATTATACTCTACAATCATATGTTTCATATTATTCTCTCTATTAACATGAATTTTATTGGCCATGTCTCTCGATGGAAACCACATATGTGATAAGTTTATGGCCATATACCTATTTAGGGTTTTTGACCAGTCCCTAGTGAAAAACATATCATAATATTATATGATATATATTGAATGAATGTTCATGAACTATTAGAATTCGGGTTTGAATTCCAACTACATGTTCATATTCAAGAATTCACTCATCAATTCAACCTAGATTTGTCTAGTTGGATTGTTATTTTATCTGGTTTAATAGATGCTATCCCTAACCTTTGATAAATTTTGGTTGGCATGACATTGGTTGAGGATCTTAAGTTCATTAGACAATTATGCAAATTGTTTACAAATATTTGGGTTAAGAGGAGGAAATGTGGGACCTTAATATTATTCTTATGTATGAGCACATTAATGTGCATAATATGAGGATTATATTAGTTTGGTTTATGTGTTAAATAATTTAGGAGGATATCTTATTGCTTGGTGATTTAGGAAATCTCATGCAGCATGATGTTTACCTTGATCTTCTTCATGTCTTATACTATATTATATCGCATCTTACTGTTAGGAGAAGAAAATGGATAAGTAAAGCCATGTAGGATATTCTTAAAATATTCATGCATTATGTTATTATTTTTTATCTATATAAATTTCATCTTATCTTCTATGACTTGTAAAATAACATAAGATTAATAGTATCCTCTTTTGGCACCATGGTATGAGAAGAATGTGAATAGTCAGGGACTACAAACAACTATATATATGTGTATGCTTGTATGAAGAAGATGGTGAACTTTTATTGAGATAAATATAGACTATATGGTTATGGTTACCTACTATATTTATTATGTTTGTTCATTGTGTATGATATCCTATTAATGTTAGGCTTAATTCTATCTAATTTACTCTAAATGATCCATGCAATTTCATGAATCATTAGTTAATATTAATACCTTCCTATCACATGATAATTCATATCTACCATGATTCTATTAAATATGAATTCTCTACACTATCTGACATACTTAAGTAACACATAACTATCCTCATCCTTAGCATGTTCTAGTGTATCAAGAACCTATGATTATAATGATATGATGAGTATGAAACACTCCTTCTAAAAGAAACTATGCTAAGATGGTTATCAAGATAGTGAGACATT
Source organism: Torreya grandis (assembly GCA_037957365.1). NCBI lineage: Eukaryota > Viridiplantae > Streptophyta > Pinopsida > Cupressales > Taxaceae > Torreya > Torreya grandis. The sequence goes on from JARHVA010006539.1 coordinate 607,206, forward strand.
GAAACATGGTTAGAACAAAAATTATGGAAATTTGTAGAAGAGAAATCTTAAAGGACTGGTCTTACCACAATGGAAATTATTTAGGATCATATGTATAGAAAAATTTATGAATTTTTTTTATGTGAGCCACCCAAACTGATAACTAACTGGTTGACAAGATTGTAATATTATTTTTATAATATTTGAATGAAATAAATAATTACCTATACCAAAGATAAGATAGACCAGTTGGTGAAATTGGAAATTGACTGGATGATAGTGATAGACTATTGAGTCACCACCACCATATATAAATACATCATCAAATTTTTAGTGTAAGGGTATATAAAATTTGAAGCTATGTAGGATCATTTTATCCAATGAATTAGAGGAAATTATAATTAGTGATTTTCTCTTGATAAGGATGTTGGTTATGGATAAGGCCATGGTGCATACTCCAACTATTATGGACTAGTTACTTCAGGTGTATAGGGGTGTGTGTGCATGATGGTGAATTATGGATAATGAGTAAGTAAATATTGAACCTAAATCCATAATGGAGATATGAGGTAATAAGAGTTAGAAGACAATTCTAGATTCAAAATGAGAACTATGATAATAAAACAAATGGAATAACCAGAAGAATACCCAAGTAGCTACGAGTAGAGGTAAGAGTAGTAGTAGATTAGATGATGAATGAGTTTGAAGATGTGATGAGTGAAAGGATGAATTAAAGATTAAGAAAGAGGATGATTAATTCTAGTAGATATAATGAGAGGATGAATAATGAGATGAAGATGATACATGTGAAGAAAAAGGCAAAAATAACTTAGAAGTAGATCAGATAGATGATAGAGGTAGTGCAGAACTACAAGAAAGGGTATTATTTAAAGAATAAGAATTATGCAAATAAATAGAATAATATCATAGGTTAAAAATAGTTTTAATTATAGTAGAATAAAAATGCATATAAAATAACCATTCACTATAAATGCATACTTCTCTATAGCCCAATCTTTTATATTCTAGTAGAAGCTTTCAACTAGGCAGATAGGAAGGTGATAGTTGAGAAAGACCATTTTCAGAATAAGTGAACTATTTGGGTACTAAAATTAATATTAAATATAGTAAAAATGATTTGAAGGATATAAAATTAGCTGAACCTAAAAAATTTAAAAAATAGTGTAGGTAAACAAAATATACACAATAATTCTCTTAGTGCATAAAATAGTACATACGTAGGATCACTCAGAATGTAGCATTCTCAAATAAAATTTGTTTAGAATACTCCATCTATACTAGTTACCATGATCACTTATCAAGGAGTATGCATAAACATAAACCATTATGATGGGTCCATGGATCTTGAATAGTACCTACTAACTTGAAAAATGGGATGGCAAGCTAAAGGCATCATTGATGAATCTATCCAAAAGTGCAAATTAGTAGGGCTAATAACTAATAGAGCACTAGAGTTCATATACAAAAGAGACATTAAGTAATAAAGTTTAAAATATGTTGAGTACATGCTAATCATATAATTCAAGGTCAAAAAATACACTAGTCAAACAATACAGGACCTGAAGGAGATATGGTAAAATTCTAGGGAATTGGTCCATGATTATGACCATAGATTCTTTGATGTAATTAATAAGGTAGATTTTAATTTAATATATAAGGATAAGGTTTCATGGTTTGTTAATGTATTATTCCCTAGAATCATGTTTACCATTATGCAAAATCAATATGCTACCAAAATAGATGCCAAAGTTATTTCCCTACACGTAGAATAGATCGAAGACTATGAAGAAGCTCCTATTGCCAATTCCAAAAATTGAAAATACACTATAGGATTTCATGAAAAAAATAGAGCAATTCCATGAGGTAGATAAGACTAAATTGAATTTATGGTGTATAGAGTATGTAAAAGGGCACCATAAAAATGATTATCCTAAAGACAAGACAAAATTATTTGAACTCTACTGAGTAGTAGGGCATGCCACAATGCAATGCTACCTTATAAAAAAAATATCAAGACCCCAAATAACCTATATTTTAGTTTTTTTAAGTTGACTAACCATGATGAAAATAATTATATGGATTTATAACAGCTAAAGGAAGGCATCACTAAAAATTTATTTTCCATCACTACATAGCAAATGTCCTCAATAAAGCTAGTGATCCTAGGACAAGAGGTAGATAAAGGTTGTGTGACCCACATGGGTTCATAATGGATTCCAAGTTCACCATAGTATCAGCCTTAAGGTTTATTTGAATGGACCCCTTCTTTGCCAAGTTAGACACCTCCATTCCCTCAGTACTAGTATGCAACACCATAGAGCTTATCCATAATACAATATAAAAAAATAAGTTAGGCCCTACCGTCTATAGAATAGTAATTAATAATTGGAGATAATAATTAGAAACACTAGTATTTGAACACTACATAGCCACAAGAAGGGTATCGAGGTGGATATAAAGGAGGATACCAAGGTGGTAGAGGAAATCACTATCAATGACCTTCTCTGTAATGATACCTATGTGGAGAATAGAATCATGTCTAATGAAATTACCCAATGAAACCATAGAGGTAGGCCTATTATGCATATTGTAGAATCTCTAACTAACATGACAAAGAAGATTGCCCTATATAAGAAAAATAAAGGAAGGATAAGGCTATCCAGAATGTGAATATGGTGAGTATGCAGCTTAAATAAAATATGTTCATGAATGGTATGACATGATAACAACATACAGACCAAGGTTTTCTTTTACTCAAAATGCCACAATATTAGGATATCCAAAAATCTAAATAGAATAACTACCTAGATTTAGCTACAAAAAAGAGACTTATGTATGAATTTGTGTAGATGTTGAAAAACACTCAACATCAAGATACTACTAATATCAATGATGTATTAATTAACATGCAAATATATAGCTAAATCATACACATTATGCATCAATATGGATTTATCACTATGCTAACATATATCTTGAAATTATTAAGTACATTATGTAATGAATATATGTCACAGAACATCATGAACATGTTACATAATTAACTAGAATGTGTACAACATGGCCAACAAAAGATAGAAAAATTTGTTTGATATGTTAAGATAAAGAATACCTAGGATGTTGATGCATGAATTGATATTAAGTTTGTTGGTTATGAGATTTCAAATGATGTCTTTTAATTTGGTAGTATAATTAATATGATTCCTAGATATACATGGGAAGCTATTGAATGACCAGTTCTAAGCTACAACCTAGTAATTATGAGCTTGGATGATTATGGGAAGGTTAAGTATATTTATAGACTAGAAGATGGCATGATCAAAGTTGTATATTTGTATCTATGAGGTGAATTTGAAGTCATCAACATGAATATTTTAGTAACACATTACCCTACACTAATAAGTAATAAGTGGGCATATGATAGTCAAATGAATATCAATACAATATGAAATTAGCTTGAGGCACATCAAGGTGATAAATTTATTTTCATTCCTCTCAATAAAATTCATAAGCCTTACATAATTCTAGCTAAACCAGACTCTCCATATGCTATGTAAGAAATTAGTTAGATAAAGGTGAATTCTAAAGAAATTAAAAAATCCCTATGCAAAAATATGTGTAACTTCTTGTACTAGCACACCAAACCTCAAGTATAATCATAGATCACTCATTAACTCAAGTCATTATAATAATTGAGGCTTACACTAGTAACTATGCATCTAGTACTAAACCAGTTTGTCATTGAAGAGTGTGTGTCTATATCTATAAAATCTCCTACATGGTCAAAAGTTGATTTCCTTTATAAAAATGATGATCTTATGTAGGACTACATAAAGCTAACAAGGGAAGGCATTTTTCCATGTGAAATAACTTCATCTATCAGTGGTGACTTAGATACCCACCTTCTTAATTGGACCTAAGGTGACCATGTACTCTGACTGATATGAATGGTCTTTACATATGAGTGATAACTTCTTGTATACTATGCAATAGAGGACATCAATGATTTCATTCTATGATTCAAATTCATATACCAACCATCAATTAGTGGGTTAGTGCTCTAAATTATGCCCTAAAAGGAGTTTTTATGACATGGTGGGTGACTCATCATAACAACCAACTTGAGTGGGATAATACCTACTAGATCATGATCAAAATGTTTTAATTAGAATAGTTTATCTATACTAATTGGCCATTCTTTCAAGAAGGTGAGTACCCAAAAATTCACATACATATATGTGTGAAAGTTTGGAATGATGAACATCTAGCACCAAAATATTGGGTTCACAGTTTCCACTATACACTGGTTCTATTACCAGTAACATGGTATATGCACCAATAGTGCATAAGGGAAATAAAGTAATGGGCACAAATGCAAAGTGATTTCATACAAACTTTTGTGTTTGAAGATGAAAATGATCTAGTTCACAATGTATTATAGAAACCTAATTACTTTTTATTTCATGGGTGTATAGAAGACTTGAGTACCACAATTTAACCCACTACATATAAGAATGAAGCCTTTGATCTTAATGAGGCATTATAAAGGTATAAAGCTACTAAGAATGAAGAACAAGCTCTGACACAACCATGTCAATGCATACAAGATGAGGTAGAAGATATTGAGGATTTATATTCTAATGGTGACCTATTTTTCAATGATTTATTTGAGCCTAAGTAACCTATAGAACTACTCAAGAACATTGTTGTGGAACCCACTAAAGAAGATAAGTTACACAATATCCAAATTCTTAAATAGGAAGTCAACATAGGCTATAGGAACAGATTGATGAATAAAAATGTAAAATTAATCAATAACCCCTCAAAATAATATCAAAAATATAGGGAAGAGGAGGTCCCCAAAATGGCAAACATCGATGACTATTGGATAGAAGCTGAGATCTTTAAAGTGATACAAATTTTAATGGATTATCAAGATGTTTTTTTATAAAATTATTATATGTTTAAGGTGTTTATCCATATCTTAGAGAGGTGCGTATTAAATTTAAGGAGTGCATATGGCCTACAAATAAATTGCCACACAAGCTCAATCCAAATATGAAGCTAAAAGTAAAGGTTGAATTGGATAAAATGTAGGATGTGAAAATCATTTATCTAGTAGAAAAGGTAGATTGGATAACCTTATGGTAGTTTAACCTAAGAAAATAAGATAAATCTAAGTATGTGGATACTATCACAGCTTGAAGGATGCCTATGTAAATTATCCATTTCCAATTCCTTTTATAGTCAAAGTTTTGGAGTCAGTCATAGGACATGAAGTTTATTCTTTTACAATGGGTTTCACTAGATATCATCAGATACTAATCACATAAGAAGATATAGCCAAAATAACCTTATCAATGGAATGGGGTTATTTTTCATATAAGGTCATGCCTTTTGGCCTTAATAATGTACCTATGGTATTTTATCATGTAGTCATTATGGTATTCAAGGATTTCATTCATGATTTTTTAGAAGCTTAACTTGATGACTAGGCATTCTTCCCCTTGTTTAAAGAGCATTTGTCTAAGATACATTTAATGTTGTAATGATGCCAAGATCTATGCATTATTTTTAATCTAAATAAATGTTTATTTTTTACACCATTTGATGTTTTGCTTAGACATATAATATGCAATAAAGATATTTTTGTAGATCACGTAAAATTTTTAGTAATACTGAGTATGCCTCCACCTATTAGCTTAGTCCAAATGCACTTTTTTCTTGAACATATAAGATACTATCAAAATTTTATCAAAGGCTAAGTAGTTATTTCATCTTGATTGGAAACTTTTTTGTGAAAAAATGTAAAGTTTGTCTGTATTTTAGAATGCCAAACAACTTTCATTGAGTTGAAACAATGACTAGTTACTATGCCCATACTTGTCTTTTTATACTGAAGCAAGCCTTTTCACGTACATGTGGATGCTTTGGGTATCGTATTTGGTGTTATTATTGTGCATCTCAAAGATGGTGGGCTTGACCATCCTATCCATTTTTATAGCAAGAAAATATTTGATATAGATAATAATTATATAACCACAAAATGAGAATCATTGGCCATTGTGTTCATACTTCAAAAATTATGACACTATCTGATAGGAACACCATTCAAAGTCTTCACTAATCATCAATCCTTGTGATATCTGGTCAATAATATGATGCTAGGAAGATTCATCTCTCAATGGTTGATGATATTTCAAGAGTTCAATTCCACATTAATGTTAAACTAGGATAAAAGAATGTGAGACTAGATCATCTTAGTCATACCCTAAATGGTGAAAATATAGAAGAATTACAAGAAGACTCTTGATGCCCATATTTTTTATGTCTCTAAAATTCTTGAAAACTTTGAATCCATTTCTAACTTTCTTGGTCAATAAATCTTCCCTGTGCACTATCAGGAGTGTGATAAGAAGTTTATGACTAGAGCACTACTATATACAATCATTAATGGATTTTTATATCACTTGGGGAAGGATGAATTTCTTTTTAGGGTCATTTTGGAACATGAACAACCTCAAATCTTGGAGGTATTTCATCAACGAATCATAGGATAACATTTTATAGGAATAACCATGGTTACAAAACTAATACAAAGTGGATTATAGTGGCCAAATTTATTCCAAGATGTACATAGACTTGCTTTGTGATGTCTACAAATTCATGGGTAAAATTTTGTACAAATATGAGATGACTTTGTAACCTTTATTAGTTGAGTATCCTTTCAAACAATGGGGTATTACTTTTGTTGAACTTATCAATCCACCAAGAAATCACAACAAAGCAAGATATATCATCACTACGATGGATTATTTTATTAAATGGGTTGAAGATGCTACAACACCTAGCTATGATGCAAAGGATGTAGTGAAGTTTCTATATGAAAATATCATTACAAGGTTTGGATGCCCTATAAAATTAGTCAAACATCTAATAAATTACTAGGTAAAATGTTATGACGTCAAGTGGGACTACTAGGAAGATTACATTCTTATGATTTTTTGGGCATATTACATGCATTATGAAATAGATATGGGATTTACACCATTCTAGTTGTTTAATGATCTGAAAAAAGTCATGCCAATGGAATACTTAGTACCTAGCCTATGCATTACCATGGTCATGTGACTCAGATACCATGAGTCTCTTACTAACCAGATAATTAAACTAAATTATATGGATGAGTTTAGATGCAGAGAAGCCTAGATTTAGGAAGTGCACAAGCAAATCCAGAAAACATGGCATGATAGAAACTTACACCAAAAATAATATCACAAAGATCAGCCAATATTATTATATGATAATAATTTCAAATTATTACTGGGCAAGCTAAAAATATGGTGGAAAGGGACCTACATTATACATGATGTAATGTAGCAAATTAAGAGATCTTTAGGGAACCATGTTATCAGGGTGGGTAAATGGTTGTAGGCTTAAGCCTAACTACCAATAGTCTATTGATCTCATTTTTCAAGATGAACTAAAAAATATTAAGTCCAAGAAAGGTAGGAAACATCACATTATCAAGATATCCATCAGATAATGGCCATCGAATAGAAGTAAATGTTATATCTAAGGGTCAATGGATGTGATCTTGAATAAATTGGTGGCTTGTCAACATTAGCTACTCATACCCTTGTATGGACACCAAAGATTATAGAAACTTAACTCCACACATACACTAATGAATAAATAATTTAATGGCTAAATCAGATCTTGATTTGCCACATTCACTATTTTTTTCAAGATAAGCAGACATTTAATCATAGTTTTAATGTAGACCCTAATAGGCATGAATTCTATAAAATCCAAATTTGAATACCACATTGGAATTTCATCCTTGAGCATATCTTTCATGATCTAAAACTATCAAAGAGTTGAGCTATTTTATTACACATAAAATAGATAGAATTTTAATTTCATTCTTTGCACAACTATGGATACTTCACTACTAATCAGGGCTCTCACTAATATACAAAAATAAGACATGGGTGTCAATATGATGCTCTAACAAAAAAAGTATAGTGATCAAGATCCATTCCACTATATCTATGAATCTAAGCAAAAGTTATTCCTCCTCAATCTTATTGGTGTTGTGCAACCACTTACCCTCATATCTCCCCATCAATTCTAAATATAGACATTGAGTTCTTGTTGCATATGCCTACCTTTAGTGACCTAAGAGATATAATTCAAGTATTGATTGGGAAATACAATGAGGGTATAATATATTTGGGCTTAGATAAGACTATTTTCATCAACACACAAGCCATGGCCTAATATTTAGGCATTCTTGCATGTGGGGATTTGCTATTACTATATAAGATGAAATGCCTCTCATTTTACAAAAATTATGGGATCTATACATGTGGGGTAACTAATGGATTCCCATTAATGAAATCCTAGATGATCTAGTGCACACACTTTTAGAGTGCATAACCACATGATTTTGGTAGATGACAGCCTATCAGGCAAATAACAAAAGTAGTTATGGACATCACCTATCGTAAGATCCATCACAATGAATAGTTGAATTAGATAGAGTAATTTATGTAGGAATTACTCAAAAATATTGATAAATGTGGCACATCCCCCAAGTGAACATTATAGTATTAGTTCATGATCTTACTTATTTCATATAATGGAAGTCACCAGAGGGAGAAGTGCATCTAGATACAAATTATTGGCTAATGTAGTAGTTTTAGAATCTAGTCTAGACATAAAATCATGGAGCTCTCATATATGAGGGTAAATTCAAATCCTAGTGGGAGGAGTTCTTGGATCACATCACCACACATCCTAGAATTCCACCTAACATCATGTAGTATTTGGGTCAACATACATTGACCACTTTGCTACTAAAGGGTGTTTTCATCACCATCCATGAACTACCATGGTTACCATTCAAACCACTTCCTTTTTTCATTAAAATGGATATGGCATAGGTCAAAGTGGCCCAACAAAAATAATTCATAGCTAGGTGTGTATCCTCTTTATAATCTATACCACCTGGCATATATATTCTCATTATAAAACAACTAGAGCTAGCATCCATCTTGCAGTCATATAAGGAGTAGTGCAAATCAAAACCTCATTCAACATCCCCTCCTCTAAAGTAAATGACACACAACACTATGATCTAGAAGGATGATCCAAAGGTGCTAAAGATTACAAGCTCATGCAACCTCATCTAGATGGGCATAGATGAGTAGGAAGTCTACTAGGTCATGATGGTAGACATGGCTGGAGACTATTATGAGAAAGAAGAAAAAAATAATAATTATTTTAGAAGGTGGTGCACATAGTGAATGTCTAAAATTAGGTTCCCTTAGAGTTTTGGGTGGACCTCCTATCCTTCCCACCTTCCAACATTAGTGACATAGTTTTAGAATAAGCAGAGTAGCTCTATCACAGAATGGACTTCTTCTAGACTTCAACTACTATAACATTTGCAACTAATGTCATTTTTGTACCCCTATTGTAGAGTCCACCTAAAAAACTTATATGTAGGACCCAAAAATGATGGGGTTCAAGTTTATTTCATACCTTGGAAGAGTGCATATTTACATGACTAACCATTATGTAAGAAGCACAATCTACACTAGAATCTACTACACTACCACTGAGACATAGACTGGTCATGATTAGGAGGAAGGTATAGGTTTCAAGATTAGAGGTGCAACAAGTCAATTCAAAACCATCACCATAGGATCAATATGTTGAGGATCTTTCATTTAAATAACCAACATCAGAGGAGAAACATGCCACCAGGGAAGAAGCCACTCACACAGCTAAATATAGACTCATAAAGGAGGAAAAAAAGAGAGAAATAAGAATCACAATAATAACATGAAATGAAATAATATGAATAAACTAAGGCCACACAAAAGGCTAAGGATGTAGAGTTATACATTTAGAGGGCCATAGATGTGGGAAAGCAATCATAATAAGTAGTTCACATAGCAAAGCAAGTGTAATAAGAGAGAGAGAAGAAGAAGGAAAAGGAAGAGAAAGAATAAAAGAGGAAACAACATGTAGTATTATTGATGTGTAATAGTAGATAGAATAAGATTCTAAGAATAAGGAGGAGGATGAAGCCTTGTAGTAATAGTAATCACATTTACAAGCACAAACATAGGCATAGGCCCAAGCTATGTAATAACAATCCAAGGCTATGAACCTGGTAGAAAAAATAAAAAGAAAGAGTAAGAAGAGCAGAGGAAGAAGGAAGAACAAGAGAAAAAGAAGATAGATGAATAATAAGAGTAAAAATAAAGAAGAGGAAGAAAATAAGAAAATAGAAGAGGAAGATAAGAGAAAGAAAGAGGAAGAAGATGACAAAAAGAAGGGCAAGGAAGAGGAAAAGCAAAAGAAGTAGGAGGAAGAGGCCAAATGAAAGACAACTAAAGATGTTATGCAATAAAGTAAGCTAATAGTAGATTCCATAACATATCCCCAAACACCAATGATTATGCAGATAGGTTTATAGTTACCATAACTACCACCTGGATGCATATGGTTATGGGATGTTCCTATAGTGGGTACTTTATGCACCTCCTTATCCCTTTTACTTGCTACCATTCCATGCCCTAACCTTTTAGCATCATCAATCACATTTACCACACTCTCAATCAAGCATGAGGCCTCTTTAGATGTGTCATACCTACCTTTGAATAAAAAACTAAAATGTGTTATAACCTTCCAAGATTTAATCACATGGAAGGCTACCTCCCTAGAGAAAGAATGGGATCAATCAAAGGTAGAGAATGTGGAGTTTAGGGCTCACATGAATGAAGTGAAAAATATGATTGAAGATACTTTCATAGACTTGGCCTCTCAAGTAATCGAGGACCAAATGATGTTAGCCTATAGTAGACTTATGACCTTAGTTTTAGATCTCACAAAGGACTAGTTCATAGCCTTATAACTTCGTGTAGTCAAAATATTGGGTAAGAGTATGAATACTGAGGGTAATAATTTAATTACTCTACTAGAGGAGTATCAAAGCATGATTGACATTTCAACCATCCAAGCCCATTAGGTCATATGTAGTCTATTGGACTAGAAACAACAACTCAACAATACTATCACCAGCTCTAGCATAGATTTTACCATAATCTTAGCCACCAGAACAACCATGGATATTATGAATATATTGATAGACATGAATGAAATTGATCTCTAAGAATTATTCACTTATAGGGACAATGTACATGATAAAATCATCAAATAGTATCATGACCTATAGTGAAGTTTATTTACAGGTCTCTAATTAGAGTGCCATGCCAAAAATTTGGACCAACCAAACAACAAAATATAGATGTGGTTCAGTAACACAAAAGCAACCATGAAAATCATTGATGATCCAAACTTGAAATAACTCAGCCACTATCATGCACTAATGTGCATCTTGATCTGTATTGTCTAGGAAGTTATCCTCAACTAGCAAACATACATAACTAACCTAGCTCTATACTAGAGTGAGGTGGCCTAGATTCTCAATGTTCTAATTTACAAGCCACCATCCAAACTGTAATAAGTCATCACACAATGCACTGTTACATAGTCTAGGGCAAAGGATTCTACTAGCTAGTCTTCTTACACAATAATACCACCTCCGTCTAGTTGATTATTACACAATGCACAATTATTGAAAATTTTGTAAACATTTTTTGTATTGGGAATGACTAGTGAGATAAGTGGGGATAGGATAGTTGAAAACCCATAAAGGCTATCCACCTAGTTATGCCAGCCTATTGAAAACCCAAAAGAGTGGTAGGTTGGTACAATACTTAGTTGAAAACCTAAAAGGTAACTAAGTAGTGTGAAAGAGGTGAAAATAAGATTCAACACCTTGAGTGATCACTGTGACTCTTACCAGTGTACTCATTTCTTTAGCTTCTACCCTGAGTGTACCATCAAATGATCTTATGACATTATCTTAGGATGAGACAACATTTTAAGTCTAGGAATGTGTTGGGAGAACAAAATTGATAAGTAAATCCATGTAGGATATTCTTCAGATATTCATGCATTATGTAATTAGTTATCAAATATATGTATTTTGTCCTATTTTTCATGACTTGCAAAAGGATAGAAGATGAACAGTCTCATTTTTTGACACCATATTACAAGAAGAATTTGAATATTCAAGGACTACGAATGACTATATATATGTATTCTTGTATGAAGAATATGATGAAATTTTGTTGAGATCAATATAGACTATGTGGTTATGGTTACTTGTTATATTTATTATGTTTATTATTTACATGTGATATATTATTAATGTTAGGCTTAATTCCATATAATTTACTCTAAATTATCTATGCACTTTTTTGAAGCATTGGTTAATCTTAATTCCTTCCTATCACATGATAATTCATATCTATCATGCTCCCATTAAATATAAATTCTTTACACTATCCTATGCACTTAAGTAACACTTAGCTATCCTCATCCTTAACATGTTTTGTTGTATCAGGAACCTCTTCTAACACTTACTAGTGATAAACTAAACCTATTTATGGGGCTTGGGTTACTAGATTTTGGAGGTGGAGGATCATTTGTTGCTTTAGTTTTAGTATGGGTTTCACCATTATTAGTGGGGACATATTAAGAGTTTATTTTTTGTTAAAATCCTTATGGAATAATTGTTTCATAGGTACTGATATAAATCATGCACCTCATTTATGTCTTCTTCTAGTTGATTATCCTCTTGGCTAGGGAACTCAAGGGTTTCTAGTACCATATCAGTGACTAGAAATCTTGAAGTAACATAGGCCTAAAAATATTTAGTTTAATTTGAATGGTTTAGGACCACCTTATATTCTTCCATTTCCCTTTGAAATATGTCAAAGGCACTACATAACTCAATGCAGTAAAGCTCCATGTTATGTTGTGTTATGCACATGACACTAGTTTGGTATGGACAACTCACATATATTGATTTTTCTAAACTTATTATATAAGGGTTTTGGTTAGTTATTAGAGTGGTTATATGCATGATTTTATCTTTTATAGGTAAGGATATTGTTGGAATTTTCACCACCCATATTTTCAACCTTCTTTTGAAGTCCCAATAAGTCATTAGCACCATGTATTTTATATCATCCAACTCATTTTAATTAGACTCTTGGGGTATGATTTAGACAATATTTATTATAGGGATCAATGTTTGCATATAATATTGAAGCACTAATTCACCATTGAATAGGCCAAGGAGACCTATGTGTTTATTAGGAGTATCATGTCTCAATGGGATCTAGTTGGTTACTGACACATGTTACGACATCAACATATTCTAATTAGTGTGAAGATATGGTTCAAGAGGGAAAATTTGGGATTATATTCAAGATAGCCTACTCAATTTGGCCTTGAGGATTGAGTTATCTTTACACATGTATGGATTTAGAATATGTTATGGTTAAGTCTATAATGAGGTGATCTTTGTGAAAGAACATTATAGTCTAAGGGTCCATATCATTATTATATATTTTCAAAGCTATATAGTCATCTAGTCTACATAACATAGTGACAATATATATCTTATTGAACCTATAATTGAATGTCATAATGGGCTCATTGGATTCTCCCATAATTTTCATTAACTATTGGTATACGGTGTTGATTAATGACTTGTCTAAATTTATCTAGGAAGGTATTACTAAACCCCTCACATCCTATGATGGAAATATTGGATAGGTTTAAAAACCAATCATAGTAGGTATCTATCAAAGTGAACATTAAGAGCCTACAACACAAATCTTCATGCTCAATGTTAAGGATATTGATAGCTATCTTGTAGGAAGTTACATATTCATTGGTAGTTCATGTGCCATTAGGTGTGAATCATTGAATGTTTCTCTTTTGGTGTCTAGGTAGGTTAAGAACAACCCTATAAAAATTGACAATAAACCTGACTAACCCAATGAGTTACAAATAAGTGATATATATATATATATATATATATGAGATGGGATCTGAATCCAAATTAAAAAAATATCCACACTTATCTATAATGGATAAAAATAGTTACAAACCCAATCATTAACCTAATGCTCAAAGCAAAGAGAAAGAAGAGAGAAAGGGGACCCAAAGTTTTGGTAGTAGACCCTTGGGTTGGAACAATGAGAATATTTAACTTCAGCATAGTGGGGGACCACTTGCCAACTACTTTGGTGCATCCTATGAGTTACCAATGCCTATGACACCAAGTTATATTATTGATCAATATTCATCAAATTCATAGGTGGCTCCCAAGAAAGCACCTCTTCTTCAGTCAATATTAGATCATGTGCCTTGAAAGGTGATTCCAAGGATACCTTTACCTTGTTGACTTCACTAATTCTTGTGTTTAACTATGTGGTAAACTCTAGGATGGCCTTAGCTTAATCTATGTTAGCCTTTTCCACCTTATTATTCATTGTGACCTTGAAGTGTTCCAGGTGGACCCTAAATTTTTCAAGGCTAAGAAAGGTTCCGTCTATGTAAAAGAGGATTGTGATGCTAACTTCCTTGAATTAATCAAGGATTTGATCCCTACTTTTCTCCAAGGGCCCGATGGTGGCCTAGATATCCTTGATCTAGTATTTTATTACATTCTTAATGCTCCCTATGAATGTTTGATATTTGATATAGATTTAGGTTCATGAGAGGCATGATATTGAGCTCTAAAACATCCCCTTATGAAAATTTACACCATATTATTACATTTTTGTCCACTTTAACAATTTCTTATAATTACTATTTTTCTCTTTTAAATAACACATTACTCTCAAAAAGATCTCTAGTCACCTCTCCAAGGGTTGTGAAAAATTGTACAAGGGTAGCTTTAACATTACTAACTAAACCAATAGGTAAAGAGCTATTGAATTGGAACTTTAGGGGCCCAAATTGGTCTTTACAGACCTCCATCAACTTCTTAATGAGCTCATTAGTGGCCTTGAATTATAGAGACTAGGTCCTTTACAATATTCTCCTCTTATGTGGTATTCCTCTTATATGTAATGGAGAAGAGTTCCTATTCCATCCTAAATATAAAAAGATCCCCATCATGTTTAAATGTCTTATTCAACACCTTATTCATCATGCTTAAGTCCCAATCAAAATAAAACTAAATATCAAGGTCCCCTTAGTAGACCATTTCTAGATTTGGTGCACCTAAAGTTTTACTATGGACCATCCATCCTTGTCCTATTTTTTCCAAGGTAGTGGAAGATGATATAGTGGTAGTGGTGGAAAATGAAGTGGAAGGTGGAGGCATGGATGGATGAAACAAAAATAAAGGTGAGTAATGAATAAAATGGATGATGGAGGGGATAACATGGGTTAAAAAGGAAGGGTTACCAAATGGTAAGCCTAAGGGAATAATTGAGACCCAAATTAATCATGGGAAATGAAGACCTAGGGATAATTATGCCTAGGATATACATATTCAATCTAAAAGAGAAAAATGGATGATTAAATCTAAGTACTAGGGAAGCCTCTATAAGGGGGATAGATGCCCATGATAGCACTATGGGTATAACTAGAGGTTACATGTGTGGACAAGGTGTAATTAACCTTCAAATATTGGTAGGGTTTTTATTTAGGATCACTTAAGGTGTTACTTAAGTATAAGGGCTCATCCTTGATGGATCTTATAATGTCTATGTTATCATTATTAGAATTCTTGAGATGTCAAAAGATGTGAGAGCAAAGGATATCAAAGAAATCAAATTCACAGACTTTGTTAGGGAAAATTTATAACTTAGAGGGACTAATGTCACTAAGGATATTATGACTATAGGGGTAACATGAATTGAGGTACTATCAAGGATTGTAATAGCTTATGGACCTAGATAGACAATGAATAATGGAGCCAACCAAGGTGAAGTAACTCAAGTGAGCCAAAATAGGGTCACAAGATAAATTAAAGGGGATAATAAACTTGTAAGGGATGATTAAAAAAGTAATTTTAAAAGGGGCATGTCATACTTGGGCTAGGAATATAGGATGACCTATAAGTAGATGCTTAGATATACTAGAAGTATGGCTCAAAATCTTAGGGGTTGCTATATACTAATCTTGAGGTGGGATTTCCTATGACTCTGAGTTTCTTATAAAATGAAATGCATAACAAACATGTATTTGACTTACCTAGGAGTTTTATACAAGTTAAATATATGTCAAGTTTGATACATTAGTAGTATTAGGTTCCCCTTTTATATTAATTGGGAGAGTTTTATGTTCATTTTTGAGACTTCAAGAGTAGTCTATTGTGGAGATATTTTTTCTTCTACCACAAGACTTGGCTATAATTGAAATATGTAGATATGTGCTAATTTTATTTTAATGATCACCTCTAAATAATTGTTAGGGTTGAAGTATGTTAAATCATTTAGGTTTCTATCATGGTGGTACATATTATTAAGTTGTATCTAATACTTATCGACATGGGTGTGCATTATGCCTTAATGATATTATTGTTTATCATCAAACTCAAGGAGGTTGAATGAGTCCCTATGAAGGTCCATAGCTTGAATCATGAATAGATTATTATATTCATGGAACCCAATAACCATGGATAGTATTAGGTAAACCTTATGCCTTATATCAAGGTAGACACCTATGATGCCATTATCCAACTACCAAGTTATTTCCTACTCTATGTGGTAGTCTAAAATAATGTAGGAAATCTTAAGAGGATCTCCTTGGATGCCTTCCACCCTAATAAAAATATTATCCTAGTATTAATAATAGGCATTACTAGAAATAATTAAGATAGGAATATCCTTATAAATCATGGTAATCAGATTTTCATTGATGAAAAATTACACCAATGGGTAGATATGGTCAAAACTTTCCCATAGATGGTGTATATAGTGGTGAATGTAGAGATTATCAAATATTACAAGCACCATAGACCCTATTGGCACCCATGGAGGGTAGGATGTATTTCATAAATCTAGGGTAGTGTAGGTGGCATTAACCAAGTAAAAAATCATATATAATCTTCTTGCACATTTTTGACCTACTACATTATATTGAAGGTGATTATGTCCTTGAGTGTGAAGAACTCTTCCCTTTTAAGTATGTTTCTAAGTAGAGGGACCCAAACCTTATTTAAATTCATAATTTTTATTTCCCCATATAGGTGGTTGTGAAACAAAATTCCCATTAATAATATATCCCCAAAAAAAATTATGGTGTGGGATTTGGGTCGTCCTTGTTCACCTAGTGGTCAAAATCTTTGACCTAGTCCTTAAGGACTTCATAAATATTTTAGGTGATAATATAATTAGTGAAAATATATTTTTCATATGTGATATAAAACTATATTATATTTTAATACTAATTTAAGGTGTACCTGGGTATGTATGCAACCTTGAATCCCGTGGTTGGGGACTACACAGTGTCCTAATTGCACCTAGAGGTGCACATCAACTTGTTGAAAAGGTTGCTACATGGGAACACTTTTGGATTAATAATAACCTTATGAAATATGGATTCTCCAATTGATACTAGATCATCATTAATATCCAAATAATCATCTTTTATTCATCACCACTGCTAGGCTTCTATATATATTCAATTATCTTGAATATGTTTTTGTAATGCTTAATTCTTATAACACCCTACATGAAGGTAGTATCCCAAAATTCTTGATCTATTTTGGGATTTGAATTTGATGTGTCCATTTATTAATTAAATTCTCTTCTACATAAAATTATTTAATAGGGATTTACTATTATCTCTAGAGGGAATTTAATATAGAGGGATTTGAATGAATAAATGATATATAATAGTGACCTCAATTTGGATGATATATTATATGTTTCTGTAACATTTTCTTTATTAATCACCATATAATCTTGAATTATGAGATTTAATCTCTATTTTAATGGTGTCAATCTCAATTTAATAGAAAATTTGCTTAGATATGATTTTGTGAATAGGCCTTAATTTGTTAATGGGACACATCGAAGTATCAAATCATGAACCACTCAAGTGAGCTAATAAATATAGAGAGTATGGTGGTAACATATTAGGAATTTACCCTTGTGGCATATAATATGTGTCTACATTAGCTACATGTCACTTTTAAATTGGTAGAATCAACATCTATCATAATGAGTAGGCACAATAGGGCATTCCGCAATATAACAACTCTCTTTGAGTGAGTTGGTCTCTTGAGCATACTAGTTACACAAGAAATTTTATCATTGGATGGGGAGTCCCCATCTATACTATTTTATGACTCATATGGGACTGTTCGATGACCTTTTGTACATTTGGTATATGAAATTTCATGTGGCACTTTATTAATCTTTTAAGCATCCTAAGACTCTGATAGCTTTGACTCATTTGATTGTACTTGTTACATGTAGTACTTTCTTAATCATTCAAGCCTCATTAGGATATGAAATATCTAAAACCTTCATGTGGACTTGGTACATGTGAAATTTTCCCATTATATTAGGGCTTTTATAGATCTATGTCATGCCCCTTTTTTTCAAAAAGATAGGCATGACACACAATTAAAATGAATAAAACACTAACAAACATGGATAGATACTAGAATCTAATCCAATCACAACAAGAATTTTTCAACTACCAAAAAGATCATACAAATCTAAGCCATTAACTTGAAACCTTACAGTCCTAATTCATTTATTCCAACACTCAAAAACCCCTTCACAAATCATGCCAAATGAAACATATTGGAATTACATTAAGACAATCATCAAAATTGACCTCAACCATTGGTTACACAATTAGGCTCCAAATGTTCACTTTGGAAAGTTCCCTATCCATGCTAACTTCCCTTCAGGATATAAACCCACTCTTTCCACTTGCCACTTCCTAGGTGATTTTTTTGAAAAATCTCCACATGGTGATAATTCACTAACTCATTTCCTATCTACTTTGTAGGACTAACATGACACTCTTGGGACTATAAAGTAGTGAAATTGTGTGATGCGATAACATTTTTATAGCCCATATGACTCATATTTGATATAAGTTCCTTGATAATAGATAAACAATGATATTTTTCTATGTGGTATCATCCTACCCACCCTCTTGTCCAAAGGCTTCAAATCTATTACAAACTAATATACAATAATGAAGAAGTGAGATTTGGCCATGAGGCTACATCTAGCTCATCTACTTACTTGTAGGATTTATGATTTACATGGACAACTTTGGGATAGTGGGTCACTGGGATGATTCCACATGGAAACATCTAACTATCCCACTATTCCAAAGGCATCATCCCCTATACAATCCTCTCTAATATTGTGAGTTGATGGGATGATGCCATATGGTAACATCCTTTAAGCCCACTAGCCCAGAGGCAAACTTCTTGTATGTTTATCTATGGGACCACAAGTCACTAGGATGATGACACATGAAAACATCCCATAAGCCCATTATCTTGAAGGCAAGAATCTTGTATGATCATCTTTGAGACCATAGGTCACCAAGATGATGAAAAATGGTAATATCTCATGAGCTTGCTATCCTAGTACCAATCATACATTATATAATGCTGACATCACTCTTGGTTTAGTGGGATGGTTACACATGGATTCATTTTAACCACTCAAAAAAATGTTATAAAATTAACTAACGAAAAATCAAAAACAAAATTCCAAGGAGATAAATTAGATAAAGCAAAAAAAAGACTATAAAAAAGAAAAACATGATCAAGACACATCTAAGGTAAAGGCCCATTAGATTTATTAGTCAAAATGGAAAATATAACTAATGCAAACTTCCATCAAGAATTTGGTAATCAGATATGGTACAATCCAAGGTAAAATAAGTGATGACTCTAATTAACTAAAAAAACAAAAAGGTAAAATATAAATGCCTACATTGTTGTCACCAAAATCACGTCCAAAAAAGAATCAGAATATTACTTAGAGAAAATGGCATGATTACAAACCAATAAAATCATTGGTTTAACTTATTTATCAATTGAACACAAGGTGAGTTTACTCAATCCAACATCTTTAAAGGAATGACTCACTATAATAAGTCATTTAGTCTAGTCTTTAGTATATTGTGCATCTATTAATGACTCAACTCACTCCTATAATTAAGTTGTGAGGTCAACTAAAAATTACATTAACGTGTAGGAGAGTCAAAGCAATTTAATTTCAAAACCTCACTAAGGTCATTATAGGAGAACTAGACTTTATAAAACTATTCCATATAATTAATTGATGTCATTGTTGGTAGGGTTTATTACAGGTAGCATAATTTGTGTAAAAAATTCCAAGGGTAACCTTCATAAAGCATCTTTTTTAGCCATAACAATATCATAAAGATTCAACTATATAACTATATTTTTATTCCTAATAACCAACATATATCATAAATATGTCTACTCATTATTTCACAATCCCAATCCAAATAAATTAGCCATAATAATTATAAGGATAGACACATGCATAATCAAGAATTTTTCTCAATAGAGATATAATAAAATAATTCACTATATTTTATTTGAAAATCCATAAGTCCAAAGGTATTTCTTCCTTTACATAATGACTCCTTCTCAAAGGTCTAAATACAATAATCCTAACTAGTTTAAGACTCTTTTTGCAAAAAGGGTTCAACAGACGACAACATAGTCTTTATTCATGAATGACGTAAATATACCAGAAAACATCAATGCTTAGTTCATTTAAACAAGATATATTTTTAATCCAAATAAAATTATCCTATATTTTTATCTAAGTTCCACTCATTCTTAAATAATTTTAATTCCATCAACTCTTCTCAATCAGATATAAATAGATGCACAATAAGACCAACCACTTATGATAAATATTTAAGCAAGGAAATCATTCTATCAATTTATTTGAAAGTACCTCTAAGGATAAATAATTTTGATACATATAATAATCTTCCCAGTATCCTATAAATCAATAAATCATAAGTATTTATATCTCAATTTAAGACTAAGGTTTCAATAAATATAAAATAGATTATTTAATCCATAGTTGAAAAATTATCTAATCTCTCTCTTTTATAATAATATTACCAATATTATAAATATTAAATAATTAATATTACATCATATTACATCCATTTATTGACATAATCAATAATAAAATTTATAGTCTTGATTAAATAATGGAATTCTAATCAATATTCAATGATGCTCGATGTATACTCCCAAACATCTACTAGCCATAATAAGGAAGGCTCACCACCCACCCTTTTATTATGATTAAGCTAATACTATAGACACTCCAGAGCTTAAGGCTCCCAAATCCTAGCATGATTATATCACCTAGAAAAGGTAAGGATGGATATCTAAGCAATGGTATCATAAAATAATGGAATGACCATGCACCACCTACATTCCTATTTTAAATTCTTACCTAAAGAATTTCTAGTCCCAAATACATGATAAACAAGGATTAAAATGATCTTTCAAGTGAATTAAAGCATTAAATATTATAATTCAAGTAGGAAAGTACTTATAACATAATAAGGCCCACTAAAATATTGGAGTGGCAAGAGGATGTTTCACTCTATTGCTTTTTGCCAATGGTCATGGGAGGTTCAGGAAACCTATCACCAAGAGAATGTTATTCATAGACAAACACTACATTATGTCACAAAAACATTATCACACTTAAATAAATAAGATAAAAAATCTAAAACAAGCAAGGAGGTGCACAACCTATTTAATTTTGTCAAATGGGCAAACACTACATGGTGGACTAAGCACAACTATGGTAAAACCATAAAATAGATAGAATTAAAAAAATGGTATTTTTATCTTGAAATCAAAAGAAAAAAAGAGAATAAAATAATTTTATTTCCAATGAGTATTAGAAACATAATTTATTAGTAATTCCACATATCAACCTCTATACCACTAGGGTGCTATCATATAGTTGTCTAGACTCGGTTCTACTAACATGTGGTTCTTATCTATTATTTCTCCTTATAATATGCTACATCTAACTTATTTTCAAATTGGTAAAAAATATTAAAATAAGGGATCTCTAATTATATATAAAGATACCTTAGGATTATTCAAACACCAACACTTGTCAACCCATGCGTCATTAAGGGACATTATCTATATGCTTAATTAAGTCACATGATGGCTCTTACAGACTTATTTTGTCACTTCATGGGTTTAATATCCTCCAAACCCACTATATTATAGTATAATAAAATCCATCCAAGATATTTTATTATCCATTAGATAAAATAGTTATTGTCTACCAAATTAAATTATCATAAGAAAACAAGTTTCACGAACCAAGTTTAATGGTTAGCTACCCAAAACATACGCTAAGTCAATAAAGGAAGTGGATAATAAACTAAGAAGCTAACTACTTAGTATGGGTCTAATAAAGGTTGAGATAAAAAAATTAGTGATAAAACCATGCTTGGCATAGTATCTTTCCTTCATAGGCCCTTTTGATACTCTTACACACTTATTACACGCACAAAATCTACTATATTAATAATCGAGGCTTGTAATCATAAGCATGATAGATCATTTACTTAAACAAATGTAATTATATTTATTATTAATTCACAAGGTCATGAAGTGGGGTCAATATAACATCTAGTAAAATCATAATTTTAATTACAACACAAGGAAATAAGTGAAGCATTACTTAGCCAACTCTTACCATTTAGATGATCCACTCACCTTACAAACATCACCATCAAGGGAGTATCACCATTAATCTAATATAGTTACCTTATCCATAGCTGAATAATGTCTAAATGGGTTTGAATAGCATTATTATCTAGAGTCAAATAAGAGTATCAATAGTCCCATATACATGATGTACCCATTGGTGAGTTCCTTGTCATCCCACTGGTAGATTTCATAGTCTTATTTTAATATTATATGTCAATTAGAAATTGAAATCACTTATTGTCCATGAGGTGCATTACATTCTCCCCCCGCTTAAAGAGGCATTGTCTTCCATGCAATATTGATTTGTTCATCTAATAAGGTGTGTTTTTAGATTTGATTTAATGTTGGAACATCATTCTAAATTATCTATGTGTCATCCTAGGTAAACACACAATATGAGTTATTTGTTGCATCCCTTAAGAATATCCTTAATTATGGATATAAACTACTACATGGAACTAAACTTACTATTCCTCTTGTATTTTATGTATCCCTTTGAGTTTTCTAAAATTTTATTCATCCTAGATCATCAATATTTTTTATACCAATTCTCTTACTAGTTTTAGAATGGTGTGGCACAATCACTTCAAACTTATGTCATAAGTCATGATTTTCATTTTTTTAAGGCTTCTTATTCACATAATTTTCTTGACAATGGTCATGGGAGAGGTTAAAAACCTACCATCCTACTCAGCATATAAGGACTTCAATTGCTTCCATCATGATGTCTAGGTAAGGATCAAACAACTTTTCAACATGACCAACACAGAAAGACTTTGCCATGATATCATTATTATATTCATGGGAGGATCAAATAACCTTCCACTATTCACTACATAGGAGAGATTTGAAGCACTATCATCATGAATATGTTTCTCATAGAACACCATAACTCAATGTCAAAACAACATATATAAATGCATCTATAAGAAGAGAAGCACTTTATGTAATTAAGGAGGAACAACCTCTCCAATTCTCACAACTCTCTTGCAAGACTATTACTAGAATTTTAGCATAATGATAATTTCATATGATCAACTTAAAAGTATGCCTCAATTTTAGATCATAACAATTTGAACTTACAATTAGCAAAAAAAATCTAATTTATAAATTAAAGTTATCCAATTTTAGACCCAAGCCTTGCTTTATTCAAGGATATATTAACATACTATATTTTATTAATTGCATTGGATTATAAATGAATTACCATTAATTATTAAAATATGTGATTCATTCTACTTCAAAACGCATCTATCTCAATTCATTGAGATCAATAATTTATATGTTATAAGCATGAAAATTCAAGTGTTCTTTGAATATGCAATTTAGTCTCAGATAAGAGTGATAGTTGTTACTCACAAAAAAATCATTTTGATAAAATAGGCATTGATCCTCAATCATACCATTATGAGCTCATATATAATTATTATAAATATATGGGTCACTAATGAGTTAACATAACTAGTGTCATTTGAATCAGAGAAGATTTTTTTGAATAAGTAGATCATGGGGAAATGCCTCCTATCACACTAATTTTTTTACAAAAGATATAAACATGGTATGTTATCCCTTTTCCTTATACCATTCCACTCGTGAAAGATTGTAAACAACCTGCTTCCATGCCATTTAATATATATGTAGACTCTTAGGATCTTGGTCTACTAGCCAAGATATTATGTGAAACTCAATATGCAGAAGGCTCCCAAGATATTAGTCCACTAGATAATAGAATTATGCATATATTAGTATATATGTGGCCCTAAGTACATCAATCCACTAGCCAAGAATGAAAGTGCTAATCAATATGTATGTGGCCCTCAAGAAATCAATCCATCAAATAAGAATTCAATATGCCAATCAATATGTGTAACCCTCAAGACATTGGTATACCAACCAATATATAGGTTTAGAATGAAGATACAAAATATTTGATATTCCGAAGGCCCTCAAGGCATCTTTCCACTAGCCTTTCCAATGCATAAAGTGAAAAAGGCACATCAATTTTCTTAATATACCTCAGTGTTTAAGACCATGACATTTGGTGGATGAGGAAGGATGGGGTCTTGGACTTGTGATACATGTCCCCATCATGACCCACTTAGCTATCATTTTCAAGCTACTTATTCTCCCTTATACTCACTTGAAGTGATGGTTATTCATATACTAATACATGAGACCAACACAAATAAACAACATAATCACTTGAAAAAATATCAAATGATCATGTAAGTGCAAAATCAATAAAAAAGAGACCAAGTAGTCTCAATAATGAAATCAAATCCAATAAAAATTCATCAACAAATTCCATGATCAGCCTTTATCTTAAAACATTCAAAGTTAAGAACAAAGCAATGTTGGTTTCTAAGAAATATTAAAAAAATCCCATATAAATCAAAATAAGTTCATCAAGAACATTTATAAAAAATTAAATCATAATATGATCACTATGTGGCTCTACAAACCACTCAAGGGGAGAAGGAATAAAATAAGAAGGCATTAATAATACACTATCCATCTAGAGAATCAAAATACATCACATCATAGGGGATATGTTCTACTGGCCATTACTAAAAAAAATCTTATGGATCCAATTACCACTTTATAATGTTGAATTGATTATTGTTTGAGAGATAACATATAGGAGGGTGTTACACCACGAACAGTACACAAAATTATATTTTTTATTTTATGAAATAACATGTAAGAGGGTGCTACACCATTGCCACTACACAAAAACATATAACCAATTTAATAAATCCAAGATATGTTATTCGTGTGACTCTTTAGAGGTCACACTTACAAATTCTCCATATTCATCACCCACTAAGGTGTGATATGTCATGTAAATTAGGCCTTGTCAACCTTTACATGAGAATTCATACTAGTGTTTCTTGCTATTAGGTCCCACCATTATGTTCAAACATAATATTCATGGCAAGAAAGATTCAGACCTATTATTTCAAGAGAATATCACCTCCATGGTCACCTCCTTTTGATTCCTATTTTTACATAGTGTTATGTGAGTGCTCAAGGTAGTTATTAGTTTAAAATGATAAAGAAGTTCTTATCATGAGATAAATAACAATAAAAGATATATTCATTCAAATTACTACCATATATCTTCTCAAGAATTTAACATGATCGTCAACTCTTCTAGTCTTCCATTAGCAAATTAATGTCATTATATATGCATTTTTATATATTAATTGATTAGTCTAGCATCATAATATCAATAATTTGCAAGGTTATCTTAATCCATTCCATATGCTTCACATCTAGGAAGATACCTTGGTAAACATTTCACATGCATTCATAAACAACCTCAAAAGTCAATTTATTCTCATATATGCACAATAAGGCAATTAACAAAATAAAACTATTCAAATATAACATGTTCTTTCATGAAAGAATAATTATGCAAAGACATACTTGCTTTGATTAGTTTATAAGATATTCATCTTATTTAACTAACAAGATGCAAGATTACCACTCAAATAGTTAGTATAAATCAATTTTAAATTCATTTATAGCACATGTCATAAACTCAATACCAGATGTTTTCCATATTCTAGCTCATCAAATGGTCCTAATGTTCTAAAAAATAAGAGACACTTTATTTAACATTCCCATAATTAAACATACATAATCAACATAGCTAGGGAACTCATAATTTTTATAGATAAACCATTAAAGACTTGTTCATAGCTATTAGTTTAATTTATGAACATCTAAGCATTAGTTCAACCATATCAAGCCAACTTCATTCAAATTCATGTCCTTCCATTAGCATGGTAACACCTTAATCAAAGTATATCTATCCAAATTTGCACTTAAAATAAATAATTAATGTGTGAATACACACACATATACATATATCAATTACCAAGTGATTATTAACAAGAAGGCCCACTGTCCTTTAAAAGATAATAGTTTGTCAAAAGAATTTCAAATTTTGTCAAAATTAAAAAATCAAAATAAGTGCTCTAGGGATTATAATAAAATTTAGTCTTCACAAAGAGTCCATATCAAGACTATATTATCCTTTGATCAAGTGTTTTAAGGATAGTCTCATGAATAATACTCAACAACTCCATAGCTAAAACATACACCCTAAGAAGACTAATTTCCAAACCATTCCTTCAAGGTCTTCCCTATTCCTACATTTGGATCTTTCATAGGTCTATCTTGTCTGAGTACATTGATTCTTGAAATACAATTAAAGGTAGATCTTACTCCTTTATTAATCATGAGGCATTAAATACTACCCAACCTACCCATGACCTTTCTAGGGTGAAGAGGCTTGTTTTTTCAACATAGAAAGGTAACATTTCCTCTAAAACATCCATCACTCATTGTAGGATCTTAATAATTTGATGATGGATTTCAATTGGATGCATAATTTGGGGATCTTAGTTACCAACATCCACTATGCCTTATGTTTATTCCTCTTATGACATATTTTCTACATAATTTAGGTTTTAATAAAGTAAGTAGCATGCACCATATTAAATTTACAAAAATCATGATTAAATAGAGCTAAAAAGGTGATGAAATCATATGAAACATCCCTAGATCTCTCAGAGTTTAACCTAGCTATGATACCAAAATGTCATTCCCATGATTTTTCCAAAAGATAGTCATGACACATAATTACAATGAACATGGATAAATACCATAATATAATATAATCACAACAATAATATTGTAATAGCTAAAAGGCTCATATATATGTAAGCCACTAATTTGGAATCCTACAATCCTTATTCATTCAGCCTATAACTCATAAATATTTTCATGACTCATTCCAAATGATAACTATGTGAATGACATTGATATGGTTATGAAAATGGACCTTAGCCACAAATTATATAGTAAATCTCCACATGTTCACTTCAATGAGATCCCTGGCCATGCCATCTTCCCTTTGAGATCCTAGGCCACTCTTGCTGCTTGTCACTTCCTAGGTGACTTTTATGAAAATATCCACATGGTGATAATTTACTAACATGCTTTCCAACCACTCTATAGGACTAGTGTAGCTCTCTTGGGACTACAGAGTAATTTAATTATTCCATGTGACAACATTATGCTATTTTATTAGACCACAAGATTTACACTCAATATGGACACCTTCATTATAGTGGAGTAGTGATATTTTTCCTTGTGGTAGCATCTTGCTCACCCACTTGCCCATGGGATTCATGCATAGTAGGGACATTTATATAATAACAAAGAAATAATATTTGGTCACATGGATGCATCCCAATCACCTACTTACCTATAGGATTTATGCTTTACACAGACATCTCTAGGATAGTGGGTTGTTGAGATGATTCCATGTGGCAACATCCCTCTATGCCACTAGACCAGATCCATCACCCCTATACAATCCTTTTTAAGATAGAAAACCATTGATATGATGCCATGCTAAAATATCCTATGATTCCACTAACTTAGAGGCAAGATTTTTCTATGGTTATATATGGGATCATGGGTCACCAAGATGATGTCACATGGAAAAATCTTGTGATCTTGTTAACCTAGATATAATCCTCCTATATAGTCATCTCTAAGACTTTGGGTCATCAAGATAATACCACATGGAAACACCCCGTGAGCTTTGTAGCTTGACACTGACCATACATCAAACCATACTAACATTGCTCTTAGTTTAGAAAGATGGTGACACATGGTTTCCTCTAAACCATTCACAAAAACATCCTAAAATAAATTAAGGAAAAATAAAAAATAAAATGCTAAGGAGATAAATTAGATAAGGCAAAAGAAAAAAGACCATAAGAAATAAAAACTTGATCAAGAGGATTCTAAGGCAAGGGCCCAGTGGATGGATTAGTTGACATGGAAATTATGACTAAGGAAAAACTCCATCAGGAAATCAATCATAGACTAAGGCATGATCCAAGGTAAAACACAATGATGACTATAATTAACTAGAAACATAACAATGCAAAATATGCATGCCTATGCTATTATCACCAAAATCAAGTCCAAAAAAGAAACATAGCTTTATTAGAGTAAAGTTCATGATTCTAAACCAATAAAATTATTAGTTTAGTTGATTTATCAACTAAATACAATGTTATTTTACTCAATCCAATGTCTTTAAATTAATGACTCGCTATAATAAGTCATTCTATCTAGTCTTTAGTAGATTGAACATCTAGCAATAACTCAAAGAGTCACTCCTATAATTAGGCTACAATGTCAACTACAAATTATATTATCATGTAGGAGTCTCAAACTAATCTAAGGTTAAAACATCACTAAGATCATTATAGGAGAACTATGATTTATAAAAATATTCCATATAATTAATTGATCTCATTGTTCGTAGGGCTTATTATAGGCAACATAACTTGTCTATAAAATCCCAAGGGGAACCTTCATAAAACATTCTTTATATAGATAACATCATCATAAATATTCAATGAGATAACTATATTTTTATTCCCAATAATCAACCATAGATCATAAATATATCTCCTCATTCTTTCACAAGATCAATCCAAATAAATTAACCATAACAATTAAAAGAAGATACATAGGCATAATCAAGAATTATTCTCAAAAAATATTGAATAAAATAACTCATTATATTTTATTTGAAAATACATAAGGCCAAAGGGATTTATTAATTTACATAATGAATCCTTCTCAAGGGTTTAAATACAACAATCCTAACTAGTTTAAGAATATTTTTACAAAAAGGGTTCAACACAAGACAACATAGTTTTTATTCATTTTTGACATAAATATACTAGGAAACATCATTGTTTAGTACATTTTAACAATCTCTATTTTTATTCTCAATAACAATCTCCTATTTTTTTATCTAGTTTTCACTCATTCTTAGATAGGTTTTATTTCATTAACTCTTCTCAATCATATGTAAGTAGATGCACATTGATTAAAAGACCAACCACTTATGACAAAGATTTAAGAAAGGAAATAATATTATTATTTTATATAAAATTTCCTCTAAGGTTAAATAATTTTGATACATATAATACTCTTACCAAGATCCTATAAATCAATAACTCATAAGCAACTACATCCCAACTTAACACAGAGGTTGTGATAAATAGAAACTAGTTGTTTTAATCCATAGTTGAATTTTTTTGTAATCTCTCTCTTTTATTAGAGTATTATCATTATGGTGGATATTAAAGCATTAAAATTACATCATATTCCATCCATTTATTCACATAATCAATAAGAATATTTCTAGGCTTGATTAAATAACATAAGTCCAGTTGGTATTCAATGACACTCCACTTCCACTCCCAAGCATCTATTATCCATAAGAAGGAAAGATCACTACCCAGCCTTTTTTAATCATTAAGTTTCTTCTCTAGGCACACCCAAGATCTCTTAACTTTGATCATGATTATATCACTTATAAAATTTAAGGATGGATATCTATACAAGGGCATCATAACACAAGGGAATGACCATGAACCATTTATAGTCCTACTCTTGGTTCTTACCCAAAGAGATTTTCATCCAAAATTCATGATAAATAAGCATTCAAATGAATAATATGATTCAATAAGGTAAGTACTTATATCATAATAAGGCCCACTGAAAGGTTGGAGTAGAAAGAGGATGTCTTAATGTATTATTTCCTACTAATGGTCATGGAAGGTTCAAGCAACCTACCACCATGAACATGTTTTTAAAAAAAAAAAAATTATTATATAAAAAAATTAATACACTTAAATAAATATGCTAAAACATATAATTCAATCAAGGAGGAGAATAACATCTCCAAGTTCCTCAAATGGCTAAGCACTAAATGGTGGCCAAAGCACAACCATGCCCAAACCATAAGATAGGTAGAATAAATGAAGTGTTCTTATTCTCATGAAATCCAAATAAAAAATAGATAATAAAATAATTTCATTTCCAATGAGTATCAAAAACATAATTTATTAGTAATCCCACCTATTTACATCTATACTAACTGGGTTTTATCCTCTACCTATCTAAACACAACTCTACTAACACATGGTTCCTATCTACTACTTCTTCTCTTATGCTAGATCTAACTTATTTTTAAATTGAAAAAAAGTCCTAAAATAAGGGAGCTTAACTTCTATATAAATATGCCTTGGGATCAATCAACCACCATTCTCTTGAAAACACATGACTCATTAAGGGACATTCTTTTCTATGTTTAATTAAGGTGCATGGTGGATCCTATAGAATTTTATGGTTGCTTCTTGGTTTTAATATCCTCCAAACACACTAGACTATAATCTAAGGTAATCCATCCAAGATACTTTAGTCAAACACTAGAAAAAATAGATGTGAGATACTAGATCAAATTATTAGAAGAAAATAATTTTCACCAACCAAGATTAAAGGTTAACTACCTATAACATAAGCTATGTTAGCAAAGGTGCTAGATGATAACCTAGGTAACTGACTACTTAGCACAGATCCAATAAAGGTTAAGATAAAACTATTTAGTGCTAAAATTATGCTTGGTTTATTCTCTTTCCTTCATATGACCTTTTCCTATTCATGCACACTTATTACACTCATGGAATTTGTTGTCTTGATAATTGAGGCTTGCAATCATAAGCATGCTAAATTATTTACTTAAAATAATGTAATTATATTTCATATTAATTCACAATGTCATGAATTAGGGTCAATATAACACCTAATAAAATCATAATTTTAATTACAACATAAGGAAATGATTCAAGCATTGCTTATCCAATTATTACCGTTTGCATGATCCACTCACCTGATAATCAACACTATCAATGTAGTATCATCATTGATTTATCATAGTCACCTTGTCAATACCTAAATCATGTCTCAATGGGTTTGAATAGAATTATCTTCTATATTCAAATAAGAGTATCAATGGTCCCATATACATCATGTACCCATTGGTGAGTTCTTTGTCATCCCACTTATAGAAGACTTAGTCTTATTTGATTATCATATGCCAATTAGCAATTGAAGTCACTTGTTTTCCATGAGGTGCATTACACTCTAAAAAATTTTGACACCTTCAATTATACTTGGTATATTTATTTCTCTACCATTAGATCTAGCCTCTTAGGGATCATAAAGTTCATACACCTCTAGGTGTACTTGGTACACATGGAATTATCCCATTAGATCAGGCCTCTCATGGCTATAACAACTTATACACCTCTGATTTTACTTGTTACACATGGTGATCTCCCATTGCATTAGGCCTAGAAAGTATCTAACAACTTTTCCACCTTTATGTGTACTTGATACATGTGGCACTCTCTCATTAGATCAGGTATCTTAAGGCTCTGATGATTTTGATAATTTTAGATGTATTTGGTACACATGACACTCTCCAATTGGATTAGACCTCCCAAAGATATAACATATTTGAAACCTTTAGGTGTACTTGGTACATATAGTACTCTCCCATTGGATTAGACCTCTTGGGGCTCTGGCATCTATGAAACCTCTAGTTGTACTTGGTATATGTGTCACTCTCCCATTGGATTGGGCCTTCCAAGGTTCTAACAACTATGACACATATAGGACCTATAAAATTAATAAAATTCTAACTCAATTTTAAAGGACTTATTTTCAAATGGATACTTACCTATCAGCATAAGGCTTTTAACAGAGTGACAATTAAGATTTCAGTACTGAGACTCTAAGAATTGCCTACATAAGTATTTTCTTAAATGAAAATTTATCACCTAAAAAATAAATCTAACTATGAAAAATACTTCAAAAACATAATGTGACTAATTATTTTGATGTAAATATCCATAAAATATTTTAAAATATAAATGAACAAGCTATTGTAACTTGTAGGAAATATTTATAAAGACCTAGAATCAATAGGTATCTAATATTTTAAAAGGTATGAGGATCATATTGAGCTTTATAGAACAATAATAATGTTTAAATTTATGTAATACATAAGTCCACTTTTCTTATATGAAATTGGGTTTGTTGGTCATAATAATATCAATCATGTTGATAGAGTTCATAACAACCCATTACTCATAACCAACTAGCTCAATCAATACAATAAGATCACTAATATAATTTACAATATACTCATCAAAATCCAACTATATTTACTAGTTCAATATATTTTATAAAGATAATATATTCAATAACTATATTGACTAAAACATCTCTATAGGTTATAAATGTATCAACCAACATAAAATTCAACCATATTTACTTGGAAAAAATTATATTTTATATTATATAACTTACAAAATAAATCCACAAACAACTATGTAAACTAATATATAGAGAAAATAAATAATTCCAATTGTATTTTCCACATTTTACCTACCACTAATAGAGTTAAAACTAATTAATAAAATCATAACTAGCTAGGCATGGTTGATACCATATATAAGTCTCTCTAGCCACCTCATATAGATCCATAACTTACTAAATATTTAAAAATAACTATTTAGGGTAGACTTAGTTATAATATGACAAAAAATGTGGTAAATAAATCAATATATAGGTGGATATTTAATATCATGGTCCTTTACTTGCTTTACCTAGTGATGAAGCTATTTTAGAACATATTAATACAAGGGAATCTCAACTTCCCTATCAACATAATAAAATTAGATAGTTTGAGCTTAATCTTTCACATCTTCATAATATTATGGTTAGTTTTGATCCCAAATATATTCCCTCTAACTTACCTCATGTATATTATAATTTACTAGATATAAATGTAATGTTCATCAAGTAAGCTAAGGAGAATAACTTAGGGACATCTTAAAATTAGAGACATGTTCTCATTATCTCCCTTATTATTTCTAGGGAAGGATAAATTTATTTTATTCCTTGACAAGTAAAAAAATATTTTTATTGGTCATATATAAACATGCTTGGAATCTACCTATTATCACTCACAAGTGCACCCTTGTAAGAATGTGTACCTCTTCTTACTTCCATTGATGTAATAGAAACTATCCAAGGTATAAGAACTTGTATTGGAGATCATATCTATATTCAGGGTTGGTTACCTTTGGTAATATCACCTAATTCTATGTAAACTTTATAATTCTATGCTTTCTTGACTAGGAAAAGCGTAGGAGTAATGCTAAAGCTTAAAATAGAAATGAAAACTAAAAATTAGAGTGATGCACCAATGTGAAAGTCAATTATGCCTATAATGGACACACTTTATAAGATTAATAAATTTCACACACTCACTTCATCTTCCTATAATGGCTCTTTCATTAGTAATTCACACAAAGGTCTTGACAAACACTCATACTAACTTAAAAAGAATGAAAATGAATGAATCTACTTCTAGATTAGGTATAAATATGAGTTAGACACTTTATATGACCTGAAATAATTATAATTTACTGCATAAATGTGAGATACTCAAACATAAACATAATAAAAATAATCATTCACTAGGTTACATCAATGAATATTAAGAACACCCTTCATTAATGACTTGAGGATGGATGAAAATCCCTCTCTTTATTACTTCAAAGGTGAGGTAATACAAATTTTTGAAAAGTTTAAATAGACTAAAAGCATAATATCATCATAATAATTCAAAAATTAATGTACATATAGGGGGGAAATCAAGGAGAGAGGATACAAGCAACGATATATGAGTCCCTTGTCTAGTCCAACTTCACTCCTACTTCAAACTGAACTTAATTAAAACTTCAAAATTCCAAACAACTTACCCAAATTATAACATAGTAATTTTGTAGTTTAAAATTAATTAAAATTTCTCTCCTTCGAATATTTTATAGAAATGAGAGAGATAAGTTAGTCTGAATGTTTGAAAATTCAAATATTCTTGCATGTGTTTGAATAGTCTTCAACTTGAAGAGATCTTTGACTATCTTTAATTAACTCCTTGTGGATAGTTTGAAATATTCTTGATCTTAAGTTAACTCCTTTTGATCTCCCATACATCTTTAAATTTTAATTAATTTACCTTTATTTTATCTTAGGGTTTTAATTTGACTTGTCTTAACTTGCAACATGGAGTTTATCTTTAGTCATCTCACTTGTACCTTGGAGTTTGACTTTCACTCACAACTTGCATACATGTTTAACTTCTTGATTTTATAAGTTTATCCTAAATGGGTAATAGTCGGAGAGATATCTAATGTTTATCTTATAAGGATTATATTACATGCAAATATGGCCTCAAATCTTAACCAAGACTTAAACTCAACTTCTCCACTTTTGCATATTTTGAACTCCACTTTTTCAAGGATAACTAAAGACTCTTGCTATTGACATGACCTTTTCTAAATTTAGACAAAAAGAGGGAAAAAAATTATATATATATAATCATGTTTATGTTTAATTATTAATGAAATATCTATACTAAATATTCATTTGATGATGACAATCACAACTCTTCATACTCATTCTTCTTGGAAGTGTGCATCTTTTATGGCTTAACAAAATTCTTGAATGCATTATAATAACTTGGAACTTGATTAATTTTAATTATTTTATAACATAAATATTTTAAATATATTTTAACATAATAACCATGGTTTCACATACCTTAAAAAAATTTAGCTCCAAACTCCATGTCTAACTTCAAAAAATGTCATTTTATCCTCTCTTGTGCTCTCTTAGACTCAAGAAACCCTAATTTATATTAGGGGGTCTAAAAATATTTTCAAGCCTCAAAAAACAATAATAATATATTAATTGGATATTAATCAATGGTTCATACCAATAATTTTTTTTAAATTTCCAAAAAACCTCACCAAACTCCCAAACACAAATTCATAAAAAAGTGTTTACTTGTTATCCATAGGGTGACCTAGAGATGTTTATCAATGGGTTTAGCCTATTTTGAATTGGTTTTATTTGAATTAAAATTTATTTATAAATTTAAATTACTTATAAACATTTTAAAATCATTTTGTGCCATTGAAAGGACATAAAACACTCATTTCTAACTCTATTTGTGAGCAAAAAAGGCGATTTTTTTAATTTCCTTCATAGATAGACTTGTATTTTACCATTTTATCAAGTTTTATGAGGCATAAATACCTAATTATTTTTTAATTATGACTTATAATAACCTATATAGTAATTATAACCATTGTATGTGCTCAAATAATCTCTTAAACCTCTCAAAAAGTGTCTTTTTACTATATATCTTGCTTGCTTAAAACCCTAGACCCTGTACCATTTCCTTTATCCATTATTTGAAATAAATTTTTGATTAAAGAAGGTTAATAACTTCATTTATTCCCCATAATATCTCACACAACTTTTATTTTTCATCAAATAACTCAAAAATGCAACTATATCTCTTAAAACTGAGCCATTGGGGTTTAAGAAGGTTTTGGAGCACCTATTCTTCTTAACGATTGTTCATAAAGTTAATCCCAACTAAAAAAAATGTGCAAGATATCACTTAGAGGAAATTAAAAACTATAACTAATAATTAAACATGTACATAATATCACTTATATGAAATTAAAATATAATATTACTATGTATAACACTCAATATCTAGCTGGATCAATACAAAAACCTCTCAAGTACTCTCCATGTGGTTGAAAAAAATGAGGAACAAGCTATTATTTGAGTGTCATTCTTGTTGGATTAGATATTTTCCTTCTTTTAAAACTTTTTGATATGTTTCTAAGTGAATCAACTAAATCAAACATATCTCTAATATAAAAAAACTCATCATGTGGTTCAATACTCACCTCATGTTTCTCTTTAACACTAAGAAAGCTTTCCAATGTAACCACATTATGATTTATAGAAATAGCTACAATTTCAGTTTCTAATGGATCACTAGAATATTGTTCTAGGATTTATATGACATATTTAGATATGTCATATTTATTTTCAACTACTACAAATTATTCAATTTCTTTATATATGTCATATTGATTGTCAACTTTATATTCATAAGGATCTTCTTGAAAAATGCTTTGATCATCATCTTCTTGAGCATGTTTTCCAATTTTCAAAACCACTTTATCAGTGTATTCATAATAATATGTAGGTCTAAAAATGTTATCAAAGTCTTGAATCAACTTTAAGTAAAGTTTTTATAAGCCATAAAAACCTTCTTGATCTTAACTTGTAGTTTATATTTGATTTTGATAGCAAGGGTTGCAATATGATATTCTTTTATGCCAAATTGAAGCTCATTTAACCAACAAAACTCTTGATCATCCTCTCTTGAAAAATTCTTCTCTTCATCTAGATGTTTTTATTTTTCATTATATAAAATAAGTCCTCCTTCCAAAATGGAGATGGTGGGAGGGTGTTAGGTTCCATTTGGTGGCATAGGAACATAGAGATTTATGGGTTACTCTTAAATTTGAGACACTTGGTAAAGATTGTTTGCTTCAAAATGTTGATTTTTATAAGATAAAGGGGTATAAATTTGATCATTGGTAATTTTATAAACCATATTAGGAACATTTCAATCATGTTTTACCTCTTGGGGTTCATCTATAAATCTTCTCTGATCTCTTGTAATGGCTGTAGAAAAATTCTTTGATTTTCTAGGTTCACCAATCTGATTTATTGCTACATGATCATCAATTTGGAAATTTACCAATATTAAATGTAGTTATACTTTTCCATGATTCTCTTTCCCTTATTGTATCATATCTTTATTATTTTAGCCTTCTTGAAGAAAGGCTTCTTCTTGTGTCATTTGAGGAATTTATATATTATGTACTTCTAAACCTTGATTCTACACATCATGAGTGTTAGAAGGATACCGAATTGAATCTTTCATCGAATTATTTTTTACTATAATAAATATCTTGGTTGAGGAATGAAAATTATGATTAATTGTAGCATATGGCTTGTTGGTGTAATGGATCCTTGATCTTGGTATGGATGCCTATTATCACAATAGCCTTTGGAAGGATGTTTTTTCTCTCTATATTGATGATATTTGGGTTGATTAGGTTCTTGATATGGCCTACTGGCTTGATATTATTGCCTCTTCAGCTAAACTAATTCCTTACCAAAATGTTTTAGCATACCTTTTAGTTCACCAAGATTGCTAAATTGACTATGAGGAGATTGAACTTGATTTTGAAGGGCTGGAATTTGGGCTATTGATGGATGTTTAGGAGGTAAAATAGGCTATAATTTTGGAAAAATTAGCATTAGATCCTAGGTGCAAGTTTAAAATATTGAATTAGACTATTTTTAGCTATAATGACAACCTAATAGGTATCTAGAAGTGTCCTACCACCCATGGACTAAATCATAACTAAAATATCAAAATTCAAGGCTCTCAAAAAATATAAGAAATCATACTCAAGAGATGGCCTTATCTGTGAGGTATTATATTATATGTTTTTTGAAATATAAGATTTAAATCATTCATAAATTCATGTGGTTCTCTCTTGATGGTAGTGAGATGCTCAATAAGCGATAGATGGTCTAATTTATCTTCAAATTGTCTATAGAATATTACACCTAAATCATCCCAACTAGAAATGAAGTTTAAGGAAATCATTCTATACCATTACAACACCTTTCACTTAAAGTTTGTAGCAAGTAAATGGATGGAAATATTATCTTTGGTAACATGGTGGAATGAACACAAGTTGGTCATATCTTTGATATGTTCTATGGATTTAGTTTTATCTACACCTATAATATATGGTATACTTTTGAGGGTTGAGGATAAAATATCATCATATTGGGCTAAATTAATAGGGATTACATTATTTAAAGGAATAAATACCTAATTTATTTGGATAACATGTTTATTTTTAGTGGATTTAGGCATTAAGTTAATACTTTTTTTGTTGTTGCAAATGTCTTTTTTTTTAGCTTCAATTTGGATCCCACTGAGTGTGCTAGAAACTATTATCACTCAAAGGTGCACCTTTGTAATAACATGTACTTATTATCACTTTTTTTGATATAATGGAAACTCTATAAGGTGTGGGACATTGTATTGGAGAGAATATCTAAATAAAGGGTTGGTTCCCTTTAGTACAATCACTCCTATCTAAACTCTCTAATTATGTGTGTTGTTGACTAGGAAAAGGGTAGGAGTAATGTAAAAGATAAAAATGTAAATGAAAACTAAGAATTGTGGTGATTCACCAACATGAAAGTAAATTATGCCTATACTAGACACACATTAGAATATTAATAAATTTTACTCATTCACTTCATTGTCATACAAGGGCTCTTACATCAATAATTCACACAAAGGTCTTGAAAGGCACTCACAATATCTTGAAAGGAATGAACAATGATTGAATTCACTTTTAGATTTGGTAAAAATCAAACTTATACACTTTATTTGACCTGAAATAATTCTCATATTATACATAAATGTGAGATATTTAGACATAAACATAGGAAAAATAATCATTCACTAAGCTACATCAATCAATATTAAGAACACACTTCATGAATAACTTAAATATAGAGGAAAATTTAGCTCTTTATTTCTTCAAAGGTGAGGTTGTACAGATTTTTATACATTTTTAGTAAGCCAAAAACATAATATACTCATAATCACTAAAAAATGAATGTACGTATAGAAAAAATAAGCAAGGAGAGAGAAGACAAGAAACTAGATATGAGTCCCTTATCTAGTCCAACTTCACTCCTACTTAAAATTGAACTTAACTAAAACTTCAAACTTTTAAAAAACTTCACCAAATTCTAATGTATTAATTTTGGAGTTTAAACATTAATTAAACTTTCTTTTGGAATATGACATGGAAATTATAGAGAAAAGGTGGTTTGAATGTTTGAAAATTCAAAGGTCCTTTTATGTGTTTGAATAGTCTTCAACTTGAAAATATATGTAACTGTCTTTAGTTAACTCTTTGTGGAAAATTTGAAACCTTTTTGATATTTAGTTAACTTCTTTTGATCTTGAATGCGTATTTAAGTTTGACTTCAGTTACTATTGACCAAATTTGACTTTTATGTCAAATTAGGGCACCTATAGGTAAAAACTTGACTTTCTAGGTCCATAGGGAGTATAATATATTTTCATGAGGTGTTTATAGGTTAATTGATGTCAACTAATGTTATATTAGCTTTGGTCAATTAATTTTTATGTCCTTATATCATTTTTGGGTCATTTGAGGGGTCAAAAAGGTGCATTTAATGCTTTTTATGGGTTTCTTGGGAGATGTACAATTTTACAAATTTGATTTCATGACACATGTGTCATTATAAATCTTATATAATGATACTACTAAAAATATGGTAGGTTGTTCAGAGAAAAGTCAATTTTCTTAAAGAAAAGGAAGAAAGTGGGACTTGTATAGTGTCTTTGGTAAGTGTGCCACTTGGAAAAGGTTTAAATGTGACTCTTCACCTTCCCTACATTCATATCCACATTTTTTTTGATATTTATATGCCATTTCTTTCTGAAAACTATTTTACTTTCTTTTCACCTTTCTAGACACATAAAAGTGACTTGTAAGTTTGTAGATGATATGGCTAGTAGAAAGAGTTTTAGGTGGAATTATTTTGGGAGGTTGTTTTATAATAAAATAAATATATTTCATATCATAATTTTTATAATTATCAACTATACTTTATGAAGCATTCATTTGAAGTTAATTATGCAAATCTACATATCAATCTATGCACCCTTCAGGTTTTGACTTGGTTTGAAGAGAATTGTATAATATAGTTATTTATATTTATTAAAAATCATGTTGAATTACTTATACGATTATACCCACACTTTATTTCATGTTTCATGAGGTGTTGATGTGTTAATCATCTCAATTTGCAAAAGATATAATTTTTTGAGTTATGTGTAGTTCTCACAATTTCTAGGAGTTTCATATTTTGTCAATGGATTTAGAGGGTTTTTTTAGATTCATATACATGTCTAAAAAATATCCTTGACCCCATTTTTACCTTTCATCTAAGTTTCTTTGATTCTCATGGTTGCAAGCCCATTCAACACCCTTGTCTACTCTTTTCAAATGTTGCAAGTGATTTTTCCATGTTAAAAAGGATATCTTAGAATTTGTTTCAAGCTGAAAGAATTATAATCATGTATTTAAATATTTAAAATTAATTTTATTGGTTTTATAATCTTTTCCTTTAATACATTCTATCTCCTTCCATGTCTTACTTGCATAATTTTCTCAAAACACCCACTTACAGGGGGTTGAATAGGGGATTAAAGAGTTATACAGAGGTTTGGAATAATGTGACACCTATCTAATGTATTAATATATAAATAAATCCTTAATATACTCATAGGAAGTGTATAAAGAACAAAATATGTGTTAAACCAACTCAAAGAAACAAACTATTGAATTTTAGGCCTATAATCCCTAAAAGAACAAAACAAAGGCCCATGAGCTTTTTAAAGATGGCATATGACATTGTGGAAAAAGTATTAATACATAAAACTTGATTAATAATATATTTATTATATATTAAAATACCTTTGCAAAACATGAGGGTTAGAAGGTTAGTGAAAGATGAGATTTGAAGCCCCAAAGTTGTCTAAGAAACCACTTAAAACAACCAGTATTATCCTACAGGTCTGAGACCAAATAGGGACCTTTTCTTATTAAAGTTATAAATAAATAATATTTATATATAAGGATGGTTCCAAAAAAAAATTAATGGCTAAAATATTATCATAAATAGGAATAGGTTGTGTTTAGACCCCTTTTGCACCATTTCAATCCATACATAGGAAATGCATCTACAACATGATGATTGACCAGGTTGGTAGTGAGGAATAAGGTGATGTTTCTAGGTATTGGTGTGGTTAAAAAACCAATAAATGAGTTCAATAATGGTATATTTACCATATAGTATTGAAATAATATTTTTAACATTGCATGGAAAACCTAATTCACACAAAAGTGCACCTACTATAGATGACATAGGTAAGGGCAAGTTAAGTTTCTCAATCTAAGAGAGAGGACACTATTTATTTTTATTAAGATAATATAAATTCATATATTATGATTATTTATTTAATTTGAACTATAGTTGGTTCATAGATAATCTCTCCATAATCATGACCAGGCCTAAATGAGCTAAATACCCTATAGGCAAGGGAAAAAGGGAAATGTTCTAGTCTAGTCAGGCAAGAACTTAATTTTGGGGTAAAAGTTACATTAGTATGATTAATTGGAAGTAAATATTAATTTGGATATCTAATTATCACTTAAATTTATATTTTAGTGGCATCATGAGACTTTCGTAAAAGTAAAACAAAGCCTATAAAGGGTCCCAAGACTCTGTACACAGTCATAATAGGGTTTAAGATAATAAAGGTCAAGTGAGACATGGATTGTTTATGGAAGAGGTAAAATATTGAAATTAGTGTAATATGTTAAAATTTTTAAAATATGTGTCTTAAAAATCCTAATACCTTTCTATTATGCTCATGTACTTTCTCTACTTATCAAAAGGACAACAATCCATACAAAGGGCTAAAAGACATCTTTACCCAATAGGTGAATATGAAGAATTAAAAATGGGAAGATGTTTTAGGGTGAATTATAAGATTAATTATAATTATTTTTATATTATTAATATGTTTTTAATGAGTAAGAGTCTTGTATTTATCCTTGATAAGCCATTCTTGGGGAGAATGAGAGTATGCAAGAAACAATCCTTTCAAAGCCCTTTTTTTAGACAACTTTAGTTAGTTAGGTACCTAAATGAGGGAGTTTGACCATTTCCTTTGGTAAATAACCTAATTAGGACCTGATAAAACTTAAAAAATCTTCATTTTTCCTTGGAGAATAGAGTAACATCCCTCTATTATGTCTTAGATGCTTAGCACTCTTAAAGAGTAATCAAGCCCTAATAGTTTTAGAGAAAGTGATGAAAGAATGAGTTGGGACCTATAGACACTCTAATAATATTTGTAAATTTTAGGAACATACATACAAAAATATTTAACCCATAATATGAAGTTGAAAACAAACTAGGTGCTCCAAGCCTCCAAGATTGCACTCATGACTATTGGGCAAGGTTTTGGCCTAGAGCTCAAACAATAGGTTAATTTCACTTTTAGACCTAGGAGTGATTTATACCCTATTATATCATGTGTATGGGATTAATATATAGGTTTATCAACCATTATTATTTAGGTAAAACCAACAAATGCCATGTTGAGCTCAAGATTTCAAGGTAGACCTACTAAGCAACATTAGGCCTAATTCCGAAACGCATGTCTATTACATTTTCACATGAGTTTAAGAATTATATATTATTTATACATGTTTTTTTAACCCTAAAATATTATTTTAATCCTTTTTAAGGAAAATAGGTTGTAGGGGAACATAATTTAGGTTTGGGACTAAAACATGGCTTGTGCAAGTGGAGGAAGAGATTGATAGAAGATGTTTAATGATCATATATTTTTGGAGGATGTGAATGGGTGATAAAGGTGTTTAAAGATGTTAATATGGTCCTTTAAGATTAATTTTATGATAATTTTTCATAGATCGAATGCCCTAATTTTATGAACAATTCTTAAGAGGTCAAACTACTTTAAAACCCTTGTTAAACCCTTACTAGGACTAGAGTGGAGAAAAAAGCTTGGAAAGATATTTTAATGTCATATTTTTCCCATAAAAATTATTTTATGTTTAATATTAATCCCTTATTCTCCCTCACATGCCAACTATTTGTACAGACTTGTATGGATTGGGTAGAAATAGAGTTTTTTTGACTATTTTATGTGTTTTGTAAGTTTTAGGAGGTTTCAAGATATTTCAATCACATGGGAGGTAAAATTGGGACTTAATATAACTCACCATTTAAATTTAATTCCTTTAAACAACTCATATTTATCTAAACTATGTCCTTTAACTCAACTAGTCAAAATTGGCCTATTGGATAAGTTAGTGAAAAGGGCGAAGATCTTCAAGTGGGGTGATTTTAAGGTGAAAATAATAATTATAAGGACATGTATGGTATTTAAATTTTTAATTAACTTTATTACATTTATTTTCATGATAAATTAAATTCATTTTGAAGGCAAAGTGTGTAGGGTGCATGAAAGGGTAGTTTTCTAGACAACAGATGATGATGGCTCCTTTCCAAATGATTCCAGAAGACCAAGAATGAAATAAATGAATGTATATTCATTATTTATGTTCCTAAAATATATTAAAATCATAATATCTGGTTCTAATTAGTTATGGGACGTTCAAATAGAGCCAATCATGAAGACAATTTTTTTATGAAAAATGAGGAGTTTTATGCCACTTTTCATGAAGTTTATGCCTTGAATTGAAAATTTTAGATATTAAAATTGC
Source organism: Torreya grandis (assembly GCA_037957365.1). NCBI lineage: Eukaryota > Viridiplantae > Streptophyta > Pinopsida > Cupressales > Taxaceae > Torreya > Torreya grandis. The sequence goes on from JARHVA010006539.1 coordinate 651,165, forward strand.
ATGTTTCATATAATATAATATTAAAATTCAAAAATAAATCCTTTTATTATCTTTACAAGTGTCCTTGTGACCCTTGAACTTATCTTTTTCTCCCTCTCTCACAAGTCCTATAAGAACTAGCCATTTTGGTATTGTATGATTCTCCACCCCAAGTATGGTAGATACCTAATATTTTATATGAATTTTTATCAATAAAATTAATAATTTTTAACTTTAAAATTTTTATTCATATTTATCTTTAATTTAATGTTTAATTTTCTTAGTGAAGATAATGGATTCCTTAGCAAGTTGTCATATTCTCTCATCTATTTGTAGCTTCTTCTTGTAGGGCATGTGATGTGTTTCATAAAATTTCAAAGTTTAATTGAGATATTATATTCATTATTTACATTAAATTAATCTTTTATATTCCTTATATCTTTTAAAATTCATCCATAACCCCATAATGTAACATTGATGCAAGAAGACATAAATTAGAGAGTGCAAGTTTAGTTTGTCCTTTGATTTCAAGTGTAATATGCATATGGTTGGATGTCATAAATTTATTTGGTGTATCACCTAAATTAAATTAGTTTTATTTCATTTATCTCTATCCCTTCTCACCCACAAAATTTATTAGTAGTTTCAATCCTAAGTGGTACATCAAGGGAGCTAGCCCTATCTAGAGACTCACCTCATTCCTTAGGCTTCCCACAAGCCTAGAGGTTATTGAATTTTGATACTTGGATGATTAGAGATTTTTAATCTAATTAAAGGGTGAAATTAAAATTGAATTTTATTTTGGCATGCCTGGTGGGACTCTTATTCTAAGAGTTGGATGATTTTTGGTGTTGTCCTTCAATACATCAACCTTTGGAGGCATCTATTTAAGCATCAATCATGACTCTAAAGATACATTAGCTAGTCAAGAAACATAGGTATTCTATTTTAATATTGTTTATAACCTTTTATTGTGTTCCTAATTCCCAATGATTTTTCATGGCTGACCCTGGATTTGAGTTTTGTTCTTTACAATTTGGTGAGACATTAAAAGCTTGTGCCATTCCCCATCAATATGAACAAGTCCTTTGTCAACCTTATCATGATATTTACCAACCTCAATATGAAATTCATTAGTTCCAATATGATCCTTGTCATCCATATCAAAATTTATATCAAACCTATGAACCATGGCAGCCATATATCCCTTCATTTACCTCTCCATATAAACACCATGTTTTTGGAAAATACTATGAGAATGGCTACCAAGAAACACCTATCTATGAGCCTTAATATGAGCCATATCATTCATTTAATGATTACTATTAGCCTCAAGAGTATTCATATAATCCTTTTCATATGAAATAATATGTTTCCATGGGTTTTACACAAAGATATCATTGGAAAAATGCATCTCTTTCTCATGTAGATGTTACTCCTGCAAATTAGTCCAAGAATTCACTTCCATTAGAACTCAATATTAATTTCCTCATTTCCAAACCAATTCATAAACCTTATCCTTCATCCCAAACTCCATATCAAATTTATTTATCTTCTAATACATCTCATACTCCATCTCCTTCACCCTAAATCCATGAGCCTATTCATCAACCTTTCACAACATTCCTGCTCAAGGAGGAACCTATCTTGAGAGAATCAAGTAAAGAAGAACAAATTCAATTAATGGTTTATCAAGAGACTCTCATGAGTGATTTTGAGGAATAAATCACCATAGGGAATCTACTTGGTGAACAAAAGGAAAATATAATAGCTAATGTATATATGTTTTAAGGGATGTGCATCCATGGAGAAACCCCTACATTTCACCCTCAATCTGATTTTGAGTTCTATGTGGCACCTCCACCAACTAGCTCATCTTGTCCTCACCCTATCATTATTTTACTCGATGCACATTTTTTATGGGAACCTAAGGAATACCATCTAATTTAAAAATAAATGTATCTTATTTGAACAAAAACTACCTCCTTGGTGGCCTCGTTGGGTTAGATCACATGATTTCAAGATGCCTAATCTTGGCATTACTATGAAGGAGAAGAGATTGAAAGATCTTAGAGAAATTTTAAGGATACTTTATATCTGATCAAAAGGTTTTGGATGATCATCTCAAACATGAATTTGAATGTCATATCAAGTATTGAGAACACTTTCAAGTCATCTCTCAAGAAGTGTTAGTCTTAGGAGAGTTTCATGAGACCAAGGTAGAATAAGTAGCTCTTGAAGATGATCATGAGGAAGAATATATATGGAAAAATTTCAATTCCATATGTAAATAATTTTATGAGTTTTTTAAATTTTATTCTTCCCTAAAATGTTTTATAGATAATTATAAACCCAATCTTGTTGATGAGTCTAATGAATATGAGCTTGAGTGTGCAATAAAACATAAAGATGGATCTCTTTTCATTGGTCAAGAGCCAGCTATCATGAAGACACTTGATTATGAAATGGATTTTTAATAAAACCATCTTGATGATATCATACATCAAGAAGACAATATGGAAGAGGTAGTGATTCTAGATGATAAAGAGGACAAGGATGATTGGCAGATGTAAATGGAGTTACTTCAATAAATTTAAGAGCTTTGCCAAATTGAAGGCCAAGCATATGACAAGGTGAAAGAAGAATTTTACATGTAAGAAAATGATCAAGATTAGATATATTTTTCAAATCTCCTTGATGGGATAGAAGAGCTTATACTCGAGAAGAAGCCTAATCTTGTTGAGAGCACCATGGAAGACAAGAAAGTATGCCTTGCTCAATCATCATTTGAAGTTAAAATTGAGGATATACATGTCAAGGTTGAATATGTTTGGATGAAAAAATAATTATTATATATCTCATACTTTTTTAAGATGGTCTACTTGAGAGACTGATAGCTAAAATTCCAAAGAACAAGTTTGATCCACAAAAAATCCAATCTAAGGAGAAACATGCTTTGCACCATTGTTCATCTCATGAAGAAGGTGATGCTTCAAATTTACCCTTTGATATAGGATGAAGGTATGAGTTATTGTTAGTTTTACACAATATTTTTCTTATATTTCCCCTAAGTTATTAGAGCACATGTGTGTGTCTTGAGTGTTTATTTTCTTTGTTGTGTGTGTCCTTTGCTTTGTGTGGTTGAGGTAGCCATTAGTTGTCTTGTTTTGATCAAAGGTTTATGGTCAATGTTCAAAGTATTTCTTATTTTTATTAGTCATTATATGACTTCATAAGCCCAATGGACTAATAAGGCTACTAGTCTAATTAGTATATCAGGCATACTACCCATATGTGTCACTAATTTGTTGACCAAATTTGACTTTTAAGTAAAATTAGGGCACCTATAGGTAAAAAACATGACCTTTTAGGTCTATAGGGGTTATAATATATTGTCATGAGATTTTTTATAGGTTAATTTATGTTAACTTATGTTATATTAGCTTTGATCAATTAGTTTTTATGTCTTTATATCATTTTTGGGTCATTTAAGGGGTCAAAAAGGTAAATTTATTGCTTTATACAAGTTTTTTGGGAAATGTGCAAGTTCAAAAATTTGATTTCATGCCCCATGTTTCATTATAAATCTTAGATAATTGACACTACTAAAAATATGGTAGGTTGTTAATATAAAAGATAGTTTTATTAAATAAAAGGAAGAAAGTGGCACTTGTATGGCCTCCATGGGAAAGGTGCCACTTTTAAAATGTTTAAATGTGAATATTAATATTACATACACTCATATAATTTTTTATTTTATTTTTAGATGTCATTTCTTGCTCAAAACTATATTTCTTCCTTTTCACCTTTTTAAACACATAAAAGTGACTTGTAGGTTTGTACTTGGTACAACCAGTAGAAAGAGTTTTAAACATAATTATTTTGGGAGGTTTTGTAAACTATTATACCTTAATTTTAATATAATTTTTTTTATAATGATCAACTATTTTTTATGAAGCATTTGTTTGAAGTTGACTGTGCAAATTTGCCTATCAATCTATGCACCCTTCATGTTTTACCTTGGTCTGAAGAAGTCCCTACAATCTAGTTATTAAGATTGACTTCAGATCATTTTTACTTCCTTTTAAAATTATCCCCACACTATGTTTCATGTTTCATGAAGTTTTGATGTGCTAATCATCTCAATTTGTAGAAGATATAATTTTTTTGAGTTATGGGTAGTTCTCACCATTTTTAAGAGTTTCATGCTTTGTAAATGTATTTAGAGGGTTTTTTTTTAGATTAAATTAAATGTTTTAAAAAGTATCCTTGACCCCATTTTCACCTTTCATCCAATTTTCCTTTATTCTCATGGTTTCAAGCCCATTCATCACACCAACTAGTCATTTTAGAGACCCCTATCTGCTCTTTCCACATGTTGCAAGTGACTTTTCCATGTTTAAAAGGATAGATTAGAATTGGTTTAAAGGTGAAAATAATTTTAATAATGTATTTTAATCTTTAAAATTGATTTGAGTGGTTTTGGAAGCTTTTCCCTAAACACATTCTTGCTCCTTCCATGTCCTGCCTGCATAATTTGCTCAAAACACCCACCTATAGGTGGTTGAGTATGGGATTAAAGAGTTTTATAAACGTTTTGAATAATGAAACACATCCTTGAGGTCTTAATATATCAAAAAATACTTTTAAAACTCATATGAAGTGTCTAAATATAAAAAGAGGTGTCAAACCAACTCAAGGAAATAAATGACTGAATTTTAGGCCTACAATCCCTAAAAAAACAAAATAGAGGCCCATGAGCTTTTTGAAGATGTAATATGACATGATAGAAAAGTATCAAGACATCTAACTTGATGAATCATATATTAATTATATAGTAAAATAAATATACAAAACATAAGGGTTAGAGGGTCAATGCAAGATGAGATTTGAAGCCCCAAAGTTACCTAAGAAACCACTGAAAACAACCAATATTATCCTACAGGTCTGAGAGCAAATAGGTACCCTTTTATTAAGTTTTTAAATAAATAATATTAATATATAATGATGATTCAAAATGACCCAAATTAACATTCATGGATAAAATATTATCATAAAGAGGCATAGGCTATGTTTAGACCCCTTTTGCACCATTTTAGTCCATACATAGGAAATGCATCTACAACCATGATGATTGACCAGGTTGGTTGTAAGAGGTTTAAAGATATTACAATCACATGGGAGGTAAAATTGGTACTTAATATAACTCTAAATGTAAATTTAATGACTTGAAATAACTCTTATGTGTACAAACTAGGTCCTTCAACTCAACTAGTCAAAACTAGCCTATAGGATAAGCTAGTGAGAAGGGTGAAGATCTTCAAGTATGGTGATTTAAGGGTGAACATGATGATTATAAGGAAATGTATGGTATTTAAAGGTGTAATTAACTTCCTACCACATATTTTCATGAGAAAATGAAGGAATTTTGGAGGCCAAGTGTGCAGGGTGCATGAAAGGGTAGTTTTATGGACAATAGATGATGATGGCTCCTTTCTAGTTGATTATATAAGACCAATAATGTAAAAAAGGAATTGATATTAATTTATTATATTTCTAACCTACATTAATATTATCATACCTTGTTCTAATCAGTTATGGTATGTTAAAATACAGTCAATCATGAAAACAATTATTTTATGCAAAATGAGGAGTTTTATGCCACTTTTCATGAAGTTTATGCCTTGAATTGGCACTTTTAGATCCTGACCTTGCATGGTTCATCTCATATAATATTCAAATGAAAAATTAATCCTTTTATTATCTTTAAAAGTTTTCTTATTACCATTAAACCTCTCTCTCTCTCTCTCTCTCTCTCTCTCTCTCTCTCTCTCTCTCTCTCTCTCTCTCTCTCTCTCTCTCTCTCTCTCTCTCTCTCTCTCTCTCTCTCTCTCTCTCTCTCTCTCTCTCTCTCTCTCTCTGTTCTATAAGAACTAGCCATTTTGGCAATGTATGATGATTCACCTAAATATGGAAAATCCCTAGTAATTTGTATACCTTTTGGTAAATAAAATTAATAATTTTTACCTCTTCAATTATTTTTCATAGTTTTATTTACTTTAATGTTTAATTTTCTTAGTGGAGACTATCGATTCCTTAGCAAGTTGTCACATTCTCTCACCTATTTGTAGCTTCTTCTTGTAGGGAATGTGATGTGTTATAATAAATGTAAAAGTGTAGTCAAGTTATTATATTAACTATTTCCATTCAAGGAATATTTTTTATTCCTCCTATATTTTCACACTCATCCATAACCCCATAATGTAACATTGATGCAAGAAGACATATATTGGAGAGTGTATGTTTAGTTTGTCCTTTGATTTCAAGTGTAATATGCATATAATTGGATGTAATTAATTCACTTGGTGTATCACATCCATTAATTTAGTTTAATTTCAGTTATATATCTCCCTTTTAATCCCATAAAGTTATTAGTAGTTTCAATCCTAAGTGGTACATCAAGGGAGCTAGCCTCAACTAAAGACTAACCTCATTATTTAGGTTATCCACAAACCTAGAGGTGATTCCATTGTGCGCTAGGATGAGGAGATATTTTTCATCTTATAAAAGAGCTAAAATAAAAGTGACAATAGTTAACTTTATTTTATCTTTAGGTTTGACTTTGAATTATCTTGACTTGTAACTTAGAGTTTGTGTTTAGTTACCTCACTTGCAACTTGGATTTTGAATTTAGTTATCTTATTTACAACTTTCATACATGTTTGAATACTTAAATTTATAAATTTAGCATAAATTGTGGATTATTATGATATATATTGAATTTTTAACTTATAAGGAGTCTCTTTCTTAAAAATAAGGCCTCAAATCTTAACCAAGGCTTGATCTCAACTTCTCCACTTTTGAATGTTTTGAACTGCACTTTTTTAGGGCTAACTAAACACTCTTGTTGTTGACTTGACATTTTACAAATTTAGTTAAAATGGTGGAATATATATATATATATATATATAAGAATTTTTATTTTTAATTTTTTATGAAATTTCTCTACTGATTATTCATTTGATGATGACAATCATAACTCTTCATACTGGTTCTTCTTGGAAGTGTGCATCTTTTGTGGCTTGAAAAGCTTCTTGAATGCATTGTGATAACATTAAAAAATATAATTTTAACATCACCATGGTGGTATATACATTCAAACAAAATTTTATCTCCAAACTCCATGTACAACTTCAAAATAATTTATTTTATGCTCTCCTGTGCTCTCTTGGACTCAAGAAACCTTGATTCAGATTAGGGGGTATAAAATGAATTATAATAATAAAAACACTCTCATATTATTGTAATTTTATAGGTATCAATGGGTCAGACTTGTATAATTTTAAAAATATCCAAAACTCTTCACTAAACTCCCAAAAAAAAAATTCATAAAAAAGTGTATGCTTGATGCCTACAGGGTGACCTAAAGATGATTTTCAATGGGATGAGACTATTTTCAATTGTTTTTCATTGAATTATTATTTATTAATACTTATAAATTAATTATAAACACTTCAAAATAAATTTTTTCCAGTGGAAGGACCTAAAAAACTCATTTATAACTCCATTTGTGAGGAAAAAGGTGAAAACACATGATTTCCTTCACAAACAAACCTATATTTTACAATTTTATGAAGTTTTATGAATAATAAATACATATTTTTTTATTTATGAACTATAATTTCCAATATTATCAATAAAACAATTTCATGTGCTCAACTAATCTATTAAACCTCTCAAAAAGTGCATTTTCTGACTGTTTCCCTTATTTGCTTAAAACCTTGCACCTTGTACCTTGAACTTTATCTATTATTTTAATTAAAAATTTTATTGAGGAATTTTTATTATGTTAATTTATTCAACATAATATATCAAAAAAAATCAGTAAGTAACTCAAACATATAATTATATCTCTTAAAACTGAGTCATTAGGGTTTAAAAAGGGTTTCAGAGCACCTGTTCTTCTGAACAATTATTCATAAAGTTAAGCTCTTAAAACCTAAAATAAATGAATAAAATATTTAGATAATATGAGCCCAAAAATACCTATAATACTATTTTAACCAAATATTAATCATGTTCATGTGCTAAGCATTTGAAAATTGCCTTCACTAGCTTACAAGTAACTAGTTAGAGGAATAGAAGAAACCTCTGTTAAAATTTGGACTTGTGAGATATTCTTGAACATGTTTTTGGAATGATGAAGGTTTTATTTTTTTTTTTTATAAAAATTTTAATCTTAAATCCTTGAATTTATTCTTCTTTACAAATTTCACATAAGCAACTATGACTAATGGTGGCAAAATTGTCAACATTATCCTAGCCTTGTTTTCATTCATTTAATTACTTCTCTTGAATAATCCATTGTCCAACAAAACCAATGGAAATTAATTATATATTTATATAACATTTTTCAGAAATGAATAATTAACCTCCTATATGATAATTTCATTTTACTAATATATTACTTCGAATGGGTATCTAACATAGTTACCATTTGTAAGAAAGTTAGAATGGTCATTTCCATATGCATTGAATTTAAAATATCAACTTCACATGTCCTAAAGATAATTTTACATTATATAATATTAATTAAATTTATTATTATATATATTTTTTTTATATTCTTTCCCTCATGAATGTTTTTAGGTATAATCATATTCACACTACCCCCAAATACCAACATCAACTACCTTTTCTATCAATTTGGGTTTGTATTATTATTTTAAGATTTAATTTGGCCTTAAAAGTGTTAAGAAAACCTACCAAACTTCCATGACCCACATATTTTCACAATATTATCCAAAATATATTTAAATATTATGTGGATGATATCTAAGCATAATCTTATTTTTTCAAATATATTCTTCATGACCTAGTTATCGTCCTTGAGTATATAACCAAATATAGTGTTGAACATAATCCTAAAAAGTGTTTCTTTGGTGTTATATCTAGTAATATTTTAGGGTTTTATATTCTATATATAATTTATTTACATGGATCTTTCCAAAATAATATTTATTATGGAAATTCTTAAACCATTATCCATCCTTTATTTATAAACTTTCCATTCGAATCTTTTGGAAATTTTGATATTCATTCTCATCTTGTCTTATCAAACTCATTCAGAAAGCTCCCCACTCAAGAAATGTGTTACTATTAAATAGATTATTTTTTTTTTAAATTATTTTTATAACAATAATAATTCCTTACTTCAACATCATACATTATTACATCATTCCATTTATTTTCCTCTCATATTGTACACATCTTCTACCCATGTCTCAGTTAGGGAAATTATTATGAAACAAGATGAGTTTGATAAGTAATATGTCATTTATTAAATTGTTTATGATTTTATTTATTATGAAATTTGATACACTAATATTGACCATGCATTTCTCACTATCTAATTTTCATCTAAAAATATTCATCATTACAAGATTTATTAGATGATGTGTGTAATTATACATTTGTATCCCCTCTATCATTTCTTCACCATGGAATTTTTTAATGGTGATATAACTATAAATAAATTATACTTTTTATATAAATTTAACTTAATATAATTACTAAAAATTTGATCAAAGGTGAATTTAATTCAAATAAACCTGTAATTACATCCATTCCCACCCAATGGCATATTCAAGATACCTCCCTAATGAAGACATCTTCATCATTGAAAGTGTTGATAAATTTATAACTTTTAAATGATACTTCCATAGTTTCATATCCAACCTCAAGTTCCAATCCCTTTAAGATCTCAAAATTCACAAATAACCCAAAACCCTAGCATGAAAAATAACCCAAAGTTATAATTGAATTAAATTATGACTCTTTGATACTACACTTTGATGGATACAAATTCTTGCAAGGATCTAGGGTAGGATGTGACATTTCATGTCATCTTATCAATATCATTCCTTTATTTTTTTATTAAACTTAAATTTTACCAATAATATGGTTGAATATTAATCTCTTATACTTAGTATACAAATTTCCATTGATCTAAATACTTATTATTTATATGATTTATGATATTCTAAACTTGTATGACACTAAATTAGTGGAAATTACAAATGAAAGTGTTATGACATTATATAATATCCTAAATATCCTATTTTCCTTGTTATATATTTTTCATCTTTCACCATTAAGGAAAACCCAGCATAATTTTTTTTATCTCCAACCATTTTCTTATGTGCCTTCATAAATCATTACATAATGACAATTTTCTTATTCACATGTGTAAATACACATGTATCATACCACATAATTATGATTAATTTATTTTTCACATATAATATGTCACCACTCAACAAATCCATTGGTATAAATAAATCATCCAATTTATATAAAATTAGGCTTATCCTCTTGATCCCAACTTTCTTGAAAAGACTAAAACTTGAAACATAACTAAAGATGTTGACATTCTATGTAATTCAATGATTCCATGTAAGTCCTTCAATCATAAAAAACTATAAGTATGTCCTTAAGAATAATATAATTTAATATAATTATTCTAAGGGTACCTTAATTAGATGTGTTACTAAAGATGAGGATTTTCCTCTACTTTAATAAGCACACAGGGGAATTCAGGGTGGTTATTATATTATACATGAGATAACCCAAAAATGCCTACAAATGGGTTATTATTGGCCAAAAAATGAATAATATGTCATCACCTTCACTAGGAAATTTAACTATTGTCAATTACATTATGATATTATTCATTATTTTTTTGAAAATATTCAAACACTTAAATCTCCTATGTTATTCTCTATGTGGGAATTAGATTAATCATCATGTTGTCTCAATGGAAAGATGTACATGTTTTTCTTATCAATTTTGTATGCATAGATTATGATGACATATAAAATTTTTATTTATCTTAGTAGAGTAGGATACAAAAAATGTCATAAAAATAGATCCAATTATACTTGGAAAAGAAGGTAAGGACCTAAAATTGTCATTGACCTAGAAAAAGGTAATCCACAATCAATTTAAATAAGGATAGGGTTACAAATCCTATTATTATGATATAAATTATGAATCTTAATATTCCTCAATATGTAATAATGGTAATAATAGCTTGTATCAAGGATAAAATAGGGATAACACATGTAATGAATTGATGAAAAAGGGTAACCTAGATCAAAGATAAATATAACATACTAAAATACTAATTAATTAAGTGGTGTATTGATAAACCAATGGGTGTTATATGTAACCTAATGTGATAATAAAACACCTAATAAACCTTATAAATATGCCATATTATCTAGTATAAGGAGGAGCTTAAAAAACTAAAAAAAACATACATCCATTACAAAATTAAAAAAATAAAGTTTGTCTATTATGTAAATAGATGAGGAATAGGGATAGATACACTTACCTTTGGGTGGACTAGTCAACACATAAATATCCCCCTTGGCTCATGTGTCTCTATGTAAGATATGTTTTATGGTAAATATCTAAAATGGTAAGAATAAGACCTAGATATCATTAGTTTATTACTATAAATATTGTGACACCTCCTTGGCATAACTCCACATATTGAGCTTCAAATACGTTTATGCAAGATTAGACCTCCAAAACTAAGACCTAAACCTATAACTATTAATTTTAATACTTAAAAGAATAACTATAATCATAAGTAACTAGGATGAATGTGTTATATGTTTGAGAATGATAATATCACTATCATATATACAAATTCAATACCCAAACCTTACCTTGAACTATATTACAATGGTAAAATCTAGTGTGATACAATCCAAAATATGTTGGATAACATAAATATGTATTTTCCAAGAAAATTTAGTAATAATGATATGGATAAGACTCAGAATTTATTAGCTAGGTTGATATAGTATAGGTAATTATAGGTGTGAAATATATTGTATCATGGAAAATATAAAAGGAATATAGGGTGGCTAGTAATAATAAACAAAAATAATATGAAAAGGTAAGTTTGAAGCTACCTATGAATGGTTATTTTGATATTAATGTATGTATGACATAATATTATGCAAATATCACTAACAAAATACCATGATCTAATCCCATCTCATTCCAAGTGTACTCTCTAAAATGTACACTTAGGTATATCATTGCATTGATAATCCCATATAATATAAACCATTAGTAAAGTGATAAAGTGAAAAATATTAGGTGCATACATATTTCCCACCAAAATCTCATCATGTGTCATAATAGTGTAATAGGAGATGGTGCTTTTTTAAAGATACATAGAAACATAAAATCATAAGTGAGAAAAGTGTTGAAAGAATTGAAAAACAATGTATAATTAAAAGCAAAATTAATTAAATTTACACATAATTGATTCACGTGAATACTAGAGTCTTGATTATGGTGGGTACATAAAACTCATTTTATAGCTCAAAAAATGAAAGGCTAAAAATGGAATTAAAAATGCATGCATACATATGATAGTCAATAAATGGATGTAAATAAAAAATTATAAATTGACTATAAAAAACCTAGAAATTAGACTCATTATGATAAGACTAAATTAGATAAAAAAATATCCAAGGAATTAGAAATCAACAAAGTAAAATTAGTAATCCATTGAGATAAGGTTGTTGCATGACTAAATAACCTAATAAATCAAGATATGAAACAAAGATGAATCAATGAATGATCAAGTTGGGGATAAGATATTAATAAAAAATCTAAGAAATCAAGAAAATAGAAATGATACCAATTGGCCTGCAAAAATGAATAAAACATGAAAGCATGAAAATGAGGAAAATGGGATCAAATAGTCTATACAAAGAGATTAAAAAAATCAACATAACCTAATGTAAATATGATAAATCCATGAAATATAAGGTAATGAACAAGAGATAATCTCACAAAAACTCAAATATGTAGCTCTTATTCTAAGATGTAAAATGTTATATTTTTCATACTTACACTATGTCTAAAAGAGAAGAATACTAGGAAATATATAAGATGGTAGATATTTAGAAACAAACTTGCCTATGAAGAGGGGGGGAATATATGGAGGGGGAAAGTGGAATTACCAAGGTGAAAACATGGTATTTATCATAAAAAGTCACTCAAATCATGTTTTAAAGACTAAGAGTTTTCAACATAAATGGACCTAGATAACACTATGTAGTAAACATAATCTTAGGCTAACTTGTAAAGTATAAAGATAATCCCATGAAGACTATCATGCATACAAAATAAAATTATTAGACCTTCTTAAAAAATTATCCCCATTCCTTAGGAAACCTTTTAGAGTTTTTGGCCTACTTTAAATATTTGTTACTTGTGTGAGAAAGTAGGTGGGACTAGAATTCAAGAAATTGTGGATAAATAATGTAATACTCCTACCATAATTTACTAATAAAGTACAACTAAATGCACCTTATCTCTATCATGAGGTCAATTATGGAGTTTTATATTTTAATTTAATAGGATTCATGCCAATTAGATCACTTTTTTGGTATGATCTAAATCTTAATATTATATTTCCTTTTCTTATAATATTTATTTTAAATCTTTTGGATTTTCATATTTTCCTCCTCCATACATATTTATAAAAATAAAAAATGGGTGCTAAATATAAATACCACAGTAAATATTAAACCTAGCCACTAAATAAGGGAAGATAGAGATGAAGATGTCTAGATACTCTTAGAATTTCACCTTAGAAAAGAGTAACATCTTAATATTAATCTTGGTGAGACAAAAAGGAGGTGAAAAATAAGAATATCATAGAATTGGTCATAATTATTGGATTGCTACCCCAAAAACCAAATAATGTATAAAGGAAGATGGTACAATGATAGGTAGGTCAAGACATCAACATAAAATAGGGTAAAATATGAATTAATACATGTAAATATGTGTTATAGTTTTTCAATAAGAAAATATGATTCAATCTAAGTGAGAAAACACTATTCTTGAACATTTCCCTAGATGTATAAAAAAACACATAGATAAGGTTGGCAGAAAAGAAAATATATGAATCAAATGAAAAATAATGGACATTTTTGAGGAAGGCATATTTGATTCCCTAGGTCTTACCAACTCAAAAATTAAAAGAGGTAAGAGGTAAAAATAAGCTAAAGTTATGACTCATATAAAAATGAATCAATGATCGTCAAAAATGTTTCAATAAAAAAGGTTTAATGAAGCTAAAATATTTCAAAGAATCATAGAGGAAATGATGACCAAAAAATATTAAAACAATGTTATAAAAATGAGATCCAAAAGATGGGCATTTATGGGAGGGGGTGTGGCCATAATTGATTTCTAATCTCTTAGTTGTAACTCAAAAAATGAAAAACTAAAAGGTTTAAAAATTTAAAAAGACATAAGGATGAAGGATATGATATAGGGAAAATGCTAAATAATATAGATGTGTAGGTTCCCTCTTTTTCATGCGTTAATCCAATTTTAACACTAAGTATCCAACATTGAAAGTATAAACTTTTAAATTATTATTATGTTTCTTAACAATTCAAATTTTGTACTAATTATTTTTCTGTAGATCACTCATGCATCACTCTTCAAGTAAGTATAAAGCATGAAGGTGGTATTTATGAAGAATATAATTAGGGATGAATCCATGGAGAGAAATTTACAAAGAGGTTAAGTCCACTTATATTATGAATACTTATTTAGATTCGTAGACTATAGAGAATGGAGTTACCCCAATGGCAATATGAATACTAGTATGATAAATCCAAAGTTTAGGATAAAGCTTGAGATTATATTTTTAACTATAAACTATAATAATATTGTATATTGTTGTTAATATTATGTGTATTTTTATTCAATAAGTTGATTTTTGTTCCTATAAGAATAGGAAGAGTTACGTTGGGAATGTGAAGTGAATAACCATTTTAGATTTATAATGTAATGTTTGCTCCTATTTTAAATTAAATCATGAAGTACAATTTCATTTTTATTCCATAAATATTATTTCCAACTTATCATTGATATTATATCTTGTAAAATTTAATTTTCTTATTTTCTCTATTATATACTTTGTTCTCTTTGTTCTTTGGTAGAATGGTACACTTATCTAGTTTTGGAGTGGAGTTAGTTGGTTTTGTTTAGTGAAATCACAAAGATAGTAAAAATAATAGAGTGATAGATGGGAATGAAATAAGTATTTCAACACTCATCTAGTAGTTATGTTTCACCTGACTTTGTTTCCCATACCTTTAGACCTGAGACACTTGGTGCTAGAGGAATTTTGACAGTACTATGTTGAATTTTGAATAGAAGTCATTTATTTAATAGATATGGTAATGCATGGTGATGATGTAACTATCCTCTAATAATTTAAATTTAATTCAATTTATTTTGTTTGGTTATTGGTAACATTTGGTTTATGCATAGTGTAGAGGTTACTTTGGACACCTATCTAACAAATTATTAATTATTTTACTATTGTTCCAACCCTATTATGTAGATATTGAAGTTTTCATTACCTCTAAATAATTATACAGAAGAAAGAGGCATGATATGTATCTAAGGTTAGCTAATGTGGCTATATATGACATCATAAGAGGGGATAAAAATCTAAATTACTCCCTTTTATTCAATAAAAATACTATTCTCTATTTCTAGTATTGGAAAACAATCATATAAAACAAAATAAGGAGAGTTATTTTAATTTTTAAGATTTTTTAAAGTATAATTTAATTTTTTATATTTTTTATTTAAAATTTTGAAAATATTTAAATTTTAAAAACATTTAAATTTGGAGCAATTTTTCATTTAATTTCATTAAGAAATATACTCTAAGTAAATTTGGCAAACAATAACCAAAATTTTCAAATTCAAGGAGAAATAAGGTGAGCTACTATTTTGCCAATTCACTTTTATCAAAAAATGTAAATCTAAAAATCAATAAAAATGATTATATTTATGTATAAGGTTTCATTTTTAGTCCAATGTTAATGACAAGGCAAATCCTTTTCATATTTCATATAGCTATCATGTACCACTCTACTCTCACATACCTTAAAGACTCTTTCATATACTATTGAGTATATAGAAAGGGATATATTATTACAGGTATCAATGGATATATAGGAAGGGTGGGTATATAAAGAGGTTTAGTATATCAGTTGGGTGGTATATAGCAAAGAGGACAATTTTAGAGTGATAAGGAACCAATTTTTCATTAACAAAAACTCAAAACTCAAAATGCCAAATAATACATTCAATCACATATCATTAGCACAACATTGACTAGAAAATATAACTAGTTATAATGGTCTCGACAAGTGGAGAACACACTCATCTTCAATGATCTATGGTTTGATATTATTGACAAGGAGACATATAATTGAGACAATAGGGTATGCAAAGGATATTCAATCATAGAGATATAAAAATTAGAAATCATTTGCCTTAATGAGGTAAATGGAGATGTATTTCATCATATTCATGGGTGAAATACTCTATGGGAAGCATTTCATAAACTGAAGGATGTAATGTCCCCTTCTTGTGCCTAGGCATATTTATTAACTATTAACCTATTTAGTGGGTTCATTTAGGCTAACTAGGTTATTAAAGGATCTCCATATTTCTTGGAGGGGTGTTATTTCACCATAATTCTAATTTTTTATCATGGCATTAAGCTTAGTTGTCACTATGTTTTGTGATGATGCTTTCAAAAGCATTTTCAAATACATAGTCCATGCTCCACATTTTTTAGAGCCCATTACTATTTTTAGTAAGTCACCATTACAACTTTAACCATAACTCCTCATCATCAATTTCACCTTGGCACATTTAATTTAAATATCTGATGCTCGAGTGGTTCTTTTCATAAATCAAGTGGATGGTTTTAAATAATTGCCTAAGTTATAATGTTTTATTAAAAGGTGGTAGTTAAGTATTTATTTAAATATATGAAAAGGGTGATTTCTTAATGTATGAGTGCCCAAGGGAAAATAAAAAGAATTTTATAAGTAATATTTATTTATCTTAAGGTGGTTTTTTAAAAATGGGCATTGTGTTTAGATGAAAATTATTTAAAAATAATAATTGGCTTTTCATGAGAAATGAAAAATAAGGAATTTTGGAGCTCATTTTTAGGAGGTTGAGGATTTTGGAGAATTATATATTTCTAGCTTAACTTGTTCATCTAAGGACTTCACAAGGATGTAAACCTTCATAATGAATATCATCCACAGTGGTGAAAAATCTTCTATGAGTGATTGTTGATAAATGCATCCTAAGTATATGCTTGTGCTTCATTACTATGAGTTTGAGTTTTACACATAAGGGTTTATGATGCAAATTTATTAATATTTTGTGAATAATAAATTTTATAAGTTACATATTACATATTTTAAAAGATTATAAATGATTGAAGACATCCTCTTGCTGGTTGTACTATCTCTATGTTTGATTGTCCCATTCCAAGTTGGGTGTGGAGTTTGCGAAGATCAAAAATAAATGTGTTGAAATTTTATATTATGAAAAATAGTGATTGATGGTTTGTCTGAATGTTCAAGGAAAAATTTTGTAATTAATTATGGTTATATGCTAATATGTGAGGCTATACTATTGATGTAGGAGGGTGTGGAGGTTTCAAGGGTGAAGTGCCTACAATCTATGTTACTTTCCTTGCCTAAAGGTGGTACCTCGGTGTGTGTAACATACACACCATGATATTTGGTGGGAGAAATCAGAAATTATAGGTGATTTGGTAGCTTTTTGGATACCCAAATTTTTTTATCATTCTTTGTATCAAATCTATATGCAAACAATAGTTTTGATTCTTTATTGGATGCTTATTCTCCAATCAAATATGATCCATTCAAGATATTAGAAAAAAATTAATAATTTGTTTATGTAATGTCCTTTATACTTCATTAAATACACTTGTATTTATGTATTTATACTCTACATTTAATTGATAAAGTAAGTTAGCCAAATGTTTGTTAAATTGACCATAAAATTTATGAAATTTTGTGTTCTAAAAATAAATGTTGTGTAATCTAGTCATAAAAAACAATTCATCTACTTTTCAAAAATATTTAAAACTATTATATAAAATGTGCATGCCAAGTGTTTGAAATTTTTTTAACACCCTCAAATAAAAAAGTGTAAAATATGGGAGGTTCTTATAGTGGTATCAGACATTATAACATCTTTCTAGCTTATTGGGTATGATTGATGTAGCCTAATACTCATCATAATTATTTTAGGAGAAATAGATCAAATCTAAACCTTGATACTCAACCAAAGATTGATTAGATAGAAGATGGATATTTTTTTGAAATGGGTGAAAGAATAATAGATACATATAATATGAAAAATATGATGAATGATCTTTCTAGGGCATAACATCAAATGATGCAGTTGATGACTCAATCTCATCAATAGATGGCTCAATCATAAAAAAAAAAATTACTTAGATTTTTGCCTAAGTGATGGTAAATAATGGTAATTTAGGGAACAATGTTAATAGTAGGCTAGAAGGATCCAATATAGTCAATAATAGAGCTTAGCATTTTCAAAATTTTGGTGGTTCAGTCAACTCTAGATGTTCCATGCCTAACTTTGTTCTAAGGGATAACACTCTAGAAGGGAATAATGAACTCACTGATCAAGAAATGAATACTAAAGTAATGAGAATTGAAGATCATTAAGGGAATATTTCTAGGCTAAAATTTCATTCCATGAGTATTTCTAATTCAGTGAAAGGCATAGGTGCCATAGAGGTGGAGGTGGAAGACCACCAAATATTGAGTTACAAAAATAGTTGGGTAAGTTTTTCATTCCTTATTTTGATGGTTCTATGAAGACTACCACTAGAGCTTGGGTGTAAAAACTTAACACTTAATTGTCAGGAGTAACTAGAAATAGAAACAAAACAGAATATGAGAGACAACACACAATTGTATTCAACTCATTACAAAAAGAAATATAATGAAGAAGCCACACACTTTATTCTCACACCTCTCAGATGTACAAATCTCTTTCCCTCAAGAGTTATTTTTTCTCAATACAGGTCACAACAAATGGCTAACATAGAGCTATTGTTCACCTCAACCAGTCAGTGCAATATGTCAGTACAACCAAGTACAAATCGGTACTCCAAGTAAAACTTCCCTGATCTTGCTCCTTGATGTGTAGCTATCACCTTGGATCTTACTACCTTACAGATCTCCTTTTGACCCTCACACACACACACCCCTATAGATCAACTGACCTTACTTACCCATGTAGATCTCCACCCTGATCTTGCACACCCTGCAGATCAACCTAATCTTACATACCTAAAAGAAATCCTGTGATTCTACCAATGAAAAAACTCTTTTGGTTCTACACTTTACAATAAAACCCATGAGTCTATTATATAGATTCCATGCATACAATAATTAGACAAGCTGCTCAAAACTCGAACTAGTCTTTAACATGTAAACAACCCATTCAACTAACTGACTATTCGTTAACAACCAATTTTGAAACTGCACATGTGACTGACATCGGTCCCTATCTGCCTAGAGGTGACCGACATCGGTTGACTCTTGACCGATGTCAGTTGCTTTCTGTCAACCCCTTCTTGATGTCAGTTGGCATATCGACATCGATGACTGTGACACTTAGCAACCTTCTCCATGTTTGCATTCAGGTGAAGCTTTTATTGTCTAATCTGTATCCTATCTTGTATTCCTCTTCAAGCTCAATCTTGAAGACCAACCACCACACATCCTATGGTTCAACCCCTATGTCTAAATTTCTCTATTCTTAGCTTACCTTCTTCTGCCGTTGTTATACTCCCACTCAATCAGAAACCCCTGAGAGTGACCTGTAATCAACAAAAACTAACCAGATCTAAACCACCTATTAGTAAACCTTGCTTTGAGAACCTCCAACCTCACTCTGATACCACTTGTCAGGCACCTAGAACAATAAACATGCTCTGATACCAATTGATAGGACCTAAGTTCCCCAAAGCTCTGACACAACTTGTCAGATTTAAGAGCACATATGATTACCTTTGTATAAGCAACTAAACATGTGGAATTATACTAGAAGTACAAGTAACTAGAAATAGAAACATCACAGAATATGAGAGGCAACCCACAATTGTATTCAACTCATTCCAGAAGGAAATACAATGAAGAAAATCACACTTTCTTCTCACACCTCTCAGATGTATAGATCTCTTTCCCTCAAGAGTTATCTTCTCTCAATATAGGTCACAATAAACAACTCAAGCACATAGTTTTTGTTCACCTCAACCAGTCAGTACAATACTACCAGTACAACTAAGTATGAACCAGTACTCTAAGTAGATCTCACCATGATTTTACTCCTTGATGTGTTGTTGTCACCTTAGATCTTGCTACCCCATAGATCTCCTTTTGACCCTCGCACACACACACCCCTACAGATCAACTAACTTTACTTATCCATGTAGATCTCCACCCTAATCTTGCACACCATGTAGATCAACCTAATCTTACATACCTAGAAGAACCCCTATGATTCCACCATGGAAGAACTCTTCTGGTTCTACACTTTACAATATAGCCCCATGGGTCTATTATATAGATCCCATGCATACAATAATTAGACAAGCGGCTCAAGACTTGAACTAGTATTTAACATGCAAACAACCCATTCAACTAACTGATTGTTCATTAACAACTAGTTCTGGAACCGCACAAGTGACTGACATTGGTCTTTGTTACCTAAGGATGACTGACGTCGGCTGACTCCTGCCGATGTTGGTTTCTTTCTGTCGACCCTTGCCTGATGTCAGTGTGGCCTATCTACGTCAGTGATTGTGACACTCAGCAACCCTCCATGTTCTCATCCGGGAGAAGCTTTTAGCTCCACAACCTAACATTAATTTTAGATTAATCATATGGTTGAATATGAGACAATTAAATATATAATATTAAAATTAGATGTTAGTGTACATGAATGGTGCAATATTACTTTAGGCCAAGATCAAATTGACTCTTATGCTAAACTTACAAAGAGACTAATTAATAGATATGATAATAAGGATCCTGAATTACACTTCAAGGAATTGGCTTTGCTAAAACAATGGGGTTTAGTGGATACTTATAAAGTTAACTTTCAAATACTATCAATTATGGTGATAAATATTTCAAAGAGGAGGTTGATTTTATTATTATTTGATGGGATATATGATCCCTTGATAGGTTAGATTAAGGATCTTAGCCCACCCACATCATAGGAAGTAATTAAAAAGGTAATAGATATGGATTCCTCTATTTTTATAAGTAAAATTTAGTCAAAGGGGTTTTAATAAAAAAGACAAGGGCGATAAATACTTACAAAAAGATTCAAATCAGATTAAGAAGGTGGTCATAAGCTTTGATGAAGACAAAATTGATAAAATTGAAAGAAATAGATTATGTTTAAGTTATAAATAACCATGGGAACCAACTCACAAGTTTTAAACTAATGCCAAAGCCAAGATAATTGAGTATTATCTAGATGATAAATTTGTTGCTAAAAAAATCAGATCCACAATCTGATTTGGAAGAGAAGGAGGAACAAAGATCTTTAGAAGAGTCAAAGAAGGAGTAGGAATGTTGGAGCATACTTGCCCAAATCTCTAGTTTTTAAAAGATTAGTTCTTTCAGAGTTCAAGGTGGATATTCATTCTTATTGACCTAGGTGTTACACATAATTTTATTGATGGGGGGTTATAGCTAGAAGGGGAATTAAAAAAAAAATATTGATGGTTTGAAGGTGATGGTAGTAGATGGATTCACCCTAACATGCACTAGAAATATTCCTAACTTGATAATTTAACTAGGTGATTATGAGATCAGAGATGATATTTACATGGTAAGCATAAGATACATAGATGTAATCATTGGTATGCAGTGGTTGTAATTTATTGTATAGTTCTATATGAACTTGCATAGGGGATGAAATTTGAAGCTAATGGTAGGAAGGTTATTATTAGAGGCATATCAAATGGTGGGATATGAGTAGTCTTTTTCAATAGGTTGGAGAGACTTATCATACATGACTAGGTAGAGTGTGTATTAGAAGGTCTCATTATGCCAACCATTAGAGAGAAACAAAAGATGAGTTACCCTCCAGATGCACAAGATTTTTTGTCTAAGCACAACAAGGTTTATGGTAGTATACCTCTTGGGGGATCGGTAGAGTGAGGCATTGAGCATGTTATTGAGTTGGAGGAGGGTGATAAAATCTTTATCACCACCCCTTATAGGCATATAAAGAGACATAAAGATGACATAGATAAGGCCATTAAGGAGCTACTTTAAATGGGACATATTAGGCCAAGTAAGAGCCCCTTTACATCTTTAATGGTACTAGTAAATAAAAAATATGGGACTATGCATATGTTCATAAACTATAGGGATTTAAATAAGAAGACAATAAAAAATAGGTACTATATTCCATAGATAGATGAGCTTATAAATGAGCAACATGGTGCATGCTACTTCTCTAAGATTGACTTGAGATCAGGCTATCATCAGATATGAGTCTTTGAGGAGGATGTGAAGAAGACTGCTTTCAGGTGTCACTCTAGACACTTTGAGTTCTTGGTTATGCCATTTGGCCTTACCAATGATCTTGCCACTTTCTATTCTTATACAAATAGGGTTTTTAATAAACAACTCCATAAGTTTTTTGATATTCCTTGATGATATTTCGATAATTAACAAAACATGAAAAGAACATATGAGGCATTTAAATGGAGTACTAAGCATCCTTAAGAGGGAGTCTTTGTATTCTAAGGAATCAAAATGTGAATTTGGTATGATAGAGCTTATTTACCTTGGTCACATTATCAGCTCCAAGGGTGTTAGAGTGGATCCAAAAAATATCAAAGAAATTTTAGATTGGCCTCCACCCACTAATCTCTCACAACTTAAGGGGTTTTTTCATCTATGGTGCTTATAGAAGATTTGCTAAGGTATTTTCACATGTGGTTTCCCCACATATTAAATCAACTAAAAATGGGGCATTTTTTAGGTTTGATACAATGCAAAAACACTTTGATCAATTTCAGCAAATTATGAGTTCGTGCCCAGTTCTAGCTATTCCTAATTTTTCTAATACTTTTGAGTTTTAGTGTGATGCTTATGGAGAGGGAATATGTGTTGTATTGATGCAAGACAAGCATCACATTGCATTTGAGATAAGGAATTTGAGGGGTACTAAGAGGAATTACTCTATTTATGATAAAGAGATGTTGGCCATTATGCATGTCTTGGCCAAATTCAAACCATATCTTGTGGGACGTAAGTTTATTGTCAAAATCAACCACAACATCCTAAATAAATTACTAAATAAAAAATATCTAAATGATAGACTAGAAATGGTTAAGAAATATTTAATATTATGAATTTGACATTGTATATGTCAAAGGGAAGATAAAAATTATGGCTTATGTTTTGTTCAAGAGACCACATTTATTTTATTTAGTGTAAATTACAACTGATTGGAAAGAACAGACAACAAAGTATACCAACTCTTGGGCTAATAGTATCATTAAGGGTACTATACATGATGATAGGTACACCAATTTAAATAAGATTATTATTTACAAATATATGATCTATTTATTACCTAATTCATATTTTAAGGTAAGGGTTATAAGGTTTATTCATGATGCACCTATAGTTGGTCACATGGGTTTATTCAAGACATACATACATATCCAAGAGATATTTTTGTGGAAAGGGATTAAGAATTAAGTCCTTAAGTATGTTTGGAAATATCACACATGTTATAAAAATAAGAGTGAGCATAATTATATTGTTGGTTTGTTGTATCCCCTACCTATTCCTAGTAAAGGATGGGAAAGTATATTGACGGACATTATCACAGGGTTACCTAAGGTGTAAGGTAAGGATTGCATCTATGTTATGGTAGATAGATTAACCAAATTTGATAATTTATTTGATATTTCAAAAGTATTTATAGCAATAAAAGTAGCATATTTATTATTCATAGAGATATTCAAGTTGCATGGGATGCTCAAAAACATAATCACTGACATGGATAATAAGTTCTTGAGCTTATTTTGGTAGGAAATTTTTAGATTGAATGGGATTGAACTCACTCTTAGTACCAACTATCACTAACAGATAAATGGTTACACTAAAATTATGAAAAAGTGGGTATAAGGGTATCTCTAAAATTACATTTCAAGGTAGCAAAAGGAATGGGAAAATGGTTATATTTAGGTGAGTATTTCTATAATTCTACCTATCACATGTCAATTAAGATGTCACTAATTATGGATTTGTATGGTTATGAAACCCCTAGTTTTATTAACTTGTTATTAGGAGATAGTAGAGTGTCAAAATCCAAGGATTTATCATAATAGATTTAGCAAATAATAAAATACTTGAAATAGAACTTGTAGCAAGATCAAAATTAGTAGAAGTTGTATGTAGATCAACACCATATAAATTGTACATTTGAGATGGGTGACATGGTTTATTTGATATCGCATCCCTATAGGTAGTCCAATTTCAATAAGAGTGGGTTTAAGAAGTGGAATCTATGGTTTTATGGCCCATTTAGGATTTCCAAGAGGATTGGAGAAGTGTATTATGAGTTAGATCTACTACTAAGTAGCAAGGTGCATAATGTCTTATATGTATCACACCTTAGGAATATGCTTGGGAATAATGTAGTTCCTTCCTATGAGTTTCCACCATTAGACAAGGAAGGAAATATAATTCTCATTATAGAGGCTATTATCAACTTCAGTGAGCATAATCTAAGGATGAGGACAATAAAGGAGTACTTAGCGAAGTGGAATAATTTTTGAGTTGAGGATGTTATTTAGGAGAGTGAGTAGATTCTACAACATCCATATTTTTAATTGCTTGGGGAAAATAAATTTTAGGGAGGGAGGATTATAATATACCCTTCTTATGCTTATTTAGATTTGTCAACCATTAGCCTATTCAATGGGTTCTTGTAGGCTAACTAGATTGTTAAGGGAGATCCACAATTCTTGGAGGGGTGTTAGTTTAGCATAGTTCTAGTTTTGTTATTATGGCATTTATATCAGTTGATAGTGTGTTTCATGATGACACTTTCAGAAGTGTTTTCAAACACTTAGTCAATGATCCACATTTCTTGGATCCCATTGTTATTTTTAGTAAGTAACCATTATAACTTTAGTCATGATTCATCATCAATTTCACCCTGGTACATTTAGTTTTAGTATCTGATGCTCCAATAATGCTTTCTATAAATCAAGTGGATGATTTTAAATAAATGCCTAAGATAAAATATTTCATTATATGGTGGCATTTAATCATTTATTTAAATATATTAAAAGGGTGATTTATTAATGTATGGGTGCCCAACAGAAAATAAAGAACATTTTAAAAGTAATATTATTTATCCTAAGGTGGTGTTTTAAAAATGGGCATTGGGTTTAGAGGGATTTTTTTTAAATTGGACTTTTATGGGAAATGAAATATAAGGAATTTTAGAGATCATTTTATGGAGGTTGAGTATTTTAGAGAGTGATATGTTTTTGGTTGAACTTGTTCATTCAAGGACTTTGTGAGGATGGAAACCTTCATGAGGAATATCATCCATGATGGTGAGATATCTCCCATGGGTGATTACTAATAGATTCATCATGAGTCTATACTTGTGTTTATTTGTTATGATTTTTAGTTTGCACAGAAGGGTTTATGATGCAAATTTATTAATAAACTACAATTAATAAATTTTCTAAGGGAGATATTGTAGATTTTTAAAAATTCTAATGATTGAAAATATCCTATTACTAGATGTATTATCTCTATGTCTAACCATACCATTACAATCTAGGTGTGGAGTTTTTGAGGATCAAAAATAAAAGTGTGATACAAATTTATATGACTAAAAAAGGGTGATTAATGGTTTGTTTTAATTTTTAAGGTACAATTTTGGAATGTGTTATGGTTAAATGTTATTGTGTGAACTTTTACTAATACTATAGGAGGAGGTGGGTGTTTCAAGAGTGAATCTCTTTTGTTTTTTGTTACTTTATGTGATCAAGGAATTTGACAATAGAGATGAGGTTAAAACAAGTGTTAGTTCATAAAACAATGAAATCAACACACTAACATGCTAACAAATCTAAGCCTATAAATTAGGGGGGTCATAATAGATAAACACAATTGAAAAAACAACTAAAATGTAAATAACAACAAATTTTACCTTCCTTTAGATCTCCAAGTTATTTTTTCATGGCTTTCTCAACTTGTGCAAAAGAAATATTTAGAAATTGAGTTTGTATTATTTGTGCTTCTCTCTTTGGCACCATTGTGGCTTATGCTTGTGTCTTGACTTAATAC
Organism: Torreya grandis; assembly: GCA_037957365.1. Lineage (NCBI taxonomy): Eukaryota > Viridiplantae > Streptophyta > Pinopsida > Cupressales > Taxaceae > Torreya > Torreya grandis. The sequence goes on from JARHVA010006539.1 coordinate 677,492, forward strand.
TTTGTCATTATAACATTATGGATTTAAATATTTCTAAGAAACCTACATTATAACTTTACTCTATCTAATCTCTTTTTGAAGAGGTCTAGGCTTGTATTTATAGGCTTAGGAACTAGTCCCAACTCAAAGTGAATTAGAGTGTAGTTTAAACATGGAATGGGTTCAAACCTAACCTAAGTGAGTTAATTAACCCTAGTGGAGTTAAAAGGTTTCAAAATATTGTGATTTAAAATCAATAGGCATGGGTGAGATATTTTTGAGATATTTGTATAGGATTGACAACTCACAAAAGGTGATCATGAAAAGTTAAGATATTTCATATTTTTGAATTTCTTTTTTTAGTAATTCATTAATTACACATAGATAATTCAAATAGGCATTTAATTTGGTTTATAATTTTAATTACTTATGATTATCCATTTAAATCTTTCAATATTTGATTTTATGTGTACTCTTTCCCCACTTAATAGGTCTATAAGCCAAATTGCATGTTATAATTCCACAGGATGATTAGAGATGAATCTATGAGAGGTTTTTTTTGTTTACGATAGGATACTCCAACTAAGGATATCTCAATGGGATTTTGAGTTTTTATGAATGATTCAAAACTAAATCTGGGACATGGAGTGATTCTTAGGGTTAATTTATAATGGTTAGTAAGAATTGGTTTGAAGTCCAGTCCTAGACTACTAGTGGCTAGTTTTAGGTGTCTATAGTTTGCCCCTATTTGGGAAGGAATTTCAAGATGTAAGCATAAAAATATCTTCACAAAGAATTAAATAGTCATGTATGCTTATAAATTCAATGGAAATGGATGAACTATAGGTTCCCTCTTGAGGGAGTAGTTGGCAAATGGGTCAAAAATCAGTCCCTCAAAAGGAGGAAATGATTGGACCAAACAGATGAAATTGGGTGAAAATATTGATTTTCCACAGGCATTTATAATCATCATCATAGGTGTGATAAAAAATTTAATGATTTACCCAAAGGTATTTACAATCATCAAAAAAGGCTTAGGGTAAAAATAGACTGATTTTCCCAAAGTCAATTATAATCAGTAAAGGGGAAAATAATTATTTGCCCATAGGTAATTATAATAATTAACTAGATAAAAACATGCCCCAATTGGGAAAGTAAATATAATGGATTGACCAAAGGTAGTTATAAGCATTATCACAATGAAAACATGCCCCAGGTATGTAGAGGAAAGAGAATAATTAGCCCAAAGGTGGTTATAATCATTAACCTTCAAATTGATGGAAACATAATGATTTACATTGGTAATGAAAGTGGGATGGTATATAATGATTTTCACAGAGGCAGCTATAATCATTATACCTCGATAGTGGAAAAAATGATATGGAATACGATGGCAAAGTGTATCGAGGAAAAACATGAATTTGGGTAACCTGCTAGTAATGAGATGCTCATCCAAATTAACAAGGAAGAATTTTTTTTATTGTGTATTTAATCTATTTGGGATATGATTTGGATTATATCAAGAATGTTTTTTATGCCAAGGATATATATCATTGTTACATTGTTGTGTAGACTCTTGAAGCTGATTTTGGCTATAGTATGTGATGGTAGGCAACATGATAGAACACCATGAGGTCTTGGCTAAAATATGCATAAGGACTGACATGCAATCCAATAATCAAGTGAAAATAATGCATCAATGATAAAAATGTTGATGTATGAATCTTGATGGATTTAAGAATAATGCACAAGGAATCACCCAATGAATGTACATAGACTGAATCAAGGCACAAAAATAAAGCAAATAAATAAGAAAGCAAACAAAGAAACAAATAAAACACCAAGAAAAGAAAAAAAAATAGAAACAACAAACAAAAAAATACTAGTGAAAATGTTAGTATAAATAACTTGACACAAACAAGATGATGAAAATTTATCCGAAATGATTAGAGATAACAAAACAAACAAATAAAATGGGGGAATATAATAAAAATAAGGCGGTGGTTGAGCTATATCTAGATGCAATAGGAAAGTGGACACTACCTACATAGTTCAATGGATGTAAGATCCAACAATAAACTTCAAGTCAAATGTAATTCTCTTAAGAAATGGGATAGATTAAAATGATGAAAAGAGAAAACATGATAGATGTTATAGAAGAATATGGGCTCATAAAATGGTGAAAGCATGAGATATCAAGCCAAGAATGATGGGGAAAATAAATTACAAATGGTTTATTATGACTTAGTGAGGGTTATCAGAATCCTTAAGGCATGGTCAATGTTTTTATAATTTCTAAATCTATTTTCATATGGTTTTTGAATTTAGAGGTATCTTAGCTTGATCGAGGATGATGAGATACTACACCATTCAAGCTTGAAAAATAGTGAGAGAATTCAAACTGAGAATTGATTGTAAAATGGTGAGAGCATGGTTTAGGGGTTATTCAAAAAATAATGTAAGTGTGGCAAAGGGTGACTGAGCTAACCTTAATGTAGATTAAGCATTGCCTACATAGTCCTAGGATGGGACCTCAGGTCACTATATTTCTACCTTACAATGGAGGAATCTAACTAGTGCACCATCCAATTCAAACAAAATAGGAAAAGTTGGCAAAGTGGAATAATATAACATAGACATGGCAAGATGGTACTTTAAGGCACGATAAACAAGTGTTATCCCTATTTTGCCTATAGGTAATTATAACTAGGAAATAATGGAATAATTTAATGATACTAATTTTCCCATAGGTGGTTATAACTAATAGCAAGATGGTGGGACACTAATTTTCCAAAAGATGGTTATAATTAGGTCCACTTGGTATAGAATGTAACAAGAAATGAAGGATAAAACTACCAAACCACTATCATACTAAAATAATATGGCCTCTATCTAAAATAGTGAAACAACTATTGAAACCTGTTCTAAATATTCATGCTAAAAAATGGCTATGGAACCAATGGAATGGAACCAAGGTCAAATGGGCTGGGTAGGTGGGGTAAAAATAAATCAGTCAATAAAAAAGGTGTTGTAGAATTGAATGGTGTAACAATAAAGTGATAGAATGTTATGGTACAACTAAGAAAGTTGATATTATGATACAACTAAAATGGGCCTTAGATAATACACCAAAACTCTCAAAGTGAAGTAATGCTTGAGGTGTATAATGTTCATTGGCTCATCAAGTTCATCCCCATCTAGTGTAACAAGTCTATATGTTTTAATGCCATATTTTTAAACAATGATGAATAGACCTACCCAATTGGGTTTGAACTTGTCTTTATCTTTATTCTTAGCCATGGTATTTTTTTGGTTTTCTTTAAGAACAAGATCACTAAGCTAAAATTCACTATGCTTCACATGTTGATTGCAATGGCCATAGAGTCAATTATGGTATGCTTGAATTTTATTAACTTAAACAATGGTTTTCTCATCAAATAACTCCATTTCTTATAGGTGGCTACTCAATAATATTCATCATATAAGACATGACTCAAATAAATGCATAAAGAAGGTAACTCAACCTTAATGAGAAGAATGGCTTGAATACCATAAACAAGTGAATATGGAGTGGATCCTATTGGAATGTGTTTATTGGTATAGTATGCCCAAAGGGAATATAATACTTGGAGGTGCTAACCATGGACAACATCATTGAAAATATTTTTGAGGATGTTGATAATGGTTTTTCTTGATGCTTTAGCTTAGTTATTACCTTATTAGTAATATGCCATGGAAAAATTTTGTTTAATCTTATACTTGGCACATAATGATTTGACATCCTTATTTTTTAATGATCCACCATTATTAGATATAATGTAATAGAGGATACCATAGTGAAAAATGATATGGTTAAATATGAATTTGAAAATTTGCTTTCGAATCATGTGAGGGGTATAATTTCAACCCACTCAGTGACTTATTCTATGGTAGTAAAAATATGTTTATGGTTGTCAAATGAAGTGGGGTTTATCTTCCCAATGAGATTGAGGCCCCATGTAGTAAATGGCCATGGTGTAAACATTGGTTTTAAATTCTTGGCTATGGTATGAATTAGATTGGCATGCCTTTGACATTTATCACATATTTTCACATATGCAGCTGCATTTACGTCCATCATAAGCCAATAATATTTGGTATGTAAGAGATTTTTGTATAGGATTACTCTACTAGTGTGGGCTCCACATACTCCCTCGTGAACTTCCCATAATGTTAATGTAAATTCTATGAAATTTAAATAATGAAGTAGAGTTTCATAAAAAATATGATGGTACATGGTTGGTTTGAGTAAGGTATAACATGTGGCATGGTGGATAAATGCCTTGTATTATTTATGAGAAAGATATGGTGGAATAATTTGGTTATGAAGATAGGTATAAGGTTAGAATACCAAATAGATCTAGGACTAACACTATCACATATCATTGTAATAGTTAAAGGTTCATGAGCTAGTGCTAGCAAATTTTGAATAATAAATTGATATTATTTTTTTGTATTTATATGTCAAATCAAATATCCAATGGTATCTATGGCATTTGTTGCTCTATTACTGGCTCTTAGTATATGTTCAAATTGTACATCAGAAATTTGTTATTTGAGAGTGTCGATCATGGTCTTGTATGGTACCAAATTCTCATCCTTGGTCTAAAAATGGTTTGTAACATGATTGATGATAACTAAGAATCACCATAAGCCTTTATATGTTGTATGTTCCATTATACTTCCTGTCAAAGTCTTATAATGAGTGTTTCATATTTAGCCATGTTGTTGGTATAAGGAAAGTTTATCCTAAATAATTTAGGTATTATATCCCCCTATGGTGTAATAAACAAAAGTCTTACCCCTGATACATGTATTGTAAATGATCCATCAAAATATAGCTTCTAATCCCGATCTTCAAGGGGTGTTTCAATGATGGTCATAATGGATTCATCTTGGAATTAGAATGTTAGAGATTCTATATCTACAAGGGGTGTTTTAATAAGTTGATCTACAAGTACTTGTCCCTTAATGGCTTTCTAATTGGCATATTCCATCTCAAACTCACTCAGAAGCATGTTTCATTTGGCTATGTAGCCTTGTAAACCTATTTTAGATAGTATATACTTGAGCATATCTAGTTTGGAAATGACCATGGTCTTATTGTCTAATATGTAATGTCATATTTTATGAAATACAAATACCGTAGATAAATAGGATTTTTTAATGGGCATATAATTATATTCATATGTGAATAATGTATGAATTAGATAGTACACATTATGCTCCTTTCTAATAGCATTGTGTTGAGCTAGAATATCCCTAAGGATTTGTTAGTAGTTGAAAGGTATAGTAAGAATGGTTTTATCGACATTGGAGGAAGTAAAATAGGTAGATTAGCAAGAGAGTCCTTCAATTTTTGAAAAGATTTATAGCATCCATCATCCCAAGATAATTCCACCCCTTGCTTTAGCAAGTGTGTGAATGGCTAACATTTATCATCTAAATGAGATATGAATCATCTAATGGAATTTATCTTACCCTACAAGATGTGGAGCTATTTTAGATTGGTTAATGGTGGTATTTGAGTTATGGCTTGTATTGTGGCTAGATCAACTTCTATACCCCTATGAGACACAATGAAGCCAATTAATTTTATTGAAGTAACTCTAAAAATGTATTTATTAGGATTGAGATTGAGTTTTTATTCATTTAGTCACTCAAATATCCTCTTTAGTGTTACTGGATGATTGACTGTGGTCTTTTATGTACCTAGTATGTCATTGGCATAGTGTTTAATAATATCATGAAATATGATGGTCATGGATATTTGATATGTGACTCTAGCATTTTTGAGACCAAATGGCATAACCTAATAATATAAGGCTACCCATGGAGTGGTGAATGATATTTTATGTTAGTTTTCCAGTGTGATTTGGATCTGGTTATAGCTTGAGAATCCATCCATCAATGAAAGCATCTCATAACCCACTATGGAGTTGACAATCATATCAATGTTTGATAAAGGAAATTCATCCTTGGGTTAGGCCTTGTTTATGTCTCAAAAATAAATATAGATATTGATTCCCTCTGGATTCTTATTGATTGGCACAACATTTGACATCTACTATAAGTAGTCAATTGGTCAAATACACCTTGATTCTAAGATTTTTTCCAACTCTTTCCTTAATAATATAGAAATCTGAGGATGCATCTTATGTAATTTTTATTTTATAGGTTTGGCATCAGGATGTACCACAAGGTGGTGTACAACCAAGGTGGGGTCTAAACCAAGCATGTTGGATTAGGCCCATGAAAATATATCAACAAACTTCCTCAATAGAGCTATAAATACTTCACATTCCTCCTTAGTGAGGGATGTTCCTAATTTGATCCACTTCAAGTCATCTAGAGTCCTAATGTTAAATTCTATCATATCTTACACAAGAAGAGCTTAACCATCTTCTAGGAATGGTTGGTAAAGATTTAAACTAGCCTATAATGGTAGAGTCCTTTGTTAGGATTGGTTCTTTAAGTTCTCTTAGGCATGATGAATAAGAATCCCCAGATGGTAGGGATGGCCATGTGATAAATATAGTTGGAAACTCTTGGATGATTCGATAAAAATCTTGTTGTTCTTTAGGATTGAACTTAGACTCATAGGCAAGTTCATCGTTAGTGGTCTTCTGAGCTATTTTTGAGGAAGGCTGAACACCCCCATTTAACAGCACCTAAAATAGGTTTTCACCACTATATTGACCTTTCTTTTTACTATTTCCATAGTATAAATTCACCTCAAAGAGGTTTTCAATTTTTTTCCTAAATGTTTTATTTAATTTTTTATGGCTAAGGGTGTTCAACCTTCTACAAAATAGGCTTCAAGATCTAACTTGGTTGAGAACCCTTGTTTGTGGTCTCCTAATAGAATATTGTCCCTAAGGCCTAAAAAATCATAAAAGGGCTCATCATTCTTAAACTTATTAATAGGAACTATTGATTCTTTTTGGTCCTAGTCTATTAGTTGAAGATAGTATAATAGTAGTATATTATGGAAAATAATTGGTTTAAGGGTATAAATGACATTATTATCAAACAAATTAGTATTATCCAAGTCAACAAAAGGGATATGATTAGACTCTACTTTGATATCATTATTTTCATCACTAATCATTGGTGTTAGAACTCAAATAAGATACATGGGGTCACCCCTAGGTGGTTTACATCCAAGTCTATAGGTTCCTTTGTATCTAGTGGTAGAAATTGGCTCAAGTGGACCCTGTTGATTCATCCCTATAACCATGATTCAACATTAATAAGAGGGTCTTATTCTTGGCCAGTGGCCTGTATGAAAATGACAAGTGCTAGACTATGTTGTTTGGCTTTACCCTTTATTTACCATTCCATGTATGGTGGTTTGGATTTAGGTCTTATATAGGACATAGGGTTATATGGAATCTTGGAAATGTGGAATGTGACATGGGTCAAATATTCTCCTGGGTCATTAGCTGAGATATTGTAATGATTAGATATTTTAGGAGGCAAAATGTGGGAAAGTGAATCAAGTGTATCAAGGTCAATGTAATTGGCCTCTAGGGAATAAATAAGTATTTATTTTCCCTCATCATTATTATTAATTTAATTCAAGACAAAATTATAGTTATATCATTAGTACTCAGATGCCAAATGCTTACAGTGTTCGTATGGCTTCAAATCTCCATGGATGATAACTTTCATACCTAAATGGGAGAACTTGATACACTAGTGAAACATTTAAGGTATCACACAAATATAATGTATCAAAGGCATACCTAGAATCATATTAAATAATAAATCAAGGCCTAACACATGGCATAGTGTATCATGAGTCAAGGGCCCAAGGATAACTAACAAGCTAATGGTGCCTTGTGATTCCCATTCTTCATTATCATAGGCCTTGATCATGATCATTTGGGGTTGGAGATATATCTTGGTATACCTAAGATGCTTAATGATATTTAGAGACACAATATTTAGACTTGATCTATTGTCTATGATGAAACATTTCACTTTATGCCATGTTATGAAAACTTTTATGTACAATGGATTGTTATGCGATGGGCCAAGGGATAACATATCACTTTGGTCAAAGGTTAATTATTATCCTGGAGCTAGATGTCCAACCAAGGCTTGAAATTTGTCTATAGATATGTCATTAGTAACTTGATATTGGCTAAAGAACATTATCAAGATGTTTTTATGGATTATAGATGTACGTAAAAAATTTAAAATGGATATTTGTGTAGGTGTCTTCTACAATTATTCCATAATATCAAGCATCTTTTATTTCACAATGGTAAATGGCTTGTTCTTAGCTAGAATGGTTGGTTAGATGGGTGAAGTGGTAAATGAATGTGGGCTTAGGATGGTAATATTTGATCATTGAGTTGTGATTGCATAATCAATATTAGATATAAGACCATTATTACTAACAAATGAAGGTAGAGGGGGACTAGATAAGATAGGTATCAATTGCTAGTGCACTTTTGGATGGTCATAGACTAATAATGAGTTATCGATATAGGATCCAAAGCTAGTAATCCCTATTTTTAGTACACTTGTATGTGGTCTTAAGTTAAACAAGGATCACTATCCTGGGTTGGTTGGTTAATAATGATTAAGAATGGTCTTTTTTGATTGGTACTTGGTTTTAGATTGATGGAAATGGTAATAACACAACCTCTTTCAATATGGCCTACAACCTTAGGATAGTCAATACCCTTAAGATAGTCTAGATAGTCAATACCCTTAGGATAGTGTTTTAGAATAGGCCAGTTAATCATATTAGTTACAAAAAGTTTGTGAAACATAAATTCAATGGGTTATCCAAGGTCAATAAATATATGATGAGTAGGCATAGTTCTCCTTAAAAGAGGTTTTTACAAAGGCAAATATTACTACATTTTTTTCGTTATTCTATTATGTTGTGTTTGTTGTATTTATTGAAGAGGTTGTTAGTTAGGAGTAATTAGTATATGAAATTTAGGTTTAGAAGACAATGTTTTCATTATTTGGAAATGTCATGAATTGGTTGCTCCATTTCCCACAACATTCTTGTTGTAATTGAACTTCTTGGGTTTTTCATAATTATTATCTTGGGTTGGTTGCGATGCTTGTACTTGGATTTGGTTTTGATTTTTGCAATTATTTTGATTTTGATTCTAGATCTCATTTGATGAGGTAAGTTTAACGATCCCCTTCTTAATAAGTGATATTTTGATCAACAAAAACATTGTCAATGATTTCATTAAAAGTGTGCACACACTACAACTCCAAATGGTAAGATATCTTGTTGTGTAAATTCTTGGTAAAAATAATGGCTATTTTATTGTCTATTAAACTATAGGTGAATCAAATTGTAATGTCTCTCCATTATTTAAAATAACTTGAAAATATTTCACTGGCCTTCTATTTGGCTTGCATTAAATCCACTAAATAAATCTCATGTTCAAGATTGTAGGAGAAGAGTTACACAAACTTGTCTAAAAGATTAACAAAGTTAGATATTAAATTATTGGGTAATTTTAAGAACCATTCCAACTCTTGTCCTTCTAAGATAATTTTAAAAAATAAAAAATGTATATGTCACTATAGGCCATTGGTTGACACATAACAAATAATTCCATCAAATGGGCCTTGGGGTCACCTTTGCCCTTGTAATTGTTGAATTTTGGTGCCTCATATCCTAGAGGAAATGGTATTTGAAAATACTCCATGTTGAATGGGTAAAAATACATGTCACCTAAATTTAACTTCTTGGTTTATTTTTTTACTTGAATGACAACAATTGTATCCTTAATTTTTCGTAGTTATTGAGTAAGGAAACTAGAGGAAACACTGGCTTGAAGTAGAGGTTAAGTAGTCAAAAGTGGGTTACTTTGACCTGGGTATAGTGGACACATTTATTGGGGAATGTTGGCTTGGTTTGAGAATGGACCAAGAATATGCATATGAAGATTAGGGTTCAATTGTTGGAATTAAACACATTTTGGTGTGATATTGTAGTTAGAATTCGGTATATGGGACTAGTTTTGAGTAAATTATAGCTTAGATAAAAGGTTATGGTTGGGAGTGAATTACTATACCTATTGATGTTTAATAGGGACATGATGTTGACTATTCAAACCTATATGATTAAGGGGAACTTATGAACTAAGGCCCTATAATTGAACTTATGGCATGTTTTGTATAAAAGGTATTTTTTTTCCTAAATAGTACTTGTGGAACATTAAAACTTCTCGGTTACACAAATCCTTGCTGGGAGGTAATGCATGTTGAAGGCTTGATATTTGTCGTTAACCAATAGTTATAAATTATTTCTTAGAGATCATTTATGATTGTGTTGGTGTGTTGGTCTATGACTGAAGAAGTATGTTCATCACTACCTAATGAGGTGGAACATTGCTTTCCCCTTGTTGAGGTGGAAAAATGTTTTGAATTTGTTACATGAGTATTTTCAATTGTCCTTGTTATTGAGGAATATTGTTTTTCACATGTTGTGGTAGATTGATATTCATCACATTTTGTTAAGGCATGGTACTGGTCATTACTTGACTACTTAATATTTGAGGTTGGGTGATTTAAAAAGTAGTTGGTTGAGGATGAAAGGTAGTTTATTGATGTTTAAAAGTAGAATTTCCTACCCTTATGTTTGATAACCACTCATGGTGTTATCTATAGGCATGTTTTGTTGCAGACTAGTTGTTTGTGCATTTACACCACTTTGGTTTAGATTGGATGTTGCTTGCACATTGTCCACTATGTTTAGATCATTATTCTATGTATAGTAGAAGACATTTCTTTGATATTCAGGGTATTGAACATCCTTTATATTGAATTTCTTTACACAAATGAGTCTATAAACTAATTTTATTTTGATGGACTTATCATGATAAGAGGAGCACTTGACATGGTCATGTTATTAAAGTTGCATGCTAAGTTTAGATATGTTTAATATGTTTTATACATCTATATGAAATTATCCTCTATGAGGTTCTTAATATATTATCAACACTATAACATGAGGATTACTATAAGAGGCATGCTCATTATTTTGATTCTAAGATATTGTTTAAGGCCCTCTTACTAGACTTGGTAAATTTTCTTGGGGAAAGTCTACCAAAAACATAGCCCCTACCTTTGTGGATCTGATTAAGACTTCATACTTGTTCTCAAATAAGTGATGATCAAATAAGGGGAATAGGTGGATAACATTGTAACATAATATGGTTGTTATTGGACTTGTTTTGCAACTAAAGGTACACTAGACAAATATTATACTATTTGTTCTTGGTCATGTTGTGAGTATGGAGGTGTGTTGATCAAATAATAGTCCAAAGGATGTTGGCTTTATTCTCCCATTTAAGTTTTTAAATGTGGATAAGGATCTATTTCACAAATGACATTTTCTCCATAGGGGTCTTGAACAAAGTCTTTTTGTGTAACCACATTTTCATACCCTAGATTGTACATGACACCACTACGTGTATAGTGAGAAATGATCAAATCAATGGTGAATGTTTCATGAAAAACTGAGTTATATTTGTACAAACTCTAAAAATTAATGTTTAAAAATACAAATATTACAACTCTATCTAACTTGGTCAAGGTATGGAGTTGTATCTCCAAAATGGTTTACAACAAAACTTGGTATAAAAATAGTATAATGTTACATGTATCACACAAAAATGTCAAGTGAATGAACTAAAAACAAAATGCCAACTCTAGGTTCAAAGTGTTCTAAATAGGTCTATTCTAGGAAAATAAAGGTTTCTAGGTCTTTTGGCCAAATGTGGCATCAAAAGATAATATCAAATAAGGTATATGCTAGGACTCTTGGCCAAATGTGGCATCAAAAGATAGACTTGAAACAAAGGGATATTTATTATGAAAAAATTGAAACACTTTGGCATAAACTAAACACTTGATTTAAAACATTAACATGGTCAAATTGGCATGAGGGATGAAATTAAAAACACTTGGACATAGATTATTTTCTCCCAAGTAATGGTACAAACAAATAATTTTTAAATTTAGGTAAATAATTAAACTAAGTTATGCAAACCAAAAGAGAAATATTAGTATCTAAGCCCTAATTAGATAAGGGCTAAATAAAAATCAATCAATATCTATATTTGAACTTGTCAAAGTTAATTAAAAACTTAATTTAAGAAAAGCTAAGATTTTTAAACAAACAAGCTAGACAAATTTGAATGGCATAATGACACTAGAAAAAGACCACAAAGGCATACATGGTTTGGTTTTAAACATTAAACTTGGACATAGGACAAGATAAGTCTATGAAATAATGGGAGTAGCATAATGGTGTTATCACCCTCTAAATGTATGATCAATGGTTTATTTCAAAGACTCCAAGACATAAATCTTGAATTGATTTGAGAAGTGTAACATTACCAATATTAATCAAGTGATGGATAGAAAATTTTTGACACAAAGTTTGAAGCAAAAAGCACAATGTCAAATAGATGGCTTAACCCTCCTTCAAATACTGGAGTGGTTTGGACACAAGACTCATTTTAGACATGTCATAAATAAATAATGGTTTTTACACTCAAAGACCAAGAAATAAAGGAATAAATAGCAAATACAACTAAGTAAATAATCTTAAAAACTAAAAAAATAAGGTTGGTCAAATGGGGTTGATTAAAATTATAATTTTTAAATGTCTAGATTAATCTTGAATATGGTTAACACAAGGGATGCATCACATCAATTGAGTTCATACTAATTAAATTATTATTCAAGGTTATATTAATTTACATAGTGATTTCATATGTGAATTGTTTAGTGGAATCCCTTGGTTAACTAGACCTAACTCAAGTTTTCATTACAAAAGGAGAGGTTATCCTTTAAACCCCTTGGCTCTCATAGTATGTATGCCATGATTGATATACCCCTTATGGAGTGGGGTTGGTATGATATTGAAATATGAATTCTAGGGTCAAATCGCCCCTAAAGAACTCATGAAGAAGCTATGAAATCCCCTCTACAAGCCAAATTGCATGAAAATAAAACTAAATGGAAAGACTTTAGAGGTTATTTTTAGATCACCCAAATGATACAGGTTTTGGGGAAAACCTAGACAACATTATTTTAATGCCTTATACTAGGCATAAATTACAAGTGAAAAGGCCCTTTTGGTCACCCAAATTCCCTATAGGGGATAGGGGGAGAGCATACATACACTCTTCATTTTGAACAATTAAATAAACAAGTATCAAACATTTCTAAGAATTTGAAATCTAAGTGAATGTTGATTGTATGCACCAAATGAAATGTTTGATTAATTTCCTTGGTCCCTTGGATTATTTTAAAAACTTGTAAGAATTTTCACACAACAACTTAAGCAAAAAAACTTATGCTCATTTTAAGCACTAAAACCAAATATTTAAGACTTTACCATTCTTTTTAGGTACCAAAATGAAGTGTTCAAGTCTTATCAATTATAAGTTCCTTTGATGCACTAAAATCAAATGTTCTAGTCTTTTTAATTTTTTTAACATCAAAATGAAGTGTTCATGAGTTAGCTAAAATTGTTTTAAACACCCAAAATGAAATGTTCATGAGTCTAAACTTAAAAATTCATGTTTTATTCCCACCTTAGACCTGCAAGGGTTAAAGAGTTTCCTTTTACTTTGAAGCAAATTAATACATTAGAAAATAATTTTTGTAAAGATAACTATAAATTTTACATAGAGAAAAACCACAAATACATAGAGAAAAACCACAACTCTTCAAAACTAAAAGTATCATTGTAATAACACAAACCTTGAGAAAACATAACATATCAGGCAAGATCACTAGTCTATATGAAAAAAACACAACTAGTAGGATAAAATCATAACTCTAAGAGTTATGATACTGAAACCTAAACATAAAATGCTAGCCTAATCTCTAATGGTTTAATTGAAAAATCATAACTATTTAGGTGACTTATCAATTTAAAAATTTGTGATCTTGAGATATTATGATTGTAAAGTCACGATATTACATTATCATAACTATCACCTATGGATAGAAAAGTGTTAGTGTATACCATAGTGGTTAGATTCAAAACCACTAAAAATAGAGAAAATTTTAAACTATGTAAGTAGCTATATTTTTGTCCAGAGAAAAAATTTGGGATTTTTCAAAAAACATCCTTTATCTTGATATTTCCACCTTCCTTAGTTAGCAAGATCAAATTTTGACATGGAAATTGTTATTAAACTGACCTATAAGGCTTTAATATCAGATATTTTGGGTGCATGTCCCATTTGGAATACCATTTATGATCAAGGAATTTTATTATAGAAAGGAAGTTAGACAAGTGTTAATTCATAAAACATTGAAATCAACACACTAACATGCTAACATATCTAAGCCTAGATCTTAGGGGGAACATAATGTATAAAATACAATTGAAAACACAAATAAAATTAAAATAAAAACAACCTTTACCTTGCTTTATTTCTCTAAGTGATTTGTTCATGGATTTCTTGGCTTGTGCTCAATAAATCTTTAGTAATAGAGTTTGCATTCTTTTCTCCTTATGTCCTTGGAACCATTGTGGCTTATGATTTTGGATTGGCTTAATATTTTGGAATTATAACACTATTTATTTCAATATTGATACAAAAACCTACATTATAACTTTTCTCTATCCAAGCTCTTTTGTGAAGAGGTCTAGGCTTGTATTTATAGGCTTAGGAACTAACCCCAACTAAAGGTAAGCTAGAGTGTAGTTTAAATATGGAATGGGTTAAAACCTAACATAAGTGATTCATTTAACACAAATAGAGTTAAAAGGTGTAAAAATATCATTATTTATAATTAATAAGGATGGGTGAGATATTTTTTTGATATTTTCAAAGGTTTGACAACTCACAAAAGACAATCATGAAAAGCTAAGATATTTCATATTTTTGAATTTCCTTTTTTAGTAATTCATTAATTTCACTTGGATAATTCAACTATAAATTTAATTTGGTTTATAATTTTAATTAATTATTATTAGTAATTTATCTCTTTCAATATTTTATTTTATGTGTGTTCTTGAACCACTTAATAGGTTTATAGGCCAAACTACATGTTATGATTCCACATGATGGTTAGAGATAAATCCATGAGAGGTTTTTGTTTATTACAATAGGATACCCAAATTAGGTATGTATCAATGGGATTATAAGTTTTTATGAATTATACATAAGTAAAATTGGGAAATAAGTGATTCTTAAACTTAGTTTACAATGGTTGGTAAGAATTGGTCTGAAGTCTAGTCAAAGGCCATTGGTGGCTAGTTTTAGGTGTCTACACTTTACTTACTTAAGGGTGTCACCTACGTGTTACCTTAACATAAATCATGATATTTGGTTGGAAAAACCATAAATTATATTTGATTTGATAGCTTTTTAGAGACCTTATGTTGTTTATTAAACTTTATATCGAATCCATATGCAAACAATAGTTATGATTCTTCATTAGATGCTTATTATCTAATCAAATATGATACATTCAAGAGGTTATAAAATAGTTAATATTGTGTTTATGTAATGCCATTTTTTATACATTAAATGCACTTAGATTTATGGAATTATTCTCTATATTTAAATGATAAACAAATTTATCCAACTGTTTGTTAAATTGTTCACCAAATTTATGAAGTTTTCTATTCCAAAAATAAATCTTGTGTAATCTAGTCATAAAAAATGATTCATCTAAATTTCAAAAAGATATAAAACTATTATATAAAATGTGCATGACAAGTATTTGAAAAAATGTTAAAACCCTCAAATGAAAAAAAATAAGTGTAAAATAGGGGAGTTTCTTGTAAAGGAGCTATATGATTCCTACTCAAAGTTAGAATTCATTCAGTTATGGTTGAGGTTTTTTGACCTTAAGTTAAAATATAGTGATGTGATGAGATTAGATTTAAAAATACATGTTATAAAGCATTATGTAGAAGCAACAGGTGTCAAAATAAACATCTATATGACCAAATTCATAAAATCCCTTCTACACAACTATTCAACCTACTTGGAGTCTTTACAAGCAAGCAATCTGTTGAAGACTCTCACATTTGATCAATTAGTATAAAATGGTAGAAAGTGAAAAGGCCTAAGGAATGAAAATTGAGTCCATAATAGGATAAAATGTGTGTTATGTCAAATCAAATTCCTCTAAAACATCCAATAAGGCCACGTATTCAAAAAATGAAGTCAATAATAATTATAAGAAGAAGCAAAAGGGAAAAGGTGGAAAAAATGAAATTGAAGGTGGTCAAAAATAGAAAGATAAATAAAATATCTACTATTAATGGTGTGATATAAAATGAAGTTATGAGACTCATGAATGTATAATTCCATGGGATAAAATTAAATCATACCATAAGAAGATAGAGGAAAAACTAGATAAAAATAGTCAAACTCTACCTAATTCACTAGTGAATGTGTGTTTTCCAGTACAAATGATGAAGCAAATGGTTTCTCGATCAGTTATTCAGGTTTGATGCTTGGGTTCCTAATACTAATGCCAATCTAATACAACTTTTTGAAAAGAATTCTTTGAATATTTCAATGAAGAAAATTATGGTGTTTTATACCTTGTAGCTAGATCAAGTTTTTAATGACAAGGAAGAGGTATAATCTGATTCAAGTTTCCAGTGATTCTATATGTAAAACTCTACAACATTATCTTCCTTCCTTAGTTAAAACTAAACTTTTTGTCCTTAGTGATCATAATGAAATAATGTCATTCCATTATGTTGGATAATGGTGATGTCACTATCATAATAAAAAGAGATAATGTAGTCATTTTGACTATATATGAGGAAGGGAAGCTACTAAAACATAGAGGTAATCCATCAAATTCAAGTAATTATGCTTATCTCTTAGAGTATGGAATGTCTCCAAACATGTTGTGGCATGAAATATTAAAGAACACTCACTATAACAACATTCATGTATTATAAAATAATGGTGTTTTTAGCTTACCTACATTGCCCATAAAATCTAATGAAAAGTGTGAATCTTGAATTTTGGCTAAACACACAAGAAAACCATTCCCAAAGTCAATGGAAAGATTTAAAAAAGCTACAAATGGTTCACTTAGGCTTGTGTTCTCTTCCCATCCTCTTCAATATTGGTTATAAGTACTTCATGTTGTTCATTGATCATTATAATGGGATGACTTAAATATACTTTCTAAAAAAATTTGAAGCCTTTGAGACATTCCAAAAGTTCCAAACTATGATGGAAAATTAAGTTCAAACCCACATTGAGACACTTAGGACAAACAATGGTGGTGAATATGCTTCAAAGAATTTTTAATCCTATCTTGAGAAAAATAGGATAAAAAACATATCACAATTCCTTACACTCAACAATAAAATGGATTTGTAGAAAGGGTGAACAAAACTATGATGAATATGTTTCATGCTATGTTGTACTACACATGAGTAACTTAGCACTTTTTGGTTGAAATATATAAAATAACAGTATTCATATGTAACATATCACCATCAACCTCTCTTTAATATAAGAATTTGTATGAGATATGGTGTTTTCATCTTCTTGTAGTTTAACATCTTCAAATTTTTTGGTCCACTTTTCATGTATTGATTGAAAAGGAGAATAGAAATAAGTTGGGCCACATGAGTCTAAAATTCAGCCACTTGGGATATTATAATTCTTCCAAGGCATACAATCTATACAATGAGAAAGAGAAGAATTTTCTTATTACAAGAGAAGTTATCTTTTATGAGACTGCAAAGGATAAAGATCACATTGATTAGAAGCTAAGTTAAATCAATAAGTATGCAAAGTTTTATGTCTACAGAGAGTAATTTGGATGTTTCAAATAATTATTTTGGATCACATATTTGGGAATCTATTGATTCTATATTGTCTCATATACATGAGATTAAAACTCCTCTTGAAGGAGAGAGTAAAACTTCTTCAAATAATGAATAAGGGCTACCAGAATCTAGGAAATAAAGTGATGTAACTTCATAGGATGATTTTAAATCACCTAAAACATATAAATAAATGCCTAATTTGGACACTTAAACATTAAAATATGTTTAACTTAATGAAGTTTGTAAAATAGGCACTATAAGTGCACATGTAGCTACATCACAATAAGAAAAGTCCTATGAAGAAATTCAAGATAAAATTAAAAATATCAATTTCAATGATTATTTAAAAGAAGAAATAAATTTCATTTTTTTATTCAAAACCAACATTTTTAAAACATGTTGAGAATATTGAATCTTGGAGAAAAGTAACGATAATTCATTGGTCAAAAATGTGACTTGGAAATTGGTTGATCCTCCACATGGCTACAATCCTATTGGTTATAAGTGTGTAGAATGAAACAAATGAAAGGATGATGGATCAATTCAAAATCAGAAATAAAGGTTTGTCTTAAATGGATGTGCTAATAAATAAGGATTGACTATAAAGAAACCTTTTCACATATAGCAAAATGGACTACCATTCAAACCATGTTGGCTCTGATAACTCATGAAAGATGGAAAGTTCACCAAATGGATGTCAACACTACATTTTTTAATGATAACCTAAAATAAATAGTGTACATGACACAACCTAAAGGTTTTTTAGTAATATAATAAGAACACAAGGTATGTAAACTATAAAAGTCATTATATGGTTTGAAATAAATGCCTCAAACATTGTATGACAAACTAGTTGAGCACATCATGAACATGAACTTCAAACATTTTGATTTTGAATATAAAAATAAAGGTTGATAAAATATTTATGTTTTTTATGGTGTATGCTGATGATCTACTCATCACATGTAACAATGAATGATACACTACAAAGTTCAAATCATAGTTGATGAAAAGTTTTGAATTAATACATTTGGGTTGCCTTCATTACTTCTTGGGTATTGAAGTAATTAAAAAACCAAATAATGTATTTATCTCTTAATATAATTACATTTGTCACATTATGAATAATTTTATAATGTAATATTCTATGACTCTCACCATTCCCATGGAATATAATCTCAAATTAACATCTAAAGATTCAATAGATTCGTTTAGTGCCACTAAATATAGATAACTCATTATAATTCTAATTTATTTATTTTTGGTGTCCTCTCAATTTTCATGTAAAAACCTAGGAATAGTCATTAGGTATTATAAAAAAGAGTCCTAAAATATCTCAAAGGAACACTAAATTTTGGGATTAAATATTCTAGTGCAAGAGACTTCAAACTAGTTGGATATTCAAATTGTGACTATGCTGGTGACCATGAAGATGGAAAGTTAACCATGGTTTTCTAATGAACTTGGGTAAAATAGTTGTCAATTTAAAATATAAGAAGTATTCAATGGTGATAATTTATTTAATAGAATAAAAATATGTGTCCACCTCAAAGGAAATTAGAGATATCTCATGGATCAGAATGGTCCTTTCATATTTGTAAGAGTAACATGTTGTATCAACACCTCTCATGGTTGAAACCCCTTATACAATCTGTATGGAAAATAATATAGTATTTAACAATATAAATAAACACATAAATACTAAGTTTCATTTGATTTAGCACTATGTGAAATATGGAAGTGTCAAGTTGCAACATTAGTCTACAATAAAGCAACCAAAAGACACCCTAACAAAAGTGCTTGGATGAGAAATTTTTGTAAAGTTTAGAGGAATGCTTGGTCTAATAAATATCCCTAAAAATTAAGTGGGGGTGTAAAAATATTATATATAGTTTCTAATCTTAGGTGTATTTTTTCTCATTAGGTAGTATTTGTCTTATTCAATAAGCTTATTTCCATTCCCATGGCAATATGAAGATTCACATTGGGAATGTAAATTGAACAACCATTTTGGATTTATAATGTAATTTTTTCTCCTATTTTTTATTGAATCATGAAATACAAATTCATTGTCATTTGTTCAATATTATTCTAGCTTGTCAGGAACCTTAATATTATTTTTAAGATATTGTTAAGGATTTTATTATTAGCTTCAACTTAGTTGGTGTAATAAAGGTGATAAGGTGTGATATTGTTTTGATAAAATTTGAATTTTTCATGAATATTCTTGTTTTCTTTGTTTCTAAAATTTGTACCATTTTTTAAATATGATGGTTTAACTATTTTCAAAATGACATAATATTATTTATAATAAATTTGTAGATAATGACAAGTAAAATTAAAAAAGGGAATAAATTTGACCCATTTGTTAAATTAATGTGTAGTTGTATCAATGAATACATGGCCATAGTGTGATCAATCTAACTGATCATTAAGATGTAATCCCCACATAGAGAATGGACAAAGAGATTAAAGGGTTTGAATATTATCTAGAGGAGAAAGAAAAAAATAATCATGAACATGGAAAGGATTACACTTCATAGAAAAAGTGATGGCATACTTATTGAGGATAGGCCAATAATAACCCACATGTAGGCATTTTGTGTTGTAACATGTCCACTATAATGTCCACTATAAATTCCCCCATGTGCTTGGTCAACAAGATAAATAACTTATTTTTTAGTAACATAATGGATTATGGTGACTTAAGTGCTACAATAGTAAAGTATATTATGTTTAAGAATTAACTTAAATTATTTATTATGGATTTTGTCATTTAACATGAATCAACCTAGGAAGGATAAGTTTGATTTTAAATGAATTAGATGATGTATTTATGTTATTTATTAGTAGTGATGACCTTTATGTGTTACATAATACAATCATCATTAGGTGAAAAATTACATATACATTTCCTCACATGGATTATGAAATGTGTATCATGTAGTTCCTAACAAGCATGAAAAAGAGAACATGATGAGACAAGAGAGTATGATACATTTTTTCTCTCTTGGGATTGTGTCTATGGTGAAAGGCATAAATGATTTAACAAGAGTAGTAGAAATATCACTTGATATTATATAAAATTTTATATTTTTCATTGATAAACACCACTAAATTAGAGACATATAAGCTACAAATAATATAAATCACACAAAAATTAAATGTCTAAATTGATAGCTATTTGCATCCCTAGGATGAAAGGCTCACATTAATCCATGTTATTAGTAACATCAAATGCCAATAAAAAATATAAATAAATTATCCTATGAAAAGGATCAATGTGGACACATCCTAAAACAAATTCTTGAAGTCACTTGGTTTTATCAAAGTGGAATGTCCAAGTATCCTCATGTAAATCAATGGTGACCATGGGTAATTATTATAAGGTAGTATTTTGTAGATATTTTAGAGTTAGAGACTAAAATTTAATTTTTTTCAAGGGCTTGAACCTTAATTCTAGACATGGATATATAAAATCATTTTTTAAGGGGAATAACTTGATAAATTCCTTTGATCAAGAGGACATATTCATCTATAAGAGAATCCTAAAGGTGTAAGTGATCTAGTATATATGTCATGACAAATTTATTGGTATTCACTTGGAATTTAAAAAATTATTGAGTGATAATCATAATATTAAATTCCTTAGAAAGCATCATCCACTTGATAATTTGATCTATAGGAAAGAAATCATTAGAAAGGAAATTATGTAGAGGGTATGAATGGACTATGGCATAGGTGGTTTGATAAACAATGTAGTGTTGAATAATTTTGGTGGAAAATTAGATTATGAAGAAGTAAATATTCACTTTAGTTTATTATTTTTAATAATCTATCAAATCAATAATAACATATTACTTACTAAACTCATCTTCATCTACATGCAATGCCCTAACTATCATGGAGATAGATGATATATAAAATATGAGAGGCAAGTCACCATAAGGTGGTCATAAAGTAGGACGTGTAAATAATGATTTATTCATGTTATCAAAATCTTATTGATAAGAATCATTTCACTTAAGGTGGATACCTTGTTTAACCCTAAATTTAGATATGTGGGTATCTATGGTTAATAAATATATAATTAGTTAGAACACAATGGTGATAAACTAATCTATAGCAGGTTGATTAATTAGAAATCTCAAATAAACAATATTCTAAATTTATAAAACTAAGATTTCTAAAAGTAAAGTAAAACTATTGAAAAATATTTCAATAAATAAGGAATAATTATACTTATCTAGTTTAATTTTCACAAGAAAATATAGACTAAATATAAGTATAAAGTATGTAGGGTCAATGTTCTAGATCAGTCGTCAGATTCTAGAAATTTTACTTATGAAGCCTCAAAAAATTCCATTAAATCTAGACACTACCATTAACACTTTCGTCTGAGTGTGATGCTAGTGTCTATCACATAATAATGACTAGATCTATATGTGACCAACTTCATTATTTTGGTTTTTTTGTCATATTTCTACTTGTGTGTTTAGATTTGGGATATAAGTTGTCCCTCTTCACTGATTAATCAAACCCTAGATCTTCACCCTTATTCACCTTTAAAATGAATTTATTGATTATGGTGTCAAGATTCCCCAGGTACCCATTTGTTAATGGGAGTTACCTACATATACAATACTCCAAGGATGACATCAAAATTATTTAGTTCTCCCCTATTTGTGGGGAAGTGTGTGTATAAGGGTATAATATACTATATGAAGATGCATGTAGTAATCTAGCTTGTGATTTGAAAAATATCACTCATATGCTATTGTTTGAATGTTTAAGACCAATAATATGATTGATCATATGATTGATATGGAAATAGGTATGAATAAGGTAGAATAAATGTTTGTGAAATTGATTGATTTATCTTTGGTATGTGTTTGTTTGGTATTTTCTATATGAATAATGAAAAATATTATACTTATATGTATACCACACCTTTTTAAAATATATCATAGTAGGATAAAATAGAATAATTAGGTCAAACCATAGGTTTCAATCATTTTTTAATTTGGATGACTTTTGGATAATAGACACTAGATAAGGATCTAGACACTACCATTTATGGAAGTGTTCCTTTATGGCTAATAGTGTCTAGAAAGCTAGAAAATAAGTACTAATATGAAACTAACAGTGAAGGATGTTTATTAATTTTTAATATTTATATATATTATAGGATACCTAAATCATCATAATGATACGTATCAAACTAAGAGATAAACATTTAGGCATAGTGAGATGATAAATACGAGCCTTTCAGATATAGATAGGTATATAATTAAATGGTAGATCCATGATTGATGTTTTTAAAATATACAAGAATTATATTCTATAAATGTTTAGTTTTAGTATCTACATTCCCACCTTTAATCTAGTAATGCATAAATATTAAATTATTAGTTTAAAGGAAATAAATACATACATGGGTGTGTATAACACACATTACCTTTACTTGAGCTAATTTGAGTACATTGCTAGTGAATGACCTATAACTAAGATCATGTTATATTAATAATCAATGCATATAATTAGAAAATTTAAATAATTTAAATGCTTGAAAAGAAAGAGTGAAATGAAGGAGTATACATGTGTGTCTATGCAACCATATTTCACCATGATGTTTTGACTTGGTAAATATTATTCCTTATGAATCATTGGCACTGAAAAATGTTTAGCCATGAACTGTAGAGATCCAAAGAGTGAGATTATAAGGTATTATGCCCCCAATATGGTGTAATAATGAGTTTTAACATGCCCATTGAGATCATTATATATAAATAACACAAATTAAGTGTGAATATATATAATCTCGTGAGGGTCATTGATTTAATCAACTCATTTTATCTATGAGAAACTAGTACAATGTATATGATTATGACCCATGTATATATTTGAATCATGAAACTAAACTACATATTATGCAAGTGTGGAAGTCATGTTATTATGGCATTCTTCAAATAAAACTTGGAGATATTAAGTGTATAAGTGTGGATTTAATGCTATTATGACATTACCCCACTATAATTTATAAACTATAAAAAAATATAAGTGTGGAGGCCATGTTTTTGTGAAATTCCCCCACTACAAACTAGAAATATATGAGAATATTAAGTTTGGAGGTCATTTTTTTATGACATCCACTAATGCAATTTGGCAAGATATGGAAATGTTGATTTCATGCCTTCTATGACATGCCCCCATTGAAATTAAACTTATTTTGAGGTAATGGAGATAAAATATGATAGGTACCTTACCTCAAAATGACAATGTAGTTTTATAACCTATGCATGAATCATGTATCATATAGGGATAACATGTTGACATAGATATGCCAATTATGTTCATAATATGTGATCATATCAAGTCATAAAATTCATTATATAGATAATGAAAATATATAAAGGGTAATAGTACAAGCTCATAAATTAACCAATCACACACACAAGAGCACTTAATATAGTTCAAAATAATGTTCCAAGGAGAATTCGTACAAGGGTCATTTCAAATGTCATGCAATCAAAATGAATGACATATTTAAATTTCTAGTCAATGGAAAATGGCATATTCAAATTTAAAATCAACTTAAAATGGAGTAGGGGCCAAAAATCAAGGAATATATTTAAATTTTCCACAAGTAAGATAATAAAAAGTAATGGAATAAACTCAAGGAAGTAAAAAAATAGATGAAGCATAAACAACTAACATACACATATTATATTATTATTTATATATGTGTTATCAAAAATGTTAGGTATCATAGCATATTGAGTACACTATGAAATATATGATCACATGTGTGTGTGTGTGTGTGTGTGTGTGTGTGTGTGTGTGTGTGTGTGTGTGTGTGTGTGTGTGTGTGTGCGTGCGTGTAAGCAATGATAAGCTCAAACATGATAATGTATAAATTATCATAAATTATATTTAACTTTTATCAACTATGATCAAATAATTAGATGCCCCCAACATACTATGTGATGTGATCAAAGGAAAGGTCCAACATTTTAAAGTGCATAGATCATATATTTAGGTATGTTTGTATCGCCCTCAAAGATGCATAAACATATGTGTATATAGGATTGAAATTTTATGTTATCTAATAAAATAAAGTAGACAACATAGATGCCAAGGAGCTAGTGAAATTTAGAAATGTTGAATATTTTTTAATTTTTGAATTATTTGAATGTTTTTGGATTTTTGGAATATTTAATTTTTTGTATATTTTATTATTTTTGAAATGGATGCCTTCAACCTTAGGTTGGATCATTTAAATTGTTTGGGTCATTCTGTTTTGCTTGATGTACATGTGAAGTAGAAGCACATATGCCATCATGTGGTACATATATCATTTTTAAATCATGAAAATATGAGGTACTTTGTTGATTTTTTTCAAATTTGGTTCCATATATTATAACCAAAGATTTCCCACTATAAATGTATATTTTGATGTGTGTAGAATAACCCAAACCCTTATTTTAATCACTTTATACCCATTATAAATTGGTTTCATGATGTTTCCTAATGATTATTTCAAATATCCTTTGTTTTTAGGTCCTTTAGATCAAAATAAAGTTGTTAAAAATGTATTACATTCTAAGTGATTTTTGTTTGTGTATGATCAACTTGGTTATTCCAAAAATAAACACCACCCATGAATAAGGAAATTGTGAAATATTTTTGGTGTGGATGATTTTTTTTCAACTTGAGGTGTTTTATTTATATGTCTATCATTTGATATTTTCACTTATAGATCATTATTATAATGATCTTACAAGAGGTTGTTAAATATTTTATAATTGTGGTGTTTAACAAGTTATGAACATGAATCCTTTGGAGGATCATCAAAGATAATATTTTGGTCATCAATAAAATATTTGATTTTATGCCTCAAGTTGTAACATATATTTTTAGAATGTCGATGGCCTTAGTGAAAGTCACAATATTCAGTAGTATCATATCCTTTAGTAGAGGTCAACTCATATCAACCTCTATCGATGGGAGAAGAGATATGAGATGACACTCCATAATATTTTAAAGTAAATAAAATAGAGACTCAGTTAATCATGTAAATTATCTCTTAGGTGCAGTGGATAAGATGAGTCAATTAGGTTTCTATGATATTCTATTGGTTGGTTTTTTGGGTTCCATTTTAACCTTCAAATCAATTTTTCAAACAACATAATGTGAATAGATACATGAAAGTGGTGTTGATTGGTATGTGGGTATGGTAAACCCTTTTTTTCAAGGGAAATATTATGCTTGGTCCATTTCATAGAGTTCAACATAGAGGCCACATATGGTGACTCTTAATTAATTGTCAAGGTGGTCATATGTAATATTGTCAAGAGAATACCCCTGCATGGGGGTGACTCGTGTAATAAGTCAAAAAGTGAAAATTTATCAATAACATCGTTGGAGTGTTTTGTAACATGATATGCCAATGATACCTATTGCATGTTCTCTTTTTAGTTTTCTTTATTTTGAAGAGTAGTTTATATTGATAAAGGTCAATTCTGATTAATGATATCCTTTAAGGGAATGTTTTTTCAATAAAAGGTAAGAATATTTTAATTATGGATTATATCTTGAATAATATCCATAAAAGAAGCTGATGTTGTGTCGTTTGGTACCTAGGTTTTACATAATTCTTCATAAAATAGATTTTTATAAATATTTGATTTTTTTACAAGGTCCAAAATTAAAATCTTGGAATGTGTATTGCTTGGTTGATCAATATACTTATATTTATTAGGTTTTATTAATAGTTTGGGCATAATAGTAAATTGTTTCATAGGTTCCATATCATTACAATAATAATTGTAAAAATAAGTTTTATGTTATCCTATTTGGTTATTTATATTGAGTATAATTTTGATTGTTTTAGCAATATATGAGGCATAAAAATCAAATATTACCATCATATATTGTGTTATAAAGTAAAAAAAAATGTGTATCCTTGGTAGAAATGATTTTGGGAAAATAAAATATTATTTTTAAATTTTGAATATCATGAAATCAAAAATCATAATTTAGAAAATAATAAATCAAGAAACCCTAGGTAAATATAGGGTTTTGAAACCTTCATGTTAGGTTTACCAAATGTTTAAACCTAAATTTAGATATGGGTGTATCTAGGGTTAATAAATATAGAAGTAGTTCTAACACAAGGGAAAAAAACTAATCTATAACAAACCAATTAATTATATAAATAAGATAAACAATTTTTTGAATTTATACAACTAATATTCTTAAATATAGTAAAATATAGCTATTAAAATATATTTAAATAAATAAGGAAAAATGATAATTATTTGGTTTACCATGTGTAGGTAGATTTGGACTAAAAATAGTTATAAATTATGTAAGGTAAATGTATAGAATTAATAATCATATTCTATAAATTATAATTTTATGGCCTCAAACACTACCATTTAATATATACACTACCATCTACACTATTATCTAACTATGACATAGATGACCAATACAGAGTAATGACTAATTCTAGATGTGACCAACTTCACTATTGTATATTTTTGTCATTTTTATTGGTGTATTCAGATCTAGGATACATGTTGTGACTCTTCATTAATTGATCAAACCCTATATCTTCACCCTTCTTCACCCTTGGAAGGGGTTTACTAAAAAATGGGTAAATGGGCTGATGGTGTTGAGTTACCTCAAATATCCCTCTATTAATGGTTGTTTCCTACATAACCAATACTCCAAATAGGGCATTATACTTATGTAGTTCTACCCCATGTGTGGAAAGGTGTGTGCACAACAGTGCAATACACTATATAAAGATGCATGATGTTATCTAGCTTGTGATTTGAAAAATATCACTCATGGGATAATATTTGAATGCTTAAAAATTCTAATATGATGGATCATATTCTTGATACAGAAATAGGGATAAATAGGGAGTAATAAAATGCTTGTGTAATTTAATGGTTTAGTTTTTGTAGGTGTTTTTTTGGTATTTTCTAGATGAATAATGATAAGGCTCATAATTATATTTATATCACACCTTTTCAAAATGTCTCATGAGGTTAAATAAGATAATTAGGCTATCCCATAGGTTTCAATAATTTTTTAATTCATATGATGTTTGGATACTAGACACAAGATAAGGATCTAGAAACTACCATCGGTTGTAGTGTCCCTTCATGATCGATAGTGTCTAGAGGGATAGAAAGTAGGCACTAATATAATACTAATAATGAAGGATTTTTTCCAAGTTTTAAGATATTTACATAATATAAGATACCTGTATCATCATAATGATATGGATCATACTAATAGATAAGCATTTAGGCATAGTGATATGGCAAATAAGAGCCTTTAAGCTATAAGGAGGTCTAGAACTTAAGGGCATATCCTTGATTGATATTTTTTAAATGTAAAAGACTAAGATGATATAAATATTCAATTTTAGTATCAACACACATTTATTTAGAAGATAATTTACCAAATTTATTTGGTAAGCCAACTTAAGAAAAAACCTATGAATTGACCCAATTTTCACAAGATAAGTGTGAATGTGAGGAATGGACAATGTATAGGCGTGTCAAGGATATATTTAATTTTAGAAGGATATACATTAATCCATCCTCATGATACCAATAATCCTATAATTTTTCTAAATAAAATGTCAAACACACATTTTTTATTATCTAACAAAACGATCAAAGATGATAGTTAAGTCATGTAGATTTATTTTTAGATGATTGGATTTGGATATAGGTTCATATACATAGGTTTTGAATTTTTTTTGGATAATATAATGAACTGTGTGCATACTATATTTATGGTAAGTTTCATAGAAGTTTTAAGGCCAAAATTAATCTTAACTTATAAATATGTTCCCCACTTGATAGTAAAAGTACTCTTATGTTGATCTTCAAGGGATATGTGAATTTTATTATACCCCAAAAAATATTCCATGAAGGAAAGAAAATCATATCTAGTTTTATAAACAATAATGGAATATATGTAATGTAAATGATTATTTCATGCTAAGTTAAGATTATAAAAAATAAACACAAATGTAAATGACTTTAGTTACATTCTTGAGAATTGGTACTATGTTAGAGACCCATTTAGATTAATATATGGATTAGATAAAATTAGCATCCATAATATTAATAACTAATTTGTGATAAATATTATAAACCTAAATAACTAATTTTAATTACATTTGGATAATGGTAATCACATATAGATAGGTAACTATGTTATGGAGGAATATTTTATGGTCAATATTAGGCATATCCTTATATGACCAAGAAAAAACTTCATGGGATCTAACAATTAATAAACTAAAGTTTTCTATATCTTCAATGTAGATCCTTAAATATGAGCATGATTAAAATATATGTGGATGTTTCTATCTTGATTTCCATAGATTCCATAATGATAATTACTTTTACTTCTTGTAAATGGTATGACATAGGGGGAGCTTAGAAAGAGTATTAGGCTTAAGATGAAAATAGTGACCACCCCAAGTTCATTGCATGAAAAATAATCTTAGATATGGCAAGATTAATGAACATTAAAATGATGGGATATTTCAATACCATAATCAAGTAAATCAAGGGTCTTATCTCTTCTAAAAATAGATGGAGGAATCTAGTCCACTATGTAGGGATATAATCTAGTAGTTTTGAAAATGTTTTTAAGTTCATTGGGTTCTTCATCATTAGAGTAAATAAGAGTGACATGAAAATAATGATGTACGTTTAATAAATGAGTAAGGGGAGGAATATTAATGTGAGGAATAGTTAATATGTGATATTTATATTTACTATAAGGTAGTTGTATATCCCATGGTTGGGATATACCTCATGATTATATTGCTTACCATCGTGGTTCAATTTTATTCATTAACTACCTCAATAAGTGACATATCTAATGTGATGAGTCTAAGGATGGCCTAAAATGAGGTTATAGTATAGTGGAATATATAATTACATAATCTTGGTGTGTAATTTTTTTGGTCCTATAGTAAGAGGGAGCCAAATGAAACCAATAGGCATTTTGTTAGGATTGTCAAACACATAACTTGAAAGTCTATTTTATTTAAGACCATATTTGAAATATTCAATTTATTTTATTATTTAAAGGAAGGTATCATTAATAACAATACCTTCATCCACTAAGTATTTCATTATTATAACACCATTTATCATGTTCTAATAAAGAGAGGTGGCTCTTTGGCATGAAAAATGACTCCATTAATCATATCATCCTATTGAAATTTTATGAAAAGTTTCTTAGAATATAAAGGATGAGATATGGTTTCAATGATACAAATTTACATAGGTGTGTTACCTTCATAAATTTATAAATATGATTAAGGTTCAATATATGTGGATTCATATTTGTATTAAAATTATTGTATGGTAATGTTTTTATGATATAATGAGGTCATCTTGATATCTATTAAAGTAATCTTATAAGGCATGGAGTTAATCTAATGTAGAATGTTCCATTTTAATTTTGGTTAATAAACATGATGATACTTAGTTTATTTTAAATATTGACCTTAGAAGGCAAATTAATATAATTATTGTAGGCTCTAGGTTGAGACTCTAGTGATGGATTAGGCTTATTGTTAGGAATTTAATGGTGGGAAGTATTAGTGGTAATAATCTATTTAAGAATAGTTGAATTTAGGGAAGGATCCTTCAGATTGGTAGAAAGATATTTTTGAGAGAGATTATGATGGTAGTCAACCATTACCACATTACACAATGTGGAATTAGTATAATAATGAAAATTTTAAATATCAATGGCATAAGATAGTTATTTGGAATGTTGTGTATTGGGATTAGGTGTTTGAAGGGATTTCTAAGATTTTTTATTTTTAGATTTAAATTTATAATATTGGTTGGATTTATTTTTAAATGATTTTATATATTATTTGGGGTTATATTTTTTAATAATATCATGGTTTAAAATTTCCCTTAAAATAATATCCAAATAAAAAATGATAATTACATGACTTGTTTCATGAGATTGACCAATGTAGGCGTAGAGCCAACAAATGTTTTTGGATAATATAATGGTGGAAGGGAAGAAACATGAATAAATGGATTATATGGTGATATTAAATTATCAATTTCTTTAAAATTTAAGGGAGCATGATTTAGGTTTTGATTGTTTGATTAGAAGTTCATGCTTTGGATTGATTGGGAGGCTTATTTTGAGAGGAAATATAACTAATTACATTAGTTGAGGTTTCAAAATATTCATTCTTAGCATTTTGAGATGGATAAAATTAGATCATTAGTAAATATTTTTCTTTTTCTTGATCTAAGGCCTATTTCAAATTATGAGGATAAAGTATCCTAACTTTGTATTTAAAAAGGCTTAAAGGGTGATAAAAATGTGTTTGAAGAGGTTTTCATCACTCATGTTATGGTCCACTTTATATGATAAATATTTCCATCACTTGAAGAAATAATTAGAATATTCCTTAGCAAGTTTCCTAGCATTAATGAAATTTCTAGGTCTATTGTCAAGAATCTTATTATGTTGGAATTATTTAACTAAAGAAATGACTAAACCTACTAACTGTGTAAAATAATATCTAAGAAGTTGTTTATAAAATATTAATGCATTTATAACAATGGGTTTGTATATAATATTGGTAGTGTCATAGGTGTTAGTTTGGATCGATTCCTTATAGACATTATTAAAGAATATAATATACATGTTAGGATTAGTATTTGATTCATATGTGATGGTTACATAAATTCATCCAATATCCATAGATACAATGAAAGGAGACAAGGGTTCACTTTTAAGGTTTTGAATTATATTATTTTGAATATATTGAGGGATAAAATTTAAAATTTAATATATAATAAGAGTAACATCATAATGATTTTACTGTCCCATGATGATTTTATGAACTTGATTATAAAATTCAAATATGTGATTTTTAATTTAAAGAATTTGACTATTAGGAAAATCTTATAAAAGGATAATTTATTAAATAACTTATGTAAGTACTTGAGAAACTTTGAGAGGGATATTTTTATTAGGATTGATACGATTCTAATTATAATAGGTAGAGGATTACACAATTCATTCTAGGAGATGGGTCATTGTTGGTTTCCTTAGTTAATTTAGTAGGGTGATTGATTTGACTAATAATTCCACTATTTCTTAGCCATTAGTGTCTAGATCATTAATATGCTTATTAGTATGTATTAAATATAAAATATGTTTAATGTGAACCATATTACACTTGATAGACCTAGGATAATATTTGTAGAAACTACACCATAAGGAGTTTCGATCAATGGTGGAGAATGAAAGAATGAGAGAATAACCTATGTAAAATATTAATTGATCAAGACTCATTAGAAAAATATCCTAAGAGGATGAATAATGATGAATATATGAAATAGAAATATATATATATATATATATATATATATATATATATAAGTGAAATAAATAGTCATAAACTTATTAAAATGGTATTAGCCAGGGTAGATTTTAGTGGCCCATATATAAATAAACTAGAGTTTTCTTGGTGAATCTCTAAGTATGTGTTTTAAAAGTTTGGGAAAAGTTAACATATAGTGTTTAGGTGAGAATATGAATGGACAAGTGAATCATAATGGGGTATTAAATATAGATGAGCATATAATGGTATAGAAAACCTATAAATGGACTATGCATTTTTTTATGTGCATCACACCTCTTCATCGTTGAATGATAGAGTTGATGGTAAATAGTAGTAATTATATCAAACACCAACTATGCTATCATTTTCTATCAAATGATAGAAATGTAATCATTTGAAATTAATATTACTAAATGATATCAATGTTATCATTTTATAATAATTTTTTTGAATAACAACAATGTTTTCATTTTTTAAAAATGTTTCTAAATAAAATCAATGTTGTTTGATAGCAATCTTGTCATTTAATAGCAATGCTATCAAACGATAGATATTTTTATTAAATGACAATATTTTTGTAATTATATAGTTTTATGTTCATTCAATAGTG
This sequence comes from Torreya grandis, assembly GCA_037957365.1. NCBI lineage: Eukaryota > Viridiplantae > Streptophyta > Pinopsida > Cupressales > Taxaceae > Torreya > Torreya grandis. The sequence continues at coordinate 710,381 of JARHVA010006539.1, forward strand.
TTACCATTATTTAATAACATTGCTATCGATATACAACATAAATATCATTTGGTAACAATGTTATCATTTGGTAGTATTAATATCATTCAACAGATTTGGTATAACTTGGTAGCATTCTATCTTTTGATACCACTTCCTGTAACTTCCTTCATTCCTTTCTTTCTATTGAGAGTTTCCATTATGATTATATGGTTGTGTGTCTTTTTATATATAGTTTTTAATAAGCTCATATTAAATTTTGGAGTGGTGAACTATATTTATATGTATAAATTTTATTTTAAATAGTATGCAATCTAACCTAGAAAACTAACTTACACCTAGACAATTTAGGTGAATCCATGTTGTTCATAACCCATTAAAAAAAGCCAAATGCTAATTTTTAAAACTGTAATATTACTAAATTAATGAAAAACCCCACTAAAATTTACCCTGTATTAGTCTACTTGATATATTTTGAAATAAATAAATGGTAAAATAATATATATTAGGATGGCCCATTGATTTGAGATAGGGATAGAATTAAAATAATACATTGGGTTACCTAATACAATATCAATCAATGCAATTATAGAATTAAGAATAATCTTCAACCAACATCTCTCTAAGAAATCATTACTACAACCATGAAAGCTTCAGCATTGTAAATAAAGGATAAACCAAATGTTATTTTATTCCTTTTTATATAAAATAGTTTACAATATAGATGTGAAAATTGGTAGAATATATGAGAATCTTAACCATCCCATGCATGTGGGACTAACTTCCCTGATATAGGTGGAAGGAAGGTATAAAACCATCATCCTCATAAATGTAGGTTAAAACATCTCCAATGAAAGAACAACTAAGTAAGCTAAAGAGTATAAAATTAATATCGTATACCAACATGCCACCTTAAACATAGTTTAGGTGGGTACAATAAAGGATGTAGTGTGAATCCATGTGTCACTATGGATACCAATCCATCTTATTGGAGTACATGGATGTTAAGTCACTATAATTGCCAAGTCAAAGTAGGAATGGTGCTACCTATGAGGATCACTGAACATAAATACTATGATCCACAATACTGGGTAGAGTGATAAACCTAAGGAGGCATTGCTTTATCACCTTTCAATAAGATGGTGAGAAGTCATCACAAAACACAAATATTACTGGGGATGCCACACTAGTGTCACTAGTGTGGATATCACACTAGTGTCACTATAAGAATCACCAGAAAGGCCATGAATTCAAGTAAAAAATCCTCATATGGGTTCCAAAAAATAAAGTGCTTGAATAAGATACCAATGTATAAAGAAAGAATCTAGAAAACACTCAAAAAATAACAACATATACGTATAACTTTCATAAAGTGGAGAAAAGAGAGAAAAGAAGAAGAAAGAGATAAAAATCCCCCAAAATATGATCCTAAAGTATTCTAGTCTCCAATTACTCAAAATTCACAAAAGAACTCAATCTACATAAGTAGTCTAAATCTACTACTCGATCATAAAAAATTTAGAACTGGGCTTCACTAGAACAGATCCAATCAAGAATATTATAAATAGTGTTGAAAGTACAAAATATTATTTAATTTTTAAGGGATTCTCAACACCTAAGAAGCATGATCTACACAACACACCCTCATACTATTGACAGGGTGGAGTGATGACCAAAAAACTATATGTACACCCCCCATGATTGGCAAAGTGGGGTAAAAAAGGTATGTATGAGTATTTCAAATACACTACTCAAACACTAAATAAGTTGATATTATATGCACTATAAGAGATCCATATCATGCTAAAAGAGATTGTCAAACTATCTAAGAATATAAGATGAGACTAGGATTTACCATAATAGCTACACTTCAAGCTATGGGAGACTTTCAACTATAAAAAATAAGAGTTTAAGATATATATATATATATATATATATATATATATATATATATATATATATATATATAATCTCTTAAAAAATTATCCAAGTAGTGATGGGAGAGACAAGAAATTTAAGGAGTGAAAAGGTACCCAAAATAAAGCACACAAATGCATGAAGGTAGACAAGGCTAAATCATCAAATTCCTTCCTAGCAGTTTATAACTAGTATGAGTACAATATATACCATCAAACACCAAATAAAAATAATTAAGACATTGGAATTTACCATAATAACTCCAAATAAGGAGACTACAAACCTGTCTAAACAGCCATCAAGTATCATGAGAGATGTTCCAAAAAATAAGGGAGAAAAAAGTGTCTCTATAGAAGAAATCAAATCACTATGAAAAGGGCCTTGATGGAGACATGACACAAACTTAAAGTGTTTCAAAGTATTATCTTCCAAAAAATGACAACCTATAAAGCACATGCAAAGGGATGCCAAACTCAACTAAAAATGTATCTGAGAGAGTGCAAAGTGCAATGGTAGATGATATGCAAAGACAAAGTCATTATCATATATTATGCATATAATAAATTATATATGTTATAAGTGAGAATACTCAAATATATAGGCAATGAAAAATAATAAGTAACTCAAACTAATGAATGTGGAATAATTCCATAAGAGAACAAACTAGGAAAAAGATAAAAACTATCTATAAAACCTAGCAAACATGAGAACCAACTCTAGCATATAAAACCGTATCTGGCTGGATGATATATTTTTAGACTTGGTGAAATGTATGGATTTAGGTGATATATTTAGGGAAATATCTTCACAAATGTGTATGACTAAGATGAAGACAATGTTAAGAAGTAAAAACTAAAAATGTCAAAAAGATTTAATTAAAGGTGGGATAATATTCTTTTCAAGTTCACTATAAGTAATATATGGGCTAGGATGACCTATAATAATCATCTCTCTCAATTTAATAGGATTAAAACAAAGTCATAGTAATAAACCATGTGCATGCCTAGAAGAATGGGTAAGGACCTATAATTACCATAGACCTAGCAGAGGGTAGTACACACTCAATATCAAGGAAAAAGTTCCAAATCCTATACATATGAAAAAATTATGGATCTCACTAGGGCTTAAAATGTAACAATGGTAATAAGAATATTAAAAATGGGTGTACTAAGGATATAATAAGGATACCACATGAACTAAACTAATAAATAAGTGTAACCTATATCCAATATAGCTATAACATACCAAAATACTAATATAGTAAGTGATGTAATGGTTAGATACTTGGTGGTCTATGCATCCTAAGGTGATAATGGAAAGCCTAAAACACACTATAGTTATACCTACTTATTTTTTATGAAGAGGAACATAATAAAGGTCAAAAAACATATATCTAATATAAAAATAAAGGAAACAATTATATCTACTAAGTAAATAAATAAAATATAATAAAGATAAAGATATTTACCTTTGGTTAGACTCTTCAGTGCATCAATATCCCCCTCAACTTAATTGGTAGTTTGCAAGAGGTTTTGCAAGGTGAAGTCCTAAAATGGTAATAATAAGACCTATTTATCCTTATTTTGGTACTTTAAATATTGGAAAATATCTTCAACATGACTCTTATTGAGCTTGAAAGACCTTTATGAAATGCTAAACCTCCAAGAATAATAACTCAACTGATAACTCTTCATTTTACTAATTAATAATAGAATTTCAAGAAAAAGTAGAGTAAATGAATAATATCTTTTTTGGAATGATAATATATCACCTTATATATATATATATATATATATATATATAATACCCCAAACTAAGATTGAATTCTATGTTGATGCTAACAATAAGGCTAATGTAGCTGAGAATATGTTGGTTGACATAGATATGTATTATCTAAGATTATACAATACAATCGATAGGAAAAATATTCATAACTGTATCAAATATGCTGATACAATATTAGGAAATATAAACATGAAATAGATTGTATCAACCTAGATGATATAGTAGGAATATAGTGTGGAAAACAAGTCTGAGCTAAAAGTAGATAGAGAAGAAGATGGAAAGAGACTCATTAGAGGTTATAATGATATTAATTAGGGTATGAAATAATAATATGAAAACAAATCTCATAAATTACCACAAGCCAATCCCACCCCATTACTAGTGCACTCCTTAGGACGTGTACTTAAAGATATTTATGTGTTGACAATTCATTATAATAAAAACCATTAGTAATGAGATAAAGTGAAAAATATTAGTTTTATACAACTACCACCATGTAATGTACCAATTGGGTAAAAGTTATACCCATTGTTAATATTACTACTACTACTATTTAAAAAATTATCCTTAATCAAAACTTTTCTAGATTTATAATTCCCAACATAATCATAGATAAAAATTGTAGGAATTTCATAAATAAAGACATAAAATAAATTTTATCAAAATTGAAAATTACACAAAAAATATATTCCTCACCATCCTCGATGAAATGGTCAAGCCAAATAAATGAAAAATATCATCTTAAAAATTACTATTTTATATTTCCATACCAATCAACATATCAATATCCATCCTATACTTTGGGCTTATCACACTACTATTCACACTCCCTCTATGGTAACTCTTGTTCTTTAGTCTAGGGCTCTAGAGTAATATTACTAGTATAAGTAGAGAGACACATGAGAGTTCTTCAACAAAATTGACAATAAAAAAATCACATCATTAAGAAACATAAAAAAATTAAAAGTTTACAAATTTGGTGTTGTAAACTTAGTGTTTAAGTTGGATTACACCCATGAAAAATAGATTAAATATTCCCAAAATTTATGAGATTATTACCTTATTAAATATATCCTTTGACCTAGTACTTATCGAGTGCAAAATAATGAAGAAATATTTTCCTAAGAGCTAACCAATGCTCAGTTTTTTGCAAAAAAATATTTATAACATATATTATTCATATTTTAATTATTTTTTATGTTTTTCATCTCTTGTACATATCTCCCACTTTTATATATTTACTCTATTTTTATTATAACATTTATTTAAGGTTTTATCTAACTCTCGTGTGTTGAAACTTAGCTTCATTTATCTACACCTATGGTTTTCATACCATCTACCTAATAATCACCTCAGAGATCCATCATCATTATGTTATATGATTAGAATATACATATTATCACCTCTTTACTTAAGCCTTTGGGATTCCTTATTTTGACACATCATGGATTTATGCTTTATGAAATTCATGGTAAGATCTTAGGTAATATAGTCAAACCCTCCTAAAAAAATCACATCCTCTATGAATTTTCCCTTGGGATATGCTATTTTTAATTCCTCATTCTTGTATCCCATTGTTGTTTCCTTTTACCATGCTAATATTTTTTCCACCTCGTAGCATTATCGCTACCTTTATCTATTTTAATATCTCCTAATATACTTATATTTTTGCCTCTTGAATTTTAATTTTTATAGTTTAATGGTAAGATCTTATGGAATATAATTAAGATCTACTCAAAAACATTCATGTTCTTATAATATTTATTTTTTCTAATACTCCAACTTACAACATTAACTAGGTGTGTTTTGATAAAGATAATTAAATGGTCTAGAGTGGGTTTTTTGATACTTGAAGTGAGTTATAATATTTTGTGGAAACACAATTACAATGTATATACATTATTCTCATCTATATTTTACTCTCTTATGATGAAATTATCAAACCCATCTATCATTGTATTATTTTCCCTTATAAACTTTTTGTAGTTAGGGAAACCTAGTCATTATCATGTTTGTATCTATCTAAATAGAATTTTGGGGTACACTAAGGTTAATTAAAATATTTCATTCACTTATAAGGTGAAACTATACAATCATATAAACCTCCTAGTCTCTAGGTTCTCATATTTAGTGGTTAGGTGTATGCTCTCTTATGTCAGACATTTTAAACACCCGTTGTTGTTCATCCAAATCCATATGGAGGAAGAAAATAGAAAAATTAAAAAAATATGAATCAAAGTTATTAATTAAAGAAAAATAAAAATTTAATTTAAAAAATTAAAATATATTTAAAAATTTAAAATCACAACAAAATATGTGAAAATGTCATTTGCATTCCCCCTATCTAAGTTTAATATCAGACTCCATAGTTGTCCTTATGATAGATACAAGGTTATTTTGGGTGTGGAATGCCTAGGGTATGAGGATTTATACACTTACCCACATATTTATGCACATGTGAATTCATGGATACACATACGCGCGCGCGCGCACGCACACACACAACACACACACACACACACACACACACACACACACACACACACACACACACACACACACACACACATGAATATTTCTACCTACTTTTTCAATCAACTACCCTATCCTTGTATTTGACTAATGGACTCATTAATATCTAGAGTGGAGATCATGTAATTATAAATTATGATCCTCTTAATTTTTGATACATATATCCTTCATGGAATTCTATTTTTATTTCACTAGTTATCACTACCTCTTCTTATTGTTTCTTTTTCTCTAGTACCATTGATAACAAAAATAGTAGATTTTAAGAATTGATTAAAGTTTCTTGTTTTGTTTATAAAGGATTTTTTTTTTTTTTTACTTTGTTACACCCTCTTTTCCATCCATAAATTTTTATTCTTCATAAAAATATGTTTTTCTAGATTATCCCATCTTATATATTTGATTTTGTTAATAACTTTAGACATGTTAGAAATGTGACAAATGTTAGTGTTTAGAGGTTATCTTTTGAAATTTGCATGTTATAATATAATTTGCAAATTTGAGTTGTTGTGAGATGATATCTTGGTTATTTCCTTATTTTTATAGTATTTTTTTTAGTTATGTTTGAGACTTTAAGATTTTGTTTTCCTTTTTTGCAGGTCACAAATACCTTAATTACTAATTCATTTATGGTTATCCAGTCCCACTTCTAATTTATATGCTTTACTTTATTTGTCTACCATATTTGTTACTTGGGTCTTCCAAAACTAATATATCATTTACTAATGGATATACAACCCATTTTCACTTACTAATTGTTACTTATGTATTTCAAACCTAGTTTATCCTTTACCTTGGGGCTATACAAATTTCCTTCCTATTTACCATCTTCCTTGAATGTTTTCCAAATTTTCATTTTCAGATTGACCTATGTACATATCCATTTATTTTCTCCATTCTTATTTATATCTTAAGTGTTTCCAAATGTAATATATACATCAAATATAATCAAGGCTAAGGAATTTTCATGCAATCTATTTTATTAAAATAAAAAATCAATAAATGTATGTGTTACACTCAATTATTTTATTTATCATCATTTATTTACAACACTTTCTTCCATCATTCATGTTTTTATGTTTATTTCGTATAGAACCATATTGTATTACACTATTCTAACATGTGATGAGATTTTAGTGGGGAGTATTTAAACACCTATATTTTTTAGTTACTAATAATTTGAATTCTTATACTTGTTATCACATCTATCTCCCTAAGTGTATGCCCTAAGGAGTGCATAAAGGTTAGGGTTGGGTTGAAAAAATGTAATTTATGATATGTTTTCATATTATCACATTTTATACCTATTGACACTCATTATCTTCATATCTAGTCATTCTAGCTTCCACTTCCATTGCTTTCTATTTCTTCTACTTAGTTCTATATTTTTTTTAACTAACTTTCCAATGCCCAGATAGTTTTATTTTGGTCCCTATATTATACACTATGTTACCCATGGTTAACACAAATGTTTTACTTCATTTTATCCATTTTAAACTATATCATCCTTGAGATATATTATTTTTTCCATTCTTATGAACTTTCCCCTATCCAACATAGTACTTTTTTCATTCTAAATTAGTATACTATATCAATCTCAATTGACTCCATAAAATTATTTGACAAGTAACTTGTAAGAGTTGTATATTTATATATAGGGATCCCATATTTCATTTTTATATAATTACAACACCATTTTTATTTTCTTTCACACATAAACCTTATTTTATTATAAAAATAGGAATTAAGTTATATGAGCTTATACTTATGGAGGTTAATGTTTGTGAAATTTTTTGGAGTATTAAATAAATAATATGAACTATAAAGGTACATTAGTATTTTGAATTACCAATTGAGGATACTTATGTATTTGTATTTACATATTGAGCTCCACATATAAAATATCTCATAAAATTCCACTTGATCCAAGGAGAGATGGATCTACCAACAAGTCAACCCACGGTAAGTATCCCTATCCATAAAATATTTATTGTGGGTGTGTTATAATAGTATTTGTTTCATCTCTACACACTTATTTTATCTTATGATATCTTTGCATGATAATATATCCTTATTTATATATCTCTTGTTTATAATCCCTAATTTAGATACCTATTTATTACTACTTAATAACATTTAGATATCTTTAGATTACCTCTTTTAAATCTTGGATATATATTTTATTTGTTCATAACTTCCATACATATGCTTCCTAATTATATCCTTGAACCCTAATTTTAAAAATATATATTTATTATATCCCCACCCCACATTGTGGCATAGAATATGTATATGTATGTTCAATCTAGTATACTCTTCTCTCTTTTTATATATTATAATTTATTTATATTATTGATTGTATCTTCGCTATAAGGAAATTTTTTAAAAATAGATCTAATCAATCCCAAAAACATTCTAAAGAAAGATGCACATGACACTAACATGAAAAATATTTTAGGGTTAAGGGTTATAATACTAACTCTCAACTAAGGTGAAGTATCTTAAATAGGTCTTTCATCTCTCTTCACACTATACCATCCTATTATATCTTAATTAGAGTGTTATTGATTCCTTCTCATAGTATATATCTCCCAAGATCATCACTACTATGACTACTTTGACTTGTGAGACTCTAATTATGTGGCTTTTAATCACCACCTTATAAGTATTGATCATCATGTTTGGCCTGCTAATAAAATGACACACTACTTCAACATCATGTTTTGTTTATAATTTGATTTCCAATTTGTTAGTGTCACATTGTAGAGATAAAAATATACTTTATTGAAACCATGACTTCTAGGTTATTCCCTAGGTATAATATGTGTTGGTTGGGGTCCCACTTCAACATTTATGCATTCATCAAATATTTCTAGTCTCCACAATCCTAATTATCATAGTATGGCTTGATTCTCTAGTGGTAGTACATATTCCCCTTTGCCAACTAGTCTAGATACCCTATAAGTTAAACACCTAAGTGTGAGTTGATAATGTTTGAAGTATTTCCATGTCCAGCATATCATCTAGATACTCCACCTCATATGGGTCTTCTCTCTAACCCAAGAAAACAACATAATAATTTTGTTAATCTCATAAAAAAGTGAAAATAAAATGTAATTTATTTTGAAAAATGGATATTTCAAGTTTTTAATAACTATGTGGTTAAGTCATGAACTTTCAAGGAAAATTGTTGCACCACCCTCAGTGAGATAGAAATTTTATATGGCATGTATTTTCTCACATTTTCCACCAAGACCTCACCACATTAATCATTAAAATTTTAATGCCTTCACAAAATAAAATTTGGCACCTTTCTTTTACGGATTTCATCATCAAAATTCATCTAAAAATCCAAAATTATCATGGATAGACGTAATTTTTGATAAAATTCAAAATATTTATGAGTATTGAGTTTATGTTGCTTACTTGGACCATTCTAGCATATCTTTTCTCATCATGTAGTCTTTAGCGTTGACTTTTTCAAAATATGGGGCTCTTTGTGCTCTAATTTTATAAGTCTCATGATGTAAGGAATCTAAAATTAGATTTTTACTTATAGTTATCTATTAATTTTTCCTTCATTTTTTGAAGGGCCCCTATTTTTAATTTGATAATGTAAAAAAACTAGGTTTTACAGGGATCCTAGAACCATGAAAGTGAAATATATAAAGTATCAATAGGCTGATCAAAGGTTGTCTACCAAAACATAAAAAAAAACACTATACTAAACTTAAAGTAAGAAAAATAGAAACCAAAAACAAAGATTAGGAGGGAGGTCCCTCCATTAGGTCTTCAACAACTCAAGATTATTCACTAGGATTTCTTATTTCACCTTTGAAATTTTAGCCTATGTGTGGTTCCTATGTCCTTTAGATGCTTCTCCAAGAAATATCATACGAGTTCACTTTTTTCCTTTAACCTACAAGGGAGTTTGCTTTGTGGGGACCACCTTGGGGGAACCTAGTGGGGGGATCTCAAGATCTTAAGAAACTATATGATAGGGGTTAGGGTTAGTTGGGAAGACTAAATTAAATACTACACTATGGACTTGACCTATCTATGCAGAGCATTCCAATCCTGTATAAGCTTTGAGAGGGCCATCTCTACCTCTTATACCTTGGAGTTTAACTTTTTCACCTACACTCTATTCTTTTTCATCTCCTCGAATAAAATGGATTTACCCTTCTAGGAGGTCTCCTTAAAAATACCCATAGTAAGGGTGATTGGCATAGGTTTAGGTATGAAAAACTTGAGGGGGAGGTAATAAGTAAGGGATTTGGAAAGGCTAGATTTGGGGTGCTCTCAGAGGGTTGGTAGGATCCCAAGGTGGGATCCTCCTTTGAGTAGTCATCTTAGGAGTCCTCCCTAGGGGATGATCCCCTAGGGGGACCTCTTGACCATGTAGGGTTTGGTCATGTTTAATGAGGAGAAGGATCAACCCTTCATGGAGGATAGGGTTAGTCTCATTTACTTGATAAAGTAATATGGTGATTTCAAGAGATTTAAGTAGAAAGAAATGAATATTTATCTTATAACCAATAAAGTGATTCAACACTAGGAAGTGGTGAGAAATGATTAGTGTGTATTTAGCTTCAAGGGTCATTTAACACATAACTTGGACACAAATTTTGGGCTAGTGATGAGGAATATCTACCCATGGGAAGCATTTATTTTAAGTCTTCATAAAATAATTCATTTGGAAGATTATTTATAGTAGATCCTATTTCTTTGTTTGTTATTTGAATGCCTTAGTCCCTTCACAAGACATATTGATCACTTCCCCAATGAAATCCTCCATAATAGTGACTCTTATTCCAAAAATGGTCACATTTCATTTGTTCTAGGGAACAATGAAGTCATGAGCCACTTCTAAATTATGCTATGTGATTCTCTCCATGAGCTTAGTAAGGCCCTAATGTTTGAGTTTCTTCTATATTTTTTTAGCCATGTACATCTATGCAATAAATGGGTTCAATCTTTTCCTATTGCCTCCCATAGAAGTGGTTTCTAAATAGCCAAGGTGATTAGGTGAAAAGTTTTGGATAGAGTAATTTTAAAAAATACAAATAGATTTTGGGGAACCCACTGATATCACCCAATAGTAATTATGCCTCCTTATATAGATATAATTATGGATCAGTAGAATTAAAATCCACCCCTTGGATGAAATATTATACACATGTGGTGGCATGATGTTTTTATCACACAATGGTAATTTCAACCTATAAGGCTTTGAGGACATTATTAATAACATTTCTTTGATGGGCCTCTACTCACTTCAACTTTGTTATTCATATAAAATCTAAAAAAATCATTTTTAATAGTTTTTAACTAATTTGGATCCAATGGTGGAGTCAATTTCACCTCTTGAGTTATGAATGTCCCTTCTTCAACCTTATCACCCTTTAAGGCTTGATATGCACTACATTTTAGAAATATTTTTGAGTTTTTAAATCTTTTATATAGGTGTTATCATCCATATTTTTACTTCACTTAAATTAGTTTGTTTATTATATAAAACCTTACATCATTTTTTGTGTCAATGCCCCAAGCTACCCATTTTATGTTGCCATCAGAATTGGAAAACTTTATCCTTGTGATTTTCACTTTAAGTTCCTATCTCTTCAATACCCTACACCCTCACTATATTTAAGGTCCATAATGTCTAGTATCTCCTTCCTATGGGACTCTTTTGGGTTACTTGATATTTCTTTAACATGTGCACCTTTTGGGTGTGAATTTATATTCTACTTATTTAGATTAATATTTAATATTATTTGTTTCTATTAATACATGATGATGTTATATAGACCACGAATCTTATTCTTATCTTGTAGGTAATTATATAATGTTTTTAAATCCTTATAATATTTTCTTTCCTTTCTTATCTAACAATAATTCTTTGTTTTTCCTCTAATACCTTTTTATTTTGTGTGAGGGCCTATCTTATATGCACATTTTATTTAATAAATACTATCTTATAATAGAGAGAGAACCATATTATTATCTTTTATTTTCACCTATTTATGGCCACATCATAGATTTTATGTAAAATTCATGGCCTAGTCAAGCCTATTTTCTTATAAACCCATGGTTCAGCTGTAATTTGTTTTATTGTTTGATGACCCATTGGGATTATAAAAGGATATGAGTCTTTTTATAAAATTAAAAACATGAAATTTACCTTCAATTCATACATTTATCTTTTATTACCACTCATTAAACATTTATTCAATTCATTTTTATCAAATTCAACATTTCCAAATCATTCATTATTTTTTATCTGGCATATGTGGTGGTTATTGTATTGATTTTGATACTCATTACTATTTTTAAATGCATATAATTTGTTGTTTGTTTCATGAAAATAATGGTTTTAATCATATAATATATACTCATCATCCATCTTATGATACTATCCCTCTCTTTCTTTGGGTTATTCTAAGTACTAAATTGGAAGGGATATTCTAAATAATTATGTGTCATATATTTTATATTATGGATCCTTAATTGTTTCCTCCTTATATAGACATAATTTTAATCAATTTTGTATAAACATGGAATAATTTAGGATTTATATATGAGGGAAATTTAATTGCAAGGTGATATTTTGTTTAAATTTGCATGCTTTTAGGCTAGTTGGTATACATGATTAGAAGTACATTTCATTTACAAACAATAAGCTATTACTTATAAAAACAACATTTCATTTTCAAATTGCAAGATTTTATTTTTAAAACTACAATATTTCCTTTATAAAAATCTCATTCCATTATTTTATTTTAGTAATCTTTGATATAATATTATACTTAGATTAGAGTTTTTAATTTCATATATTATTAAGAAGATTAATCTATTTATTATAATCTATCTTATTTTTTATCCTTTCAAACTTTAGCTCATAAAATCCAAAAAAAATGATAATTTACTTAGGATTTTAGTGAATCCCAATGGTAGTAGGTCATTTTATTTTTATACATTTACCAATTTACATATCCAAATTATTCCAAATATACTAATTTGGAGTTATATACACCTCATCTTTCACTTACTAATGATTTATCTTATAAGACTCTTCGGTGCATCAATCTCCTTGAGTACATATCTTAAAGAGTATAGAAAGATCTTGGTGGTTTTTTTATAGATACCCCTGATGATCATTTTTTATATCCACCTTCATAAATTTCCAATTATATCTTCTTACTTCTTATCCACTTATTCTTTTTATCCCTTTTGTCTCCTTTTATTCATGTTTTCATGTTTATATCTAACATATTTTTTATGGCCCTCAAAAATATTTTAATTCCCCCCTTTACCTAATATCATTTGTCAGGTTGAAGGTACTCTATTTTTGTAAAAAATAATCATACATCTTTGACCAAACCAATGACATCAAATATGTTTGAGTAATGACTTCTTGGGTTTTGAGTGGTAATTACACAAGTCCCTTTTGGAATTTATAAAAATAAATACATATAATCCAATCTTATCATGCATGAAAATACACCTCAGTAAGAATATGAGGATATAGATCTTATGATATTACCCTTGAGGAAATAATTTTTATCTTTGGACATTCAATAAGACATGCTAAACCAACAAACTATACCTATTATTGTGAGTCTAAAACTAAGGATATACATGTAATCTTCTTTCAATCTTTACCTTCACTTGAAACATCTCTCAAAATTTTAAAATTGAGATAAATGGGAGATTTAATATCCAAAAAGTAATCCCAAGGTAATTATTCATATCCATAAAATATTTATTTATTTACTTTGGTGGATATATATAGTTATGCATGAATTATATTAGTATTATATTATATTTCATGCTTAATTAGAGTATGGTTATTGCTATATGCTATCTTGAAATGTTTTATGAAATTAGTTACATGCATTAGTTATAACCACTTATATTATATCCCTCTTAGTTACCACATAATGCCATTATCTCTCTTTTCATTATCCTTCTTAATTATTTTATTTAGGTTGGCCATTATTTACCAATTATTTAAATAGATATCCTAATAGTATTATTATGATCCCTAATATACACTAATATTTTCTATAAAACCACAATTATTTTAGAAATGGTGTAGTTTATGTGTTTCTATTTAGAACACTCTATTAGTTTTTCCTATAATACAATATATTTATACTATCAACCATATTTATTAGACATACATTTTGGTGAACCTAACATGAATCTTAACCAACTAATATGTTGGGTCAAATTCACATTTTATTTTCATATATTATTAGTGTTAAATGTTTTTCAAACATCCATTTGTTTAAAAAATCCCTTCTCTCATCACATCAACTCCACCATCATTTATGGATCTTTGGGTGGTGTTTTGGGATTTTGTTGTATAGAATCGACCATGTGAATATAACTATAATTGTTTTTTTTGATTTAGTTGTATCAAAATATCTAATATAGTTTTTATTTTTAAATACATAATTAACTATATTATGGGAGATACAATTTTAACTAGACAGGATATTTTAGTTGGCATATATTTATGGGTAAATATGGATGATATAGTTATAAATGTTTATATGTTGACCAATGTAGTTGTCTAAGTCTGGGTGGATATAGATTATATATTGGATGATATAGTTTTAATTAACATGAGTGATTAATTTTTTATATAGTTTTAAGTGTTTATATCCTAAACAATATATCTAGAATTTTCTAATATTTTCTTAATTTTATCACCCTAGTTGATATAATCAAAAATTTCTAAGATTTCAAAAAATAATTGTAAAGAGTGGTTTCTGATATAATTTAAAATTTTATGAATTATGCAACTAAGATATTTTAGGTGTGGATTTGTGTGAGGGTGAAATTTTTTATAACATCCTAATTCATTTCTTGAGTCGAAGTGAGGGTTTTCAAAAATGGGAAGATCATCATGGGGATTTTTTTCCATGTTTCAATTATATAAAATGGTAAAATCATCATGGGGATATTTTTCCATGATATAAATGTAAAAATTAGTCATATAATCCTTTAAATATTCATCAAAAATGGGAAGGTCAACATGGATATCTTTAGCCATGTTATAAGTTTAGAAAATGGGAAGCTCATCATGGAGGTCCTTGGCCTTGAGAAATGGAATGATTTATTTTGTTTCATAAAAATGGCATCATGAGTAGTTTCCTTTAATTGTGTAAATATAAAGGAGAAAATAGCAACCCTTAAAGGATATAAATGGGTTGATGATCACCTAATAAGTTATAATAATAAGAGGCATCATTAAAAATGATGGAAAAATATGAGAAGCTATAAAATGAGTGAAAATATGAATGAACCATCATAATAGTGGATTAAGACTCATGTTGTGTTCACCATAATATGTGTAGGCTAAATACAATCAATAATATACATATTATCTACTATAGGAAAAATGAGAAGACCATAATAGATCCATCATACACAAAAATAGGTGTGGTTGTAAGCAAAGAGTTATTTATAAAAGAGGGATCAAGGTATAACTAGGAATCCTATGTAAGGAACTAAAAATAATACAACCTAGATCAAATATGTAAAATATGTAAACTAAAGATGTATTGATTCCATTAATGGTAAACAATAAGTATCTAAACTATGGATTACAAAAAAAATGTATCACCCTAAGGATATACTGGCATGCAAATATAATATAAGATAAGATAAAAATGGATATAAGACAAAAAAATACTATTCTACTATATGGATAAATATCATACTAATATTTAGGGTTAAGGTTACTTATCCCGGGTTGAATTTTTGGTGTAAAAAACTCCCTTTTGGCACAAGTGGAACTTTATGAGAGATGTTTCAAGTGGGAATCAAGATGTAAATAATAATATTTAAGTATTGTAAATTGGGGAATATAAATACTAAGTTTTACCTCTCTAGTTTTTTTCCTCCCCTTAATAATCCATATACCTTTTGTAAAAATAAAACTCATAAATATAAATTTTGATACCTTAATTCATCTTCTTCTACTAAAGGTAGAATTTTGTGTATAAAAAGAGAGAAAATGTTGTAATTATATAATAATTACATATGGGAGTACACCTAAGTTGGCATAATGGTGAATAACATGTGCTCCATAAAGGGAGGTCACAAGTTCTAATTCTAAAAGGGGTAAGGTATGCATACCTTCATGAAAACCATCTACATGCAATGGGCTAACTGACTTGGTGTTCAATGCAATGAGGGTTGATAAGTAGATTAAAACCTGTGTTCAATGAAATAAGGCATTCCACAATATGTGTCTAAGGATATTATTCACCACTAGTTTGGGCATTCTAGTTATAAAAATTCATGTACCCAAACATTTATCATTAAGGGGTCATTGGTAGATAAGAAAGATAAAAAAAATAGAAAGGATGCTTTTTGGATTCAACCAAAACTTTGGTGGTTCAAAATTAACTTTGATGGGGCATGTAGAGGTAATCCATGAGCCTTAGTGGTAGGATATGTAATTAAATACTTTAATATTTTATTAATTAGATCCCTTTTCCTTAAGCTTTTTGATGGCACCAACAATGAAGCTAAATCACAAGCCTTAGTAATAGGGATTAATATGTCTATGGATTATGGAATCTCATTTTCAAAAATTGAATGGGATTCACAGGTGGTGATTCAATCCTTAACTAGTTAAAGGGAAAAATCATGGAAGAATTAAAATATATTATATTTCATTTGGCCCAAATTGGAAGTTTTTAAAGCTTGGATTTATTCTCATTATTTTTGAGAAAGTAATAAAGTGGTGAATATTGTGGAAAATGTGGTGATAGATCAAAGGGAGGAAGAGAGATTGGACAATTTTATTGAAATATGGGAAGATTGTAAGAATTTTGAGTAGATCAATTTCTAAGAGCATCCTTTAGGAAGGTTTATCATGTGTCTTCATTTATTTGGGGCTTTTTGGACATTTTTAGAAGGCTCTAGTAGAAGAAATGGTTTGCAAATTTTTGTTTTATTAATATTTTTAAAAATATTAATAAATTATTATGGGATCAATATTACAAAGTGTTTTTATTAAAAAAATTTACAATATAGGGTATTTTGAAATGTTTTTTTATAAATTTCTAAAAAAATAAAAAAGTAATAGCAAAAGCAAAAAATAGAAAAAAAGAAATAAAAAATCTATAAATTAGATTTTCAAGGACAACTAGTTCATTTGGTTGTCTTGTCTTTCAGGTACTATGGATGACATCAAGCCGTGCATGTGGAAATAGATTTTGATAGCATTGAACTCCCAAGATCTGAGTGTTTAGATGGGCCTATCTTTCTCATAATGTCCTTTTTCAATTTTCTAGTGTGTGCATTTAATTATAGGGATTGCCCAACGAGAATTATTATAGTATGTTGGTTTTTTTAGGTTTTTTATTTGGTGTATATTCATTGTGTTTGGAGTTTTGTCAAGATGGATATTTTCAATATTGAATCAAAAGGTTTGCCTCTTGTATTTGGTCAAGCTAAGAGTAGGGAAATGGGCTTTGTGGGGTTAGTTTCTAGAATGTGTTTGTTCAATGTTTTTTGGATTTTGATGCCAGATGTGGAGGAAGAAATTAAGAAGGTATTGGGTGTGGAAATTCTAGTGAATAGTATAAGAGTCATGCTAAATTAATACATGGAATTTCTCTTTTATTTGAATCTCTATTTGATTATGTCAGATAGGGAACAAGTCTAGGCTATGGTGGAATTCTTTGTATGGCTAGAGTATAGGTTGGAGTTGTTAGAATTATAAGGACTATGGCTGAGCTATAGATTAGAGTGTGTCACCCATGTAATATGTATAGAGACCTATTTCTATTATAATACAAGTGTGTGAAGAATATTGGCTGACCAATATGGGTTAGATGAGTGAATGGTATAAATATAAGGACTAATTGGCCTATTTGGGTGTGTTGTGTGTGAGAGGAGCCAAATGAAGGAGATCACCTTTAAAAGAGAAGATTCATGTAATCAAAGACCATCATTAGGTGAATAATATAAATCATTCTTATCTCATCAAGGTGATGAAGGTGGACATGTAAGTCATTGGACTTGATAGGCCTAAAAGAGGCTAGTTGAGCAAGTAAGCATTAAAGGTTATTCGAGAGAGATTGAGGGGTGAAGTGTGAAAGAAGAGGAGTCCATCATCAGTTTTGTTTGACATCAAATCAAAGGTGGAGATTAGATCTGAGGTAGTTGAGTTGGTTCTTGGTACCTAGGGGTTGCATCCTTCTTGCTAGTTAGAGCTAGCTAAAGGTCAAGTAGATGCTTGACTAAATTCAGGGATGAGTACTCCTTGATCAGTTAGTGCTAGTCTAAATGTTGAATATTATTTTTATAGGACTATATTCCATATTATAGGGTTTAGTGGGATTTATCCCCTAAGAGGTTTACCCACATATATCATGTGTTATGTGATTTATCTTCTTTTATCTACATGTTCTTTGTAATGAATGATGTGTATGATTCATGATTGTATGTGTTGAATGATTAAGGGTTTGAAGGGTTTTGATTTGGATTGAATATCTAGAATCACTAATTTATCCCCTCTCTCAGTGATTGTACCTCTAATAATTGGTATCAGAGAAAGAACATTTATGCAAATTTAACCACTTGAAGGTGATCCAAGGTACAATATGGATAAAAGGGAAAGTTTTTCAAAAGAAAAGGACATCATGTGTGATGAAGAAGCTTTCCATGATAGTGTATATGAAGAAGTATTCTATGATAGTGAGTAAGAATAGGTTGATTAAGAAGTTAAGCTTACGGGTGAACTTGGTGAATTAAAAGAGAAAAAGATGAGGAATCATAAAATGAGGAATATGATCAAAGGTCTTGAAGCATAAGTCAGTTCTCTTAAGGAAATTTTATTAAGAAATTTTGAGAGAGAGGAAAAGAATAATCAAGAATAGATCAATATATTGAAGATAAATCATATATATTAAAGAATTACATCGTTAAATAAGCTAAGGAAGATAAGAATACCATCAAAGATTTTAGAATTTAGTTAGAGGCTGCAAGTTCAAGCATGAGAGCTAATGAAGTTAAATATGTTCGATTGAAGATTGATCTTGTTTCCCTAAAAGATGAGTATGAAAAGGTTAAAATTAAGATAGGTCAGATTGAAGAAGAATAAAAGATATGAGAAAAAGATAAAGATGATTGCATCATAAAACATAACAAGTCAGATCATGTCAAGAGCAAAATAAAGAAGCCAATCAGACAGCCAAATGCTTTAAGGTATGCCAAATATTTTATGGGCCATTGTTTTATTTGTCATCTTGTTGGTCATAGGAAAAAGGAATTTGTAATAAGAAGAAATTAGTCAAAAAGAGATCACTTCCATATTCAAATAAAAGGTATGAAAGACATTGTTTGTTATAGTTGTCAAAGAGTTGGTCACATTACTAGGTTATGCAAGAAAAGACCATCAAGTAAGGATAAGTTTAATCAAGATCCTAGAGTAAAAGAAACAAGATAAGCTAGATAGATCAATGCAAAGAGATATCCATCCTAGATTTATTGTTATGCATGTAATCAGTTTGGCCATATTGCTAGAGAATGCAAGAGGAAAAGAAATCAATCAAAGAAAGACCACAATCATCATCAATTAAAAGGTATGAATGATCTTGTTTGTTTTAGATGTCATAGAGTTGGTCACATTAATAGGTGTTGTAATAAAGGGTTGAATGAGTTCTCAAAGGAAAACTAAGGTGTATAAAGCTTCTAGTGTGTAAGGAAGAGGTCACAAATGGTTTTGTAAACCTAAACTAGTTAGGAGAGATCAAACTAGGACAAAAGATGGTTTGTTTTCCATAATAGACATGAAGGAAAGTCAAGAGTTTATATTGTCTACATTTGTTAACAAGTCTATATCAAATAATGAAGTTAATAATTGATTCAAAGTATATTTGGTTATGAGGAAGGATTACAAGTCAAATGAGAGTATGGAGATATAGGAGTCTCCTAATTTTTGGATCTTTTAATCTCACTATGTCAAAGGGGTGTCTCTCTCTAGGCTTTAAGGAGACACTTGTCAGCAAAAAGAAGCATGGTGGATGCTAGTTGAGTTTTTTTTTGATATTTTAGGATAAGAAAGGTCATGAGAAGATATTTTTGGTTAAGGGAGAGAAATGAGTTTTATGTAACTACTCCAAAGTGTTGTGATGGAATGATTCAAAAGATATACTTAAGGACAATGATCCTAAAGTCAAAGTTTTAGTCAACCTTTGATGGATGGTCTAGTAGATCAATATGGTGAAGAATGAAGATGTATATGCAAGTTCTATAAGTAGAGAATGGAAGTTTAAAGGTGTCTAATCAAGGATGCTGAGTTTTCAAGATATTCTATTCCATATAAAGGTATGTTGATCCAATTTTATTATGCTCAAGGTGTGTTCAAGGTTTTTAGTCCTAAAGATAAGAACTTATAAATTTCTATTTCTTAAATTGATTGATAAAATTTTAAAGACTAAAGGAAAGGTTAGTATATAGTATGAGGAGAATGTGTTGTCATATTATTGGTATCATTAAGTTCACAATGTCTATCATGGACTTTATAGTGTTCTAAAGATGAGATAGTTCCATGAGAGTGATTTGAAAAGGTTCTAAACCATGATGTCTTGTAGAAGATAAAAGGTAATTGTTTTGAGATCCATAGGAGATTTATTTATGTTTGTTTCAATTATTTAAGTTGATCAAATAAAGATATGATATCTATTGGTGGTTTCATAAAGACATTGACTATGTGTGGATAGTGTTTGAAAATTTGTTTTTTAGACCCAAAGGAGACCTATTGAAGATGTCATAGAGTAAGGAGTTAGGGTAGATTTAACTAGATTTAATGGCTTGGAGAGATGTGCATGATGTGAGGGGGAGGATATGTGGGATGCCTCAGTCATGGTAGAGATATGAAGATGTTTGCTATAGTTGTGATTTTAGGCATATTTGTATGATGACTTGATCAAACCAAATCATGTTTTTTTGGCAACATATTAAATCCTCATGCATAAGCAAATGGGGAGCTTTATAAATGGTCAAGCCTTAGGATCAGAGGACTATGTAGTATAATTTGAGAAAAAAGGTATGAAGGCAATTATGTTGATTCATCATTATTGGAAATGGTATAAAGATGATCAAAAGGGTTCCTAAGCTCAAGTGACTTAGGGCAAGTCCCTCTTAATATTTTCAATGTAATTTCATCATTTTCTAATGTTCATGTGTGTTTTATCTTCAAAAAAGCTATGTATGTTCAAAGAAGAGTCTAGTCATGGAGCATGTTTGAGAAGATCAAGATAAGAATAGGTATGCATAATGTTATGGGGATTTTTTATCATCTCTTAGAGGTGGTATTTTAATATTACTGGTCCTTGAAGTCTTTTCAAGTCTGTAGGATCAAAAGTTGAGCCCACTTTATCATTATGTAAAAAGGGGGAAAAGTACTTGAATAGAGAGATAGAATCTGATAATAAGCTTTGTATTGGTGTTTGACATTAATGAAAAAGGGGTATATTGTTGGATGTTTGTCAATTATGTTTCCAAGGTGACCAAGGATGTTCATGGGTTGTCATGTGTGCTATAATGACAATGATAAAGTGTGCTTCAATGTTCTTTCATAATTATTTAATGTTTGATTTGGATAGGTAGATGGTACATGTTATTAATGGTATGGTCATGTTTAAAAGACCCTATGGGTTTTTTTGAGTTATTAGAGTGTTTTTGGAAGTGAAAAGAATTAATCATAGTAGTCATATGAGTGTCTAGGTTCAAGTAGTCATCTTTACAGACAGATTTAAGTAAGCAGTTCGATGACATCAGATTTCACTCTTGTGAAGGTTTTAGGAGAATTTTGATATATGTATGGATTCCCATATTATGTGTTATCATGTGGTAAAAATTTTAGGTTTATAAATTAGAAGCATCAAAGTTTATAATAGTGAAAAGTTGGCCTCTCAAACATAGTTCACTAAGTTTCTACACTTAGCCAAATTTGTAAGAGGAGATCTAATGGTGAGAATTCAAAATATCCAATGACATGCATGAAGTCAATTTATAAAAGGATACATATATTAAAAATAGAAATACCAAGTGGCATAAGTTCATGGATACTAATAACAATGTGCTCTGAGAGCACATGAGACTACCAAGTGACACAGGAGCATTAATTAAATGGAGCATGGTGCTTAGAAGGCACGTAAGGGTGTCAAGTGCCTTAATCATGGAAGTGAAAATCAATGATCAATGGTGAGTGATGCAAGTTAAAGTCAAAAAGATCTTAAGTATATTAATATAGTGCATTTTATCAAGATATTTGAGGACACAAGATGAAGACATGTGTCTAAAATATTTTATTTTACCATTGATTGTTGGTATTTGAAATTAACAAATAAAAAACGACTATTGATTATTTTTATTATATCTTTTGATATAGGATGAATTTCAAGGTAACCATCTTATAGAGGTGAGTTAAATGTGTTCTAAGAATATTTGAGGAAATAAATTAATATGAGTATGTTAAGTATGTCTCAAAGGTTCATGAGAAGGTATTAGAGGTCTTATGTTGACCATATTAATTTATGGAGAGTCAAAATGGTTTGATTATATTTTGACTATAAGTGATCAATCTAAGTGGTCATCATGAGAGAGTTATTTTGAGTGATTAGAGCCTGAGGGAAGGTGCCAAAATTAGATGGAGATGTTTCATAGGTCATGTATGATATATTCATTCATTTGGTTGATTGGATTGTTTGAGAAAAGTGTTTGTAAGCTTCAATTATATATGATAGATTTTTATATATTTCTAGGCCTATTAAGGAGAAGTTTAGAATGGCTTGGTTCAAGGTATGAGGTTGAGTTATAGGTGACATATATATATATATATATATATATATATATATATATATATATATATATATGGAATTAATCAAAGGCCTATTGGAGGTAAGTTTGATATGTTTGAAGCATTGGTGGAAGTTGAAGGTGGTTGAATAGTTTTTAAGTGTAACATGTGGATGTGAAGGCCTAATTGTTTTAGGTCTCATTAAGGCCTAATGGAAGATTTGAGTCTTAGGGACTATGTCAGACCTATGGAGTGGAGTTTATCACCCATGTAACATGTGTGTATACATATTATAATTATAATATTTTTTTTTTAAACATCTTGGATGACCAAGATGGGTTATATGAGTGAATGGTATAAATACAAGGCCTAATTAGCACATTTGGGTGTGTTGTGTGTGTGAGGAGACAAGTGAAGGAGATACCATTTTAAAGATAAGGTTCATGTTATAAAGTACCATTATATGATGAATAATATTAATCATTATTATTATTTCAAGGTGATGGGGGTGGACACATAGGTAATTGGACTTAATAGGCATAAAAGAGGCTAGTTGAGCGAGTAAGCCCTAGAGGATATTTAAGAGAGATTTAGGGGTGAAGTGTGAAAAAAGAGGAGTCCATAATCAGTTTTTTTTACACTAGATCAAATGTGGAGATCAAACAAAATGTATTTGAGTTGGTGTTTAGTTACCTAGGGGGTTGCAGCCTCCTTGCTAGTTGAATCTAGCTAAAGGTCAAGTGGGTGCTTAACTAAATTCAAGGTGGTTACTCCTTGATCAGTTAGTACTGGTCTAAATTTTGAATCTTATCTTTATAAAACTATATTCCATCTTGAATATTTTATTGGTTTTTATCCCCTAAGAGGTTTTCCCACATATATCATTTGTTATGTTCTTGATCTTGTTTTATCTTCATGTTCTTTGTTATGAATGATGTGTATGCTTCATGATTGTAGTGTTAAATGATTAAGGATTTGAAGGGTTT
This sequence comes from Torreya grandis, assembly GCA_037957365.1. Classification (NCBI taxonomy): domain Eukaryota; kingdom Viridiplantae; phylum Streptophyta; class Pinopsida; order Cupressales; family Taxaceae; genus Torreya; species Torreya grandis. Next base: position 734,411 of record JARHVA010006539.1, read on the forward strand.
GGATTTGGATTGAATATAAATAATCACTAATTCACCTCCCCTTAAGTTATTTTACCTATAATAGGTCATATTCCATAAGAATCAATTTCATAATTAGGCTTAATGGAGACTTAATATAATTAGGCATGTTCTGACTACACATTACCATTTTGACCCTTAAGAACACTTATTGTGTTAAAAAATGGATGAAAAACTTCATAAATTCATAAAATATACCCCTAATAAGTCAAAAAAAATTCCCCAACTCCATTTTTCCCATTTTACTACTTAGACCTACTAATTAGGTCTCCTTGCCGATAAGCCTTCTCATTTCCTGAAAGTTTATCTTGAAATTTTGAACTAAATACATAACTTTGACATATAAATCATGAATAAAATAATATTAATAGGATAATAATTACTTTAAAAACTTAAAAAAACTATTTTTTATCCATCACACAGGCCAAAAGGCCTTAAGAACACTCATGTATATGGCTTACTCAAAAACACCAAACACTATTAACACTCAGTCAAAATCATTTGACTTTCCAAGATTGAAAAAATAATTAAAATGAGATAAAATGAATTCAAATGATCATATTATTACTTTTTAAAACCTTAAATATATTTTTGTCATTCATCTTAGTGATAGATGGCTCAAGAACATCTTTTTCATACACATACAAAAAGCTACCTCTAAGACCAAAAACATAGTCAAGAAAATCAACATATAAAACACCTATGGGAACAATTTTGTGACCTTAAAATGGATATTTGTGAAAATTTATGATCCTTATATCATATATGGAAATATATATCTCATTTTCATATATAAATATTGGTCTTATAGATCAATCTCACTATATCACTCTACACAAGCTTAACTGTGCTAGACAAACCAGTTTGATGATAACTTTTTGCACAGGTATAGGAATCATCAATAATTATATACCAATGATATTAGAGTTACAAGTATTTAATATTTACCAAATGTCTTAGGATCCATCCCTAGTATTTTTCAACCAATCCCTAATCCCACTCTCATTCTTGCATAGTTTTCTCATTGTTTTACTCATTAGGCTAGTTTAGTGATAGGCTAACTTCCATGACTAGTTTTACAAAAAATTTGGTTAGAAACATTATTATAAAATTTTATGAGAATAAACTATAATTATTTCACATCATCATCCATCCACTTTTGTGATTTTACCTAGTTAACCCTACCTATAACATCAAAAACCCTAAAAATAAGGGTTTTCTTATAGCTTTTACTCACTATCAAGATAAATAAAAACCAACTAAGGAAACCTTGAAGATTAATTTACATGTTAAAAATACAAAAATATTTAAACATACCATTATGATACATAACCAACTAGATATTTCCTATTGGGTCTTTTTAAGGGTTTTAGGAGGGTTTTGATGAACTTACCTTCTTAGCAATCATTCATAAAGGATTGCCCCTTAAATCCAAAAATAATTCCAATAAATTCAATATAGGGACATTACCCAACTACCATTAAATTATTAAGATCTCATGCAAAGTATTAATGTGCCAAGGAGCATGAGAAACTTATTCTTGGGTCTGCAACACCCCATTTTATGCACACAATCATCCTTACCACTAAAATTATTGATTTCTCCTACAAGATTTGAATTAAAAATTGGCCAAAATGCTTATAAAAATAAATCACACCACTTTAAATTCTCTCAATATATTTTCCATCTTTTTAAATAATCTTAACCCCTACTTAGGCCATTATAGGTCACTTTGTACATGAGGCCTCACACTACTAAACATATATTGAGTATGATCATGACTTGAAACCTCTTGAACTATATTAAAAAATATACCCTCATGTCATATAACATGATATAAAACTCATAAATTTTATATATTTCTCACACAAGTCATATATAGCTTATCTCATTAAGACAACAAGCCTATATATTCTCACTAGGTCTTTCATGTTGAAGCTAAGCTTCAAAACTTGACCTTTAACATTATATGAATACTTATTTTACTCTTAAATTTTTTTAATAAACTTAAAACACTTACTCATTCCTATATTGATCTAAAATACAAAACTTTACCATGCATTATGCATACATCTTCGTCACATAGCTAGACTAGGATGCTCAATATACCTAGTGCTAAAAGTTTGGAAACATACATTATAGTTTAATGATGTCATTATTTAAACAAAATTTTATGAATACAAGTCCATTATAAACAAACTTTATTATCTTTGTCACATTAAAACTTTGTACCAAGACCTCATATGGTATATAAGGACTTGTTGACCCATATGTTTACCTTGTATGCTTCCCAATACTTAGAGATTAAACAAAATGATTCTCTTGTATCTTGAATAAGGTATTGATATTTAATAAAACTTTATAAAGGATACCAGGTTTCCTTTATATTTTATCTCAATAGAGAAATAAAAATTCTTTGTCACACACCACTTTACCAAGCATGACCTCAAATCTAAATTTTGTCATGAAGGACATTCAACTTGACTTTGATATCAATGACATCACTAATGACTTAATACCAACACTAGGAACATAACTCAATAATCTTCCCCTTTATTATAATGTTAAACACTCTTAATCATATCAAAACATTTTACAACACTTGGTCTTGAAATAGGAACTTTCTCCCCCTTTGACATTAATGACAAAGGTTCACCTTCTTGACAACTATTTGATCCTTAGACCCGGGGACACATAACTTTTCTTTCAAACAAACTTCATCAAACCTTTCTTTAACATAGACTAAGTTCTCATACCTACTCATGAGACATGATTGACTCCCTTTTCCTCCATGAAAATTCAAGACATTATCAAAACTATTACTTGTTTTGATCAAGTCATCATACAAAATTTTTTGTGGCTTGTCTCTTGAGATCACACCTATAATACACTTCTTTGACTAAAACTTGAATTTGAATAACCTCCACAAAACTCCCCCTATGACCACACATCCTTCATGCTTCTTGCTTGCTAGTTGAGTGCCTCCATGAAGCTTAATGGAGTCACCTCTACTCTAGAGAGCTAGAACAAGATAAATTTAGGAGATTCCCAACTCTCTATGTCCTTTTAAGACTTAACTTCCTCCATGATCTGCTTATTCTTGATTTGTCCTTCTATCTTTACCTCCTCAATCATTATTTGGGTATTATTTATTCTTGATTTATTGTTCTTGGCTCCTTCATCAACAAACTAAGATGATAGAGAAAATTCTTGGCACTCCTTTACATCTTGATTTTGATATACCATGGCAAATAGTCCATCTAAACTTGAAAAATGGATGTCAACCTTAGTTATCTTAGGTTTCCACTTAATTTTTATTTATTGTGTTTTAAAAATCTTAAATTTCTTGTATTATCTTGATAAGGCATCCTTACATTACTTTGGAATGTGACCAGCCTTATGACAATTAAAGCATGTTATCCCTCTAGATATAAATACACCATGACCCATACTTCTTGACTAATTTTTCTCCTCATATTTCCATGAAAATTCAATATTGAAGGGACTTCTACAATGCCTTTCTTTATGACCAAATTAGTTGCATGAATAAAAATAACCACTAAAAGAATTGGCATACCTTATGTTATTAGTTTTCCTAATGGTATTAACCTATGTTATATCATCTCCCTCATTCTTTGATTGATCTTTGACCCTTTTGATCACATTAGTTTTCTTCTCTTGATCTCTAATGAAACCAAGACATGCTTTATCATCATTATTATTTTGACTACTCATAAGGTTGTCTATATCACTGGTTCTCTCTACAAACCTTTGAAAGGATTTGACCTTATTTAATGCTTTTTTTAGTTTAGCTATCAAAAAGTTCACTTCAGAAACATACCTTTCACATTATTATTCTTTTAATTCTAGGCATGTAGTCATAATTTCAAGTTGACTTTCTACCTATTTGATTATTTCCTTTTGCTCCTTAGATTTGTTTCTTATTCTAGCTTCAAACAAGTTGATTTATTCCTCATAGTATTTTATAAGGGACCTCATCACCTTATTATTTTTATTGACCATCTTTAGCTCTTATAGAGTATTCATCAACTTATATTCAAGATCCACCTCATCTCCTTCTTCATCTAAATCATAAACAACACCTCCAATCCATATGGATTCTTATGGCTTTGAGAAGCTTACTTATTTATCCTTGAAGAGAACCTCATTGACATAAAGACCATCATCTTCATGATCACTATCTGAACCACTTATTTCACTATCACTAGATGATCTAAAATCTTCCTTGGTATAAATAATCCTTTTATTTTTTAAGAACCTTTTCTTGTTATCATATCTTCTAAACTTTTTATTAATCTTATCCAATTTATAATAATTTTTATCATCATCATCATCATCATCATGATATTCATTATGTTATACATCATCTTTTATATTATGTTTATGAGGACATTTGTTGGCAAAGTTTCCAACCTCTCCACAATTGAAGCATTTTAAAGGTAGCTTGCCTTTGTATTTACCTAAACCTATCTTCAACTTTATTTCAAACATAATTATTACCTAATCATCATCTATATCAGATTCACCATTATTTATGACTTTATTACCTTGTGAATTCTTCTATTTTGTCTTCATTTTTGCCTTGAATGCATCTTCCTTCTTTGTAGGTCTTTATTCACTTGTCCTCATCTCATAGGCTATTAGGGTTCCATGAAGTCCATCCATCTCAAGTGTTTATATATCTTTCATTTCTTCAATATAACATACCTTGGAATCAAATTTGGGAGTTAGAGGCCTTAAAACCTTTTGAAACATATTAGTCTCTTTCAATTATTCTCCTATACCTCTTTTGATGTTGACCATCTCATCAACCCTCAACAAGTAGGCTACAATGGTCTCATCTTCATTCCTTTTTAGACTTTAAAATTATCTTATATGAGTTTGAAACTTGGCCAATTTGAATTTATAATCTCCCTCATGAATATTTATCACCTTATCCCACATTTATTTCATAAATATACAATGCATAACCTTTATAATTTCTGCTTTAGGTATACCACACATAATGCCATTCATTTTTTTTGAGTTGTTGTCATTAGCCCTTACCTATTGTATTTGTAGGAGGAACAAGGGGTAAGTTATACCCATATAAGAATTATTTCTAAAAATCATGACCTTGAGACATTAGATATGTCCTCATCCTCACATTACAAAAATCATAATTAGATCTATTTAATAATGTAGTTTTGTTTGTAGAGAAACCACCCTATGCTTGACTATACATCTTAGCTTGTTTATAATATCCTTTAGGTTGTAAGACATAATTTAAAGGAAATTATCTGATACAAAATTTTTTAAGTAATTTTTAAGAAGGGTGGAGGTGAATTATTTTATTAAAATATATATATTCAATTTATGAATCACTCATTCATATAAAATATCAATGTACAAACAAAGCAACTACACAATCATATCATGAGAAAACATAAAAGATATGTGGGAAAACCTTTTCAAATAAAAATAAAACTAACTCATGCACATGGAATAAAATCATATAATTTCAATATACAAATTTTACTGAAGCAATAACTTCATAAGGAGCTCCAACCCCTACCTAGTTAAGGACCCACTCAACTAGTCTTCTGCAAGCTCAATCTTGTAAGGAGGCTCTAACCCCCTAGGTAGCTTATCCCCAACTAGGTCACCTATGATATATGATTACCTTAGAACACTTTTTTTTAAATCAAATATATATTACAACCTTATTTTCCACTATTGATCCTTTAATATCACTCAAACAACCTCTTAGGCCTTCTCTTTCAAATAGCCATCTCATTGGCAAAAATAGGTCAAGTGACCTTGATCAATACCTATATAAAAAATAGTTAGATACTCATGGAATTTTTTTATAATATTATTAATTATATTCAATCTCTCAACTTATTCTCTAAAACACTATATCCTTTGCTCAATAGCTTAATTTTTTAACTCGTCAAAATAGGCTTATTAGGCCTTGACTTTATACTTGATTATTTATCATTCCTATATTGGTTAGCTAAGTAACTATACATATTTGGATTATGATTTAAATAGATAAATACAAATTTTTCATGGTAGAAACAAATAATTCATAATTCTATCATAGTCCATAAGAACCAAATTCATAATTAGGCCTAATGGAGACCTACTACAATTAGGTCTATCCTAACCACATGTTACCATTCTAACCCTTAGGAAAACTTATTGTCTTAAAAAATGGATGAAAAAAATAATAAATTATTCCAATAGACACCTTATAATTTATATTTTTGTCCCCAAATCCATCTGACCGATTTCACTACTTGGACCTACCAATTAGGTCTCTTTACCAATAGGCCTTCTCACTACCTAAAAAATTATCTTACAAATTTGAACCAAATACAAAACTTTGAAACATAAACCATGAATAAAATCATATGAATAATATTATAATTAATTAAAATACTTTCCAAAATTATTTTGTTTCCATCACACAATCCAAAGGCCTCAATAACACTCTTGTAGATGGCTTATTCAAAAACCCCAAAGACTATCAACACTTAGTAAAATAATTTAACTCTCCAAGCTTGAGCAGAGAATTATAATGAGAAAACTTACATTAAAATTATCCTATTATAATTTTATAACACTTTAAATATATTTTTATCATTTATCTTAGTGATAAATGGCTCAATAATATCAATTTCATACACACACATAAAGTTGCCTATAGGACCAAAAACACAGTAAAAACATCAACATATAGAACACCTGTGGGAATACTAATGTGATATTATAATGGATTTTTGTGAAAATTTATGATAATTATATAATATTTGGAAATATATATTACATTTTCATATAAAAATATTGGTCTTCCAACCCAATCTCACTATATCACTCTACATAGGCTTCATTGTGTTAGACATACTAGTTTGATGACAAATTTTAACATAGGTGTAGGTATAATCAACACTTATAGACCAATTGGATAGTATTTATATGTATATAATAATTACCCAATGACTTAGTATCCATCCCTATTCTTATAAAATGAATCCCTAATCTCATTTTCATTGTCACCTAGTTTTCTCAATGTTCTGCTCAATAGGCTAGTTTAGTGATAGGTTAATTTCCATGACTAGTTTTGAAAAAATTTGGTCAAAAACCTTCTCAAAAAAATATATTATAATAAAATTCAAGTTTTTAACAACATTCTCCATCTAATTTCATTTTTTTACCTAGTCAACCTTGCCTATAGCATCAAAACCCCTAAAAATAAGGGTTTTCTTATAGCTTTTACTTATTGTCAAGACAAACAAAAAACACATGAGGAAACCTTTAAGAGTAATTTAAATTTTAAAAAAATAAAATTATGTAACATATACCATTATAATCCATAAATTACTATATATTTATTATTGGGTCTTTGTAAGGGTCTAGGAGGGTTTTGACTACCTTACCTTCCTAGCAATAATTCATAAAGGATTACCCTTAAAATCCAAAAAAAATTCCAATAAATTAAATATAGGTACTTTTAAAAACTACCATGAAGTGATAATTCTCTTCTGAAAAGGTTTCATGGGACAACAAGCATGACAAACTTCTTCTTGGGTCTGTAACACCTCATTCTATGCACACAATCATCCTTACCACCAAAATTTTTGCTTTCTCCTATAGTCTATGACTTAAAAAAATTTCAACATGATTATAAAAATCCCTCACACCAATTTAAATTATATATATATCTCTTCCATATTTTTAAATGATCTTGACCCTTACTTAGACCATTATAGGTTACTTTGTACACTAGGACTCACATTGCCAAACACACTTTGAGTATGATCACACTTTGAAAACTATTGAAATATCTTTAAAAATATACCATCATGTCATAAAAAACTATATCTTAATCATAAATTTCAAATATTTCTCACACAATTCATACATAACTTATGTCACTAAGACACCAAGCCTATATCTTCTCATTAGGTCTCTTCATGCAGGAGCTAATCTTCAAAACTTGACATTTGACCTTATCTAAAGACTTATTTTCCTTTTTACCATGTTTAATAAACTTAAAAAACTTACTAAAGCCTATAATAATCCAAAACACAAAACTTTACCATGCATCATGCATATATCTTCTTCATAGAGCTATATCAGGCTACTGAAGATACCTTGTGCTCAGAGTTTGGACACATAATATATAGTTTAATGATTTCATTCTTTAAACATGATTTTATGAATAAAATTACATTCTCAATAGACTTTTTTAATCTTTTCCACATTACAACTTTGTACCAAGACTTCATATGCTATACAAAGACATATTAACCCATGGTCTTACCTTGTATGCTTCTTAGTACTTAGAGCTCAAACAAGATGCTTCTCTTATATCTTGAACATGATCTTGATATGTCATTAAAATTTAGAAAGGATACTAGTTGCCTTCAAATTTTCTCTCAATAGATAAATACAAATTCTTAGTCACACACCACTTTACTAAGCATGACATCAACTTTGACTTTTCTCATGAAGTACATTCAAGTTGACTTTGACATCAATGACAACAATAATGTCTTAATACCAAAACTACTAAAATACCTCAACATAGATAAGAAGGCATGGAAAATTACCAATATCTCTTTTGTGGGTGATCTTATCTACCCACAAGGTTATTATTAGTTTGTCATGCCACACCCTGTAGTTGTCTTCCATAATCCTCTTTATGATCATGATTAAACTCTTGTTGGTGGAATATTTAAGTCCATTACATAGGGGATGGTAGTTTAAGGAAGTACCAAGGTTTATTACATAACCTAGATCCCATTCACTTATCCTTACACCACTATAAACTAGTGCATTACTTGATATGATTATGGAGGGGACCCCAAACCTAGTCACTAGGATCTCATAGAACTCCATGACTAATTTTTCATTATCCTGTTTAAGGTATCTAAATTATACCTACTTGGTGAGGTTGTCTATGGTATTTAGAATCAATTTATGTCCTACACTAGATGGAGGATGTATCATACCTATAAAATCTAGGCCCCACTACATGAATAATTATTCTACTTAGATGTCCTTGAGGGGAAAGGCAACTAGATTTTGTTTTATAGTAAATATAGAACACTTATAACATCTCCTAACCCAATAATATGAGTCTTTCAATAAGCTTGGTCAAAAGTATCCTAATATCAGTATCCTTGCTATTGTATTCTTAACTACAAAATGGCCTCCTACAAGCCCATCATGAAACTAATTTAATAGCTTGTCAATTTGGTTAGTCTCCACACATATTAAAATTATTTGATCAAGATCCTTATTGAAGATGACCCCATATATCAAGACATAAGGGATTTATTTCAGCCTATAATAACTTATTCTTGTCCTATATAAACCCATAGAACATTCTCCCATTTTAAGTAACATTACCATATATTGAATCCAACTAATAGAAGGTATACGTGCAACTACTTGGGGATAACTATGCATTGTAAAAACTACGTCTTTGTTCTCCCTAACATTTGATGCCACATTGTCACATATCCCTCGACCCTTCACTAGCTTGATGACCTTTAATTATATGTCATATTCCATACATATAGTCACCAACCTTCTCTTTTCTCACTCAAATATTAATTAAGAAAAGAGTCTTTGATGCTAGGGTGGGCCACCATGACATAGATCTTGGTTTTGGACACCATGTGCCTAAAATTTTTATGGATCCTCATGAATTAAATCACATACTTTTATGAATAAGTCTACCTCTCCTCATATACTTCAAACCTTTGGCTAAATACTATTATGGGATGCTCAAGGCCCTCATTATTTTATTGCATGAGCATGGAAGATATGGTGTCATTAGTTGATAAGGCATACAAGAAAAGGTATTTTGAGAAATCAGGGTTAAGGAGAGTGGGTGTCTAAGAAATATCCTATTTGATTGACTAAAAACTCATTTTTCCTTCCCTAGTATAAGTGAAGTTATGATGTTTATTAAGGATACAAGTTAGGGGTCTAAACAACTTGGCAAATCTAGGAATAAACCTTCTAATGAAATTAATCTTACCTAGAAAACTCTACAATCCTTTCTTGTGCTTGTGAAATGATAGGGATATAATTAGACTCATACTCTTAAGGTATATATAGAGGCCTTCCTTAGACATAATGTGGCCTAAACTTATACCCTTATAGACAACAAAAATTCACTTCTTAGGGTGTAAAGAGACCTCATGCTACCCACACCTTTCAAATATCAACCATAGGTGTATTAAGTGCTCCTTATCTTCCTTTGAGAAGATTGTAATGTCATCAAGGTATATGATCACCATCTCATTGATTATTACCTATAACATTACATCCATATCCCTTTAGAAGGTGGATCCTACATTGGATAACCCAAAGGGAATATTTTTATAGGCATAATTTCCCCACTTAGTTGTGAAATAAGTCTTGTGTCAGTGCTCTTCTTTTACTAACACTTGGTTATACATTGAGTTCCCATCAAGAAAGGATAAATCTTGTGAACCTACATATTTTTTAAGGATTTTATCCATGGATGGTAGGGGATATTGGTATCTCAATGACACCTTATTAATATCCCTAAAGTCCACACATAACCTTATATCTCCATTTTTTTCCCTTACATGCACAAGGTTATCCACCCATGAAGAGTGTATGATGAGGAATATAATGTTGGACTCAATAATTTTATTCCACACTTTCTTCATGAGAAACTCAATCTTGAGGTTGATAGCTTTTTTATTCTACCTCACACTTGTCTCTAATTATATGGTATTTTAGCTAAACTAGGATCAAACCCTTCTAAGTCACTATAATCCCAAGAAAAAATGCTTAAAAACTCCTTACACAACTCTATGAAGGAAATCCTCTCTTCTCTAGTCTTAACCTTGGCTAGTTTGAGCAACCCATCCTTAAAAATGGTGACCTCATAATTTTCTTCTTTGGTGGACACACTGATCTTAACCCTTCTTAACTGATTATATTTAGTAAAAATGTTATCAAGGGTCACTAATCCCTTAGGAAGTTTGTTCATCTTCTACTAAACAATCTAGTTACCATATTTTTTTTGAAGTTTGTTTTGATTCCTTGATGATAATTATGCCTCTTGTAATAATAATACTATTTTCCTTTCACTATCAAAGACCTACAAACTGACTTCATTATTAAGTACTGATGGTATACATACCACCTTACTTTATGACTGATTCTTTAGGTTCTTGACTTCAATTGGGATGTCATATTGTGCCCTTATAGATATTATCATGTCTTCATGTTGGTTATCTTATCTTGGGATTGAATAGATATCAAAAGACACAAATTATTCTAAGAGGTCCCAAACCTTGTGCTTATATTACTTTAATAGTCGATTCTTGACTATATTCTTCCCTCTCACTTAGTATACTACTATTTCACTATCTCTCATAGCTTTCAAAAGTGTCACACCTCTTCTCCTTAACAATTATAGCACATGGATGAGAGCCTCATACTCTACTATATTACATGTGCATCTAAATTGAAACCTTATAAAGAAAAGGACTAATTTTAGATGGAGAAACAAGCATAACACCTACACCACCTTCATTATTTCACCTAGAGCCATTCAAAAATACTTTCCATACTCCATCATTGAATTGGATTAGATTGGTAAGGACTAGTATGACTATCTCCTCCTCATGCATATAATATATCTCTAGGCTTATTTCCTCAATAATATTATAAGGATAATACCCATGATTATTTATCCACCACTACATCAAAGAATAGGTCTAATATGCCCTCAAGTGGCACAACTAGATCTTAATCATTAGGGTGCTCATCCTCATCAATGATACTATATTTTACATTTGATAGGTTAGGTATATAGGGATCTAATTTAAACCTAGAGACTAGTTTATATCCAATGGTGACTTTTATCCCATAACTAGTTCTAAATACCATATAAGACAAGTCTAATGATAAGTAGCATCATATCTTAGTAGTGAAGTCCCTATATAGACATAAGGTAAGATAGGAGGTAGATTAACCACAATGACATCTTGGGATATGGTGAAGTTATTACAATAATCTATTATAATATTAAGGTCTTTGATTACATGAACTATCTTGGTAGGAGACCCATCTAGTTGTAAGAATCCCTTAAAATTAGGCTCATATTTTAACCCCAACTTGTTTGATGTTGACTTTGGTATAACAGATGTGCTTTCCCAACTATCTATCATAAAATTATGAAATAATCAATCCCATATTATGATGCAATGATATAATGGAGGGGTTTTTTGTACCTTATTTGGTTGGGGCTCATTAGGCTAACTAGTATTGGTTAGGACTACACCACCTTTTTTGTTTACTTGTATGAGATTTTGAGTTTTGATATCTCTTCTTGAATAAGATCTTTATGTTTTGGAATAAGAAATATGTCTCACATTGGTATGGTGATGTGAGTCTTCTTCATCTAGTCTATAATGATGATATTAGGTCCACCAACATTTGATTACAATTTAGGAATAGTAGCACTACTTAGAACTTGTGTGAAATGAGGTACAAGGGGACCCTTCTCATTGTGACCCTTTTGGAGTGGTTGAGATTTAGGGGATGAATATTTTTCATTAGTTTTATAAATTGGTTGATAAGGTGAAGGAGTTGATCTCCCTGCCTCTGAATCACCACTTACTACCTTTATTTTAGACTTTATATTAGTTGCAATAGGGTTATCTACTTTATTTTCACCTCCCAGTTGATTGACTACACAGTTTCCAAAATTTATTTCTCCTTATTTAAAGTTGAAAAATGTACCCTCTAATTGAATCTACTCTCAACCCATTGCTTATTGATTTAGCAATTCAAATTAAGTCATAAGAGGGACTTTTACATGTTGCACAAGAGGAACCAATTTTTGTTGTGTAAGAGGATCTTGATTTTGTTATATAAGAGGAGATTGATTGGTACCTTAAATTTATCTAACACTTTATTCATGAGGTGGTCCCTAAGGTGTAAACCATTGAACTTATTAAACATAGTTATTTTGAATAGGAACTAATGCTTTATAAATGTTGGTAGAGTTGGGGTTAAAACTGTTGTATAGCCTAGCATGAGTGAGGTAATTTTTCCCTTGAGGATTAGCTTGTTAGGGATGTAATTTTAATTATTAAGGTTGATATGAATATTAATAACGAGCTTGGTAGTTTTTTTTGGTGGGGATTTTCTTCCCTCCCAGGCCAATATCCTATTATTATGTGCTTTGAGCAACCCTTTAAGCTTGATCAATCTATATGCCTAAGTAGTATCTACCTATTCATTATTAGTTGGCATAGGTATGGGGGTAATGGTAGGAATAAGAGGTTTCATATATAATAATAATGTCATAAGAGGCCTTGGTGTGACTTTGTCTACTTGAATAAGATAGTTTCTACCCTTATTTCCACTTCATAGGCATCAAGTAATGTGTTCTCACTCATTGACTGAATCATGACTATCACATCAAAATTGAGGGATATCAAATAGTATAATAAGGCATAATGTTTTGTGGGTTTAAATACTATTAGGATCCTATACCATGTTTTCTAAAACCTATAGTTAAAGTCCACCATAAACTCTTGAGGGGCCCTTTTTATTGTGATCGATTGCTCTACTAGGGACAAGTGATCACTTATATCTTCAAACAAAATGTATATGTGATCCCCAAAATCATCCTAATTATTGATGTAGTTATCTAATATACCTATAAACCACTTAAGTTCTTTGCCTTTAAAGTAGGTAGCTAGAAGCCTCATTACTACATTCTCTTGTGTAATATTATATATAGAATAAAGGTTGGCAATGTCTCTAATGTGTTTAATAAGAGTGGTAAAATAATCTCATGTTAAGTGTGGTAGGATTTTAAGGCATAATTCAAGGATATAATGAAATTGGTTTAGGTTTAGAAGGATGCCACCATTGAAGGTTTCAAAGGCCTAATTTCTAGGTATAGCCCTTAGATATGTAAGGGTTACAATAGGGTTATGTTCAATAGGGATAGAAGGAGTAAGGGGTGTGGGATATGGATTAAACCTAGGGTACCTCTTCCTTATATAAAAATATAAATATAATTCAACAAATTTATTTTCATTACCCCTAGATGAGGACTTAGTGATGAAATTTGTTATGAAACTTGAGTGTTAATCTACCACTAAAATGTCTAAAACTCCTTGAGGTCACCAACTATTGATAGTATGTGATCCAACCTCATTAAATTATTATCCCACTAGGTGTGCCCAAAAAATTTATCAATGTAGATTGCACCCTTGAGATAGGGGTTTAAAACCTGTCTCATCCAATTGATATAATTGAATCACCTTTAGGTGTGGATAGCCTAATGGATAAGGTGAGTCTATAGATTTGGGGCTACCTCTTCTAATGCATCATCTATCCTCAAATCACTAATCCTACTTATCTTTCCAAATAAAAGGGATATAAAAGACTTTAAAATAAATACTAAACTATAGGATGTGATGCACCAATATATTAGGTCTCCTATACTTAGTCCCTTAACAATAATTATTGATAGAACAAGGGTTAATCACTAACACTCTCTCTCCAAAAGGACTCCTACACATCAATACTTCATATGGAGTCCATTAAAAATGTCTAAAACCTAAGGGTGATGAATGAATAGCCTAATAGAAGACACTACCAATAAATTTTAACTACAATTATAAACATAATCACCTTCACACACCATGTGACCTACATAAGACCAATCCATTAGCATCTAGGTAATAGACAAGGACCTATAAAGGGAGAAAGAGTTCAACCACTAATGGAAATAAACAAGTATAGGAAACACTAAAAAATAGTATGGAAAAGGTTGAATAAATCCTTTTAGTAATTTAAAGGTCTCAAGATACAAATGGGTAGAGTTATTTCATACCCAACAAAGGGATGTCTACAATGGCTTTCTAAGACTAATTTATAGAAAATGAGAGAGAGCGAGAATATGTAATATATATCGAGTAGAGAAGAAATAATTACAATAATCCATCCAAAAACAATTAAAAATATGAATTAGGGGTAAAAAATAACTCACACTCCTTATCTCATGCATGATCTTAGCATTATTGAGGTCTTTAATGAGCCTTTTGGGCATAGAATTAGGGTGGATGATCTATTTATGATCATAGTTGACTCCATGAATGCACCATGATCCTTAAAATTGGTACATTAATCCTTGATATGAATTAAGATATCATGCACCTGTTTTGGGAAGGTAGTTACATGTTTGAACATGGCCATTACTCACCTAGATGCCACCTTACAAGCCATTCACAACCCAGATAATGCATTTGTCACTTTAGTGTGAAAAATACATGAGAATTATACATTTTCAAGTGATTTTTGAGCTTTATAGTGGCTTGGATATATTGATATATGGTTTCATCTACCCTTGAGAGCGTTTTCACCATGTGATAGACCTAAAACACTCCCTTCTCAATGCAAATGAGAGTTACCTCTCCACTTAAGTTCAAATTTTATCATTATGATTATTTGATCCATTTTAGGGATTAAAAATTGGTTTCTTGGATATCATTTCATCTTTACATAGGTTGAAGAGGCCTTCCAACTCACTCAAGAATGCAAACATGCTCATGAAACATGAAAATAGACCCAAAATTAGACATTGTAAGTCTTTCCTCTAGATAGATTACCTCACACATGACAAATTCTTAGTAAAAAAGGGTAAAATAGGACCTTTAGTTTATCACTTAATGTTATCAATTTTTGTTAGGTCCATTAGAGTCATTAAGAGTAGTTTCTTAGTCGTCAAGTTCTTTACGAGGGTTATAGAGGGTTTGGAGTGGCCTACCATCTTAATGATGGTTCATAAAGCACATGGAATGGATTGTAAACTTAAGGAAATGAGTATTGAGTGAATATAATCCCTCAAATTTAAATAATATATCTTTATCCCATGCATATTTTTTTATGAGAATTAAGTAAAAGTAGTCACCTCTCGAGCTTCTTCTAGGCAACTTAGGTATACCTATAGTCTTAAGGGTTCATAAAGTTATCCCCCTAAATATAGATCTCTTCCATGGATGGAAAGTATAAAGGGGTACTAAAATTTTCATAATATCACTAGTTCCCATGCACTTATTCAAGTAAGATACAATAAATTTTATTTTAACTCAAGTTGGTAGACTATGATGGGAGAGCTCAAGGAGGTCTATTAGGCCAAATTGTAATTTTGATTATTTTCCCATGCTTATGACACATTTTTAAGACCTATAATATAACTATAAAACCTAATACAGGTATATATATTCCTAAATAACTCATCTTATAATATGAGTGGAGTTATATGTTTGAGGGTATATGAATTTTTTTTGGCCTTATAGGCCTAAATAGATCTTCAAGGCACAATACCACCTATAGATGATTATTGTGATATAAAAGTATTATTGGTAAGTTATATATTCATATTAAATCATATTTATATTATCATAGTGTCCTATACCTGTATCTCTACCATTATTCATCTTTAGACTTGTTATGACCATCATTAGTCTATGTTAGGGTTCTCAAACCAACTGATGCAAATAAACTTGGCAACCTATGTTTACCCCTTTTCTCACCATTAAATGATTTTAAAAATTCATGTAATGTCTCTTAGTTTATATCAAAACCTTATTGATAGTTGGGTCTCCATATTACTTAAAATCAAACATACTCTTATAACTATACACACAAAGGTTTGTGTGTTGGCTCTTGGGATTAGTAGGCCTAAATACGCTTATCAAATTTGGTACCCTTTCTCACTAACTGTGGGGACTTAATATATATTTTAATAAAATTATAACATCATTAAAATATGATTCATCTCCTCTTGATGACATATTTTATTCAAATTCAACAAACATCTCTCATTCATATCTAGTTCATCTTTTTCAAAATCTTACCTGTAGGAGCCTAATAGGAGTGTCTATAATAAGTATGAATATCATAATTTTATTAGAAATTTAATACTTTATAAATGAATTTAACATTATATGAAAACTCTTTATTCCCTTTACATATGTTTTAGATTGTAATTAATTCACATACACCTCTTTTTTTCATTCTTGCATGACAAAACTCTAGGTGTTATCATAGGGTCTACTTGGATTGTAAGTGTGTACCTTATTATTATTTTGACACTAGAGGTTTAATTTAATATATAAATAATGATTCATAGGATCCCAATTATTACATAGATATATTATTCCCTTGTTAAATGCATTCATCACTCAACTTCCCTATCTTTCCATGACTAGCCTCTAGGTGTAGTTTGTGTTTTTGATGGTATGTGAAAGGTGAGTTATTTATTGAATAATTGTTCAATGTTTCCTTTAATGATAATAAAATGATAATATTATAATTTTCCTCTCAAAACTTTATACCTTCTTCTACTCAACACATAGTTAATATTCCCTTAACTTTACAATCACAACCCTATATGTGTTCATTTAGAGTCTTGACTGAGTTTGTCACTTGAATGGTATGACCTTATTGACACTACTCCTTAAAATTTAGTACCTCCTCATGATATTATAGTTTATACATGATTCCTTTGTGCTTCAAATCTTATTCATCATCCTAGTCCAACATCTAATGCTCCTCTTCCTCTATTTGCCTAAATAGGCCTATAGGTGCTCAATTGGGAGAATGCCTCTCTAGGATTGAGAATTTTTTATTAGCATGAATAAGTGAAAAATATGAATTTTATCCATAGTTTATGACTATTAGATGAGTACATATGTATGTTTTACTATGCATTAATGATCCTCATGACTATTCATATAGGAAACACCTATGTTTACATATTACAATTGAGGTTATGTTAATGTGGGTTTGATGCATAGCTCAGAGAGTTTTAAATGAGGTAACCTCTAACATTTTGGGATCCTTGTGGAACTATGCTACAATTTTGGGAATGATTTTTAGGTATGTGGTTAAAATAACCAAGTGGTAGAATAACATGTTGATCCTATGGGTTGTTTAATTATGTTTGTGGGTAGGTGCATGGGTTGTAATAAATAGGATAAATCACTATCTAATTTGAATGGGTAGAAGAATATCCTATGGTTGGTAGATCTCAAATAAAATAAAAAAATGAGGAAGGATAAGGTAGAAATAAGGTTTTATGTCTTTGAAATGGAATTTATTAGTTTGTCTCTTTGGTGGACAAGTATTGCAAGAACTAGTGTTTATTGTTTACAACTTTTTCAAATTTATGAAAAAACATGGCCAAAAGTCCAGGGAAATTAGATAAAATATGCTTAATGGTATATAATAAAGGTTTATATTCTTAAGGCTACTATTACACACATTTATACAAGAGATTACAGCTTAGACCAAAAAGTTATTTAGGGTAGTAATATCTCACACCTAGAATACTATATCTAA
Organism: Torreya grandis; assembly: GCA_037957365.1. Taxonomy (NCBI): domain Eukaryota; kingdom Viridiplantae; phylum Streptophyta; class Pinopsida; order Cupressales; family Taxaceae; genus Torreya; species Torreya grandis. The sequence continues at coordinate 752,858 of JARHVA010006539.1, forward strand.
AGAGATACATATACACACCTTGTATTATAAATTAAACTTGTACTAACCATCTAAATAAATTAAATTTATAAATATTCAATATTGATTCAACATATAATACTAATATTCATTAATAAAGTAGTCAAATTCATTTCTATCATTAACATACATCTAAATTATTGAATCAATACAAATAAAGAGACTGTATATTCATTAACATAGAGAGGGAAGAAGAAAGAACAAACACAATTGCTTGATAATCAATCTCTTTATTTATTCTTGTATATTCATTCAAAACATAGACCCTTTGAAAAGAGGGTTATACATCTATATAAATATCTTGGGGAAGGGGTTGCCTCATCCTCCAAGTTTAAAACATTTTATTTACATCTTGATAAACTATAAGATAAGTCTTAGTTACATGATAATAACTTTTATATATATGTATATATATATATATATATATATCTGTGTGTGTGTGTGTGTGTATATATATATGTATATGTATATATATATATGTATATATACATATATGTGTATATATATATGTGTATATATGTATATATATATATATGTATATATATATGTATATATATATACATATATATATATGTATATATATATATACATATATATATATATATATATATTTCAATCATGAAATGTGTGCATGATTAAAAAATAATTCAATTAATTAAAATATAAAATAAACTAGGACTTAAATATTTAGTTATAACCATTACATGCAAAAATGTACAAAATTAGCCTTCATGGTAAATTGGCTCTTGCTTAATGTGTCTCAAAATTATCATCAAAACTATATTAGTACATATTTTTGATGATGCAATAACTAAAGTAGTACTCAAAGATGTACTAGTTGATTAATTAGTTGTTACCATGGAAACTATAATATGAAGTGGCGTTGATATGATTGTATTTATTGGCAATATAGTTGGAGTTAGTGGAGTAAAAATGATAGGTGGTATTTGTTGGGCTACCTTATTTTTAGCATCTAAGTCCTATTATTGGTTGTATGCCTTAGAATGTTTTTATAATATTAGGTTCATATCCATGAGGTGTGTCCCAATCACCCTAATCATCTATTCCATCAACTTGGCATGTTCTATCTTGGTGCCTTTGAACCTAACTCAGAAGACTTCTACCTCTATCACCTTCTTCCAAGATGCACTAAATTTGGCTTCAATGTTTTCTATGACTACTCTACTTGAAGCCATCATAGTCTTTTTTGATAATTTGATCAAATGTAGCTTGAGTCACCAACTTGCCTCTATTATCTCTAGTTTTAGTCAATTCTAACTCTAGCAAAATTTGCTTAGCTTATTTCTCTTGTTTGGCCAACTTTTTCACTAGATTCTTAGAGAAAGACAACTAATCTAGGGCCTCTTTCATTCTTATTAATGATAAATTAAAATAATTTGATGCTTCTAATGGGGTCATCAAGTCCAAATGGCCAAATTCCCTATTAGGGTGTGTAAACACTAAGAAATTTAGTTTATTATCATCCTCTATATGAATTTTGAATAATTTTGTTACATTATTGACATGAGGAGTGAAAATAACTCTTAAATGATGAATATAATTAAGAATCTCATACATCCTAAGTGTTGTAGTTTGCACATCCTTCTCAATTCCTTGGGTAACCTAAATCACTTGTTGTTTTTCTTTGATATTTTCCAACTCCTCTTCGAGCTCTTGTCTAGCCATTTTGTTCCCTTCATGTATGGTAAAGATTTCCTCTATATGGGTTTCCATATAGGATTTGAGGTCCTTAATATATGGGGATTGGCCCTTTTGTCTATTATAACTCTTTTTAAGGGAGTAAAATTATTACCTCTCTGCCATGATCAAATTTCTTCCTAAACTATCCTTAATTTTCCTCTTCCTTACACATTATATTGATGTTGTGTCCTTCTCAAACAACTAGCTCACTATTGGTAGTTTAATTATCTTTAGGTTCTCTTAGAGGTTGAGGATCCTATTTCCTTATACCAATCTATAAGAGTGAGCTTTGATGGATATAGTATCTGAAATTCCACTTGTGCATGTTCTTCAGGCTTAGGCTTAGTTTCAATGTAATGTTTGGGCATGGATAGCCACATGATTTTTGACTAGTATACATTTCTAAATTATGGAATTAGATGGACAACAAAGAATGGATACTTCCTAGGATACATTTTAGTGGTAACTACTATGGTTGTGGAAGTTGGAGTTTAGGAGGGCAAGGGTGAACCTGATTGGGTAGAGGAAGAAATAATTGGAGTGATGGATTAGGTAATGGATGGAATGTAGAAAGATAATGTTAATGGGATCAATACTAAAGGAATGAAAACCAAAATAGTGGAGGATGGAGTAGGTGAAGTGGTAGTGGGAATATTCATAGATGGGTACATGAAAAGTAAACTTGGAGAGAGTGCCTAAGCAATAATGAATGTAGACACAACTAGCCTAGGGGTGATAAAAACTAAAGGTAAGGACATCAAATGGAAAATACATAAAGGGGTTACAATAAAAGGACCCTTACTAGATGGTTCACCTATGAGAGGTGCCTTTTCCTTAATTTCATATAGTCTTAATATTTATAAGTTGCATCTCTTCCTCATTCACCTTTTGTGTTGGAGGTGTCTGTGGTTGGTGTCCCTTAGGCTTCTTTTGATAGAACTTTATGGATATGCTTACTTATGGAACTATTTCCTATTGGGGAAGAATAATTTTGGATTTTTGGGATATTATAGTCATTATTTCCTCTTCACTAAATGAGCCCACACATATAATCCCACCCTTTTCCCTCTATGGTCTCCCTTTTCCTTGAGTTAGCTCCTTAGCCATCTCTTGCTTGATTTGTGTTAATTCAACCATTAAATCTTGGTCTAGAAGATCTTATTCATCTTTATATTGTTTAAAAGTAGAAACTTGTTATTATTAGGTTTTTTCATCCTATACTCCAATGAGTGGTGCCTAACCTACCAACTACTATTGGTCATAGGGTTGGCATTGAGCTATTTGTGGATCTAGTCTCTCTCTTTATGGTGTTTGTGATGGCCTTCCACTCAAAAAAATAAAATATATCCATCTTATAGGATGTGGGATCTTAAAATATGCTTCACTAAGTGTGAGATATGGTTATACCTATATCACTCTTAGTAATTTATCACTCAATCATATAATTAGGATCCTTTCTGCGACCTCCTCATCATCTTCAGCATTCAAGAATATAAAATCATGATCTATTAGCTTGTGTTTGTAAGCAAGGCTAAGGGTATGAATATTTTTTTGGACCTTTCCATGAGGATAAAAATCTGTATGAGGGATGGTAGGTAATGCATATGTATTCTTGGTATTCCTAGCCTAATTAAGTTTCTTGTGAATTATGCATTGCATTTTACTAATGGTGATGTGAGATCCATAGAATGTAGCCTTATTATTTCTTTTCAACTCTTAATAAATCTCATTCCATGTTTGGTATGCAATTTAATACTTATATAATTTATCTAGAATGAACTTCAAGATCTGAAGAGGATCTACCTTATGGCCCACCACCATGATAACTATGTAATATAGATAAATCTAGTAGTCTCCTACATTATTGGTAAGTGTCTAGGATATGTTGGAGGAAATTATTGTGAAAGTTTGGTCATGGATTGCCATTGTGAATTGAGGGTAAAGCCCTCAATGATCTTAGCTATGTTTCTCACATATTAATATATGTTCAAGAAAGAGTAGTAATCACAAATTTTGTTCTTAATGACTTCTGTGTTTGGATTTCACAAGACTCCATTATGTCTATACACTATGCCCATGATTATGTCCAATATGTAAGACATCATGTAAAAATTTCTTCTTATTATCCACTTATGTTTATGAAATATTTGTTCTTTGAGGCATGCACTAATGATTTCCCCAAAGCATAGGTGCGCTCTAAGGTGTTTATCAAGTCCAATAAGGGAACCCACTCTTTGTGTAGAATATATATGTTTGCATGGCCAAAAAATCTATTTAATAGTGTCATTCACACATGGGTTCCCATTCTAAATCAAGTGATGGGTATAAGCATCTTGACCTATTATTTTAAAGTGAAACTTTCCCTGGGGTGAATCCACTTTGATAATGCTCACTCTACATTGTTGGACTTCTTTCATGTAATAACAGTGTGAAAATCAAAAGTGACATTTATAATGGGTAGGATCAAATAACTATTAAATTCTTAACATATAATATACATGACAAATGTTTTTTGTTTAAACATAGTGAAGGTATCCACCATCCATTATTCTCCCTTATAAGAAGAGGCCCCATAGTAAATATATGCATGGAATAAACTCCAGCTTCATAGTTACATAGTGTAGGGCTGGATGTTTGAAAGGGACTAGGTCATTTACTAGCTACTCATATTTATATGAGATGTCTTATTCAATTGAAAAGGATTCCACATTTTCCACTACTTCCCTCAATTTTGATTAATTTGGATAGCATTCATAGAATACAATAACATCAAACATGGTGTCGAAATACTCTATGGAATCCTTGATAGAGAACCTGAATGGTGTAAGGGTTCCTTTGAATGCCCTAGATGATAATTCCATGATGGTTTGATGAGTAATAGTATTCTCCAAGATATTGATAATGGTGTATATCACTAAACTAAATTTCATGGATCACAAATCAATATTATAGCAATTAGGGATTTTGGGATCGCTTAAGACTAAAGTTTACTTAATTTTGAAAATATAATGATAAGAGCTCAACTAGGAGATCAATGTAAATATATTTATTCATTTATTTCCAATTCATGTGTCATTAATCATTAATGTCTATGAGCTCATCACCTTCATTTAATTTAAATTTGACCACCCTATCATAGTGTACATGTCACATAGGAGTCCTTATCATTTGGGGTGCCACGATGTAAGCTTTATCATTTTTCATGTGTTATTTCATATCCAGTCAAGAGAAATCAAACTTTACCTTCATGTCAAAATAATCTAAATCATATAATGATATTTGGAAAGATATGTTCCATAAGGTTTTATCTCAAAGTTTCTAGTGACTAAGTACTCTTTAGAAGGTTATGGTTTAGGTGAAAGTAGTCACATGGAAAGGCCCTAATGAAAAAGCTCCTAAAATTATGGTTACCAAAACAAATATTATGATGACTAAATCTCAAAAAAAACTTTCCAAAGTGAAATATCTGAAATGAAAGTTGTCGACACAAAGCCTTTGTTGGTAAATTTTTTAAAGAGAATCTTTCTAAATCAAACATTCTAATGAAATATCTATAAAATGAAACATGCCAAAGAGAATCTTTACAAGACAATTTTAATGATATAAAAGTCCCTAATTTGTTATCTTTTCACGAGGAAAATTTGTTATCTAGAAAATTTCCAAAATAATTTACTGAAGAAAAGCTTCTAAAGACCAAACTCACCAAAATGAATATTGTTCAAGTGAAACCTCTTGAAATCAAGTTGTTCAAGTAAAAAGTCTAATGGAATCATTTTGAAGTGGAAGTTGTCAATGAGAAAGTTTTTAAAAAGAATCTTCCAAATGAAAAGTTTATAAACTAAAATCACCAAAGAATAATCTTTCTAGAGACTAAATACTCCAAAATAAAACAATCTAGATTCCTATCATGCAAATCCATTCTTTACATCTTTTTCATTAATAGGTTAGACTGAACAAGTTCTTCCAAACTAAAAAAAGTATTAGAATACATGATTCAACATTGAAATAACCAAATATATACAAATAATAAAATTATCATAACCCTCAAAAACTCATAGATATCCTCTAATATATTAATTATTTCCAAAAAAAAATGGGGTCCCCACTTTTTAGAGAAAAAATAGGATGTGGTGTGTTAAATAAAATAAATGGTGACTTGATGAGGTAAATTCTCTAGAGTTTTCAAGAACCCAACATCCATGGTTTTATAATCTCAATATCAACCATAAATATATCCCAAAATAAATTGTTAGACCAAAAATAGGGACTCCTAATAATCATATGTAACATACTAACTTTACTTACACCTTGGATTTACATGCGGGATATGTTAATATTTACCTTTTCTCTCATGTTTTTAGGCAAATACATAAGGGTGAGACATAGGTTTCACTTTAATTTTGAATTAGGTGTAGACGTGGGGAGCTTGATCATTGCTCTATTACTAGAAAGGCATTGATAGCCCTGATAGAGATACCTTTGATCACCTATTCCTCCTTTCTTAATATTTTTCGTGATGCATGACACATTGATCTTATTTCATCATGTAGGCTTTGAATCCTTTTTTTATTTTATTTTGGATTTTTATATTTTGCCTTTTATTTTTATAATCTTCTCTTTGTTTTGATTTTGTAAGGAGAAAAAGGTGACCATAATGAGCTAGTCCTGGTTAAAATTTTCGTTTAATAAAAATGTCCTTACCAAATCTTTTCCATGTCCATGATTATTAACTTAAATAAGTATTTAAATTTTATGTGCATTTAACCCAAAGGAATAAGTATATTTTTCTAGATTTACACATAACTATGGTAGAAACTTTCATATATCTGATGAAATCATTAGATTCAAGACATTCATGGATAACTCTCTGATTGGTTACCTAGATTAAAAGTTTTGAACTATAGTATGCATTACCCCTTGATTCTAGTTGGATTTAAAACACCTCAAACTATATTTTATTATACAAGGATTGACCAAAATTTAATTGTCATGAAATAAAAAGAAAACTATTCTAGAAAGTAGGAAAACTATTGAAAGCAAAAAAGGACTACTCTAGAAAACATGAACTAATCTAATAAAAGTAAATGATATAAATTAGGAAATTAACTAATATATCAAATCAAATCAAACTTTCTCTTGCCTCTACTAGAACATCTATTATTACTCAAAGACCTCTCTAGATGGGGCATCCATGAAATAATGCTTCAAAAACTTTCCATTGAATGGATATGCCAGATCATTACCTTAAATATATTTCAAATGGAATGCATTATTACAAAAAAATTATAAAATTTGATACAGTCCTATCCAAAATAGGTTAAACTTATCATGCATTCCTTTTTTCTCATGATATTTATCACATAGTATCACCAAGTTAGATATATTGAATGCTTTGAATTTCTCTCTTTTGTCAAATCATCTATTGACCATGTCCTGATGTTTGCTAAAGATTTACAACATGTTATCCTTAAATTCTTCCATTTTAATAATATCCAACAATATAGACTTTGTTTTATCATTGGGATCCATGTATTCTTGTATAAACTAATATGTCAATAATTTTAGCATGATTGGGAACACTAGTTATTTCCCATAAAAAAGTAGATAAGGTAAAACTTTAAGGGCATGGTTGTACCTAGTCCAGTCTACCCAGAGTGTATATTTTAGTAAGAGATGTCACTCCATTTACTTAACTATAGTTGAATTCTTGATTGTGTCTATGAGGTTCTTGTTAGTTGGCTCAACTAATCTATTCCTTTATGGGTAATGATTGTAGGATGATATAATTGTAATCTGATTATCATGAGCCCACTCAATGAACTCAATTGATTTAAATATTAGCCCATTGTCATAAACCAAAGAGATGAGAGTGTGAAACCTAGTTGTGATATGTTATTCAAGAAAACTTATCACTTCTTGGGCTCTATATTTCTTATTGGTTATTGCCTCAGTCCATCTAGTGTAGTAATATATAGCAATGAGCATAAACTTATGTCTAGCTAAGGAATTTAGATTTATAACACTGATGAAGTCCAAACCCCATTGGGTGAATGAAATAACTTAAATTAAAGACTATATTAGCATCACTATATGTACCTCTTTTTTTTTAAAATGTGGCATTCATTAGATGCCCTTACTTGAAAATGAGCATCCTTAAAAACTATCAGCCAGTAATAACCCATTATAAGTATTTTGTGGGTTGTATGTTGTTAGATGGATGGTTACTACATATCTTTTTATGGATATTTTATAATATTTCTTGAGCTTCCTTACATGACACACATTTTATATAAATACCTTCATAGCTATTTTTATATAAGACTCCCTTCTAGATCATATAATGAGCATCTTTGACCCATAAAGCTCTCTTTTTCTCTCTTTTGAGTTATTGGGGGCATGTTCAAGTGAATAGGAACTAAATAATACTTGAATAATAATCTTCTTAGGAGATCTATATCTAGAAGACCTCTTTAATAGTGATGCAAGGGTTTGGTTTAGTCATCAATTAGACTATTCCTTATCCTAGAACAATCTTGGTTGGTTTGATTTTAATATCAAATTCTTGTAATTTTCCATCCATTTACATCTAGGCTCCCCCAATTCATTTTTTCCTAGCATAATATTAATAGTAGGATCTAGTATTATGGAAATGGTCTTGTTTCTAAGGATGTAGTGTTTAAATGTTTTGAATATTCTGATGAGAACAAATATTTACTTGTCAATCAGGGAATACTTAAGCTCTACATATTTCAAGTTAATTCTCATTAATGTAATAATATGTTCACTTTCTTATCTTTTCTATGTATTATGATAGAAGTAGTATGTTCTAAGGTAAATGAATATAAGAAAGAGTCTTTGGTGACATTAGGGATTACCAGCATTAGGGCTTGAAAAATAGCCTTCTTTATGTTTTGGAAGAACTTCTTACTTTTAGGAATCCACTCCACTTTGGAGTTCTATTTAAGCATTACACTAAGGGGTCTAACAATCTCTACAAACCCTTATATAAATTTACTTACATAATTTATCTTTCTAAGGAATGATTTGAGTTCCTTTTTGCTATTTGGGAACATTATTTTTGAAATCCCCTAAATCTTATTTGGGTCAATAGTGATTCCATCTTTGGTAATTATGTGGCCTAATATTTTTCCTTTGATAACTTTAATTATAATTTTATTGGGGTTAAGTGATACCCCATGATTCCTACACCTCTCAATGATGGAATGAAGATGGTTGATATGATCAACTCTATTTTTACAAAAAATAGTGAGATCATCCATTTATATAATTATGCACTTCCTTATCAGTACATGGAATGCATGATGCATTGCTATCTTAAAAGTAACTCCAAAATTTCTTAGCCTAAATGGAAATCACTTATATGAATATTTTCCCCACTTCATAGTAAATATTTTTTTCATCCTATCTTCTAATTTAACTAGTACTTGAGAGTAACCTAAAAATCTATCCAAGAAAGACATCATTTTAGACCCACTCATCATTTGTATTACCTCATCTAAGGAAGGAAAAGGATAATTGTCCTTCTATAAATATTTATTTATATTTTTGAAGTCAACGTAAAGTCTGATCTCATCACTCTTTTTCCTAAACAAAACTAGATTGATGATCGAAGTCAAATGTCTAAAAGGAAAAAACTATCTTGGCACTTAGCAAATTTTCCACTTCTTTCTAAATTCAGGGTTCTAAGATAGGATTAACTATCCTCTACCTTTGCATAAATGGTTTATTATTATGATTGAGTGAAATTGTATGGGTGATGTCTTTAGGATTGAAAACACTTACGTCATCATAAATCCTTACAATTACATCTTTATACCTAAAAATTAATTCCTTAACCTTTTTCCTTTCTTTTAATGTCCATCTTAAGCCAATTTTGACAAAGTGTGCAATCTTTTCATCATCAACATTTTTTGAACTAAATTCAAATTCATTAACCTTGAGTAGCCTCTATGATTGGGCTTGAGGATCTGTATCGAAAGTCCTTTCTAGGGTGACCATTCCAAATGAGAGGTGGTTCTATTTTAGAATGGAAAAGATACTCTTTATAAAATTATTCATGTCAAATTTGGTTTATTTACTCATCATAAATTATTTAAGATTAAAATTGTCTTGAATTTGTCAAAAACTAAATATTTTGTTGGTCATGATCAAATACTTGAAGGTGTTCAGGGTCTACATATCACAAATATAACAGGTATAGGTCTAGTCCTCCTATAAGTTGACAATGGTGTAACCAAAATGTTAAATTAGTCCCTAGAACTTGTTAATCTCCTATGTATATCCATAAATATGGTCCCATTATTTATTGGGAAAACACACAAGTGTGCCCTCCTTCTAGTGCTAGCTTTTTATCTTCTCTTGATGTGGGTTTAATGCACACCTCATATATTTTTTAATGATGTGACCTCTAACATTTTGGGATATATATGGAACTAATTTATATTCTAGGGCATGCGTTGTAGCTATCTGGTTAAAACAATCAGGGGGTGGAATAGTAGGTTGAGCCCATGGGTTATTTAACTAGGTTTGTGGGTGAATGCATGGATTCTAATAAAAAAGGATAAATCACTAGGTGAGTTGGATGGGTGGAAGACTATCCTATGGTGGCAAGATATCAAATAAACTCAAAAAAAGAGGAATGGTAAGGTAGAAAGAAGGTTTTATGTCTTTGAAATGGGATTTATTGGTTTGCATCTTTGGTGGATAAGTATCTCAAGAACTAGTGTTTTATGTTTACATCTTTTGCACACTAAAAAAACATGACTAGAAGTTTAGGGTAACAAGATATAGGATGATTAATTGTTTCCACTAAAATTTGCTCTTCTTAAGGCTATTATTTCACACCTTTATCTAAGATATTATAGATTGGACCAACAACTTATCTAGGGTAGTTGTATCTCACACCTAGAATACTATATATAAAGAGACACCTCTACACACCTTTGATTATCAATTCTACTTGTTAATGAAATTAGTCCATTATAGGCAAGAGCCAAAGTATCAAATATTATTTTTCAATCAGCTTTCCATGATTTTATTCATAGTTGAAGATTACATTTTATAGTGTATGTTTCTCCTACAAACAAGGAGATGACATTCATCTCTTATCCATTACACATCTCATTCTATCTCTCCTTTATTCTCTCTATCTCCTAGAAACTCTCCCACAAAACCATCTATGTGAGATGCAAGTCACTTTATTGATTTTCAAACATTAATATTATTTGTCCCAATTATTATTTACCCACATACACACCCTAATAATCTATTTTTTAACACCTAAGCACCCATGTGAGGAATAATTCCTCAACATTCCTCCCTTAGTTAAAACATGGCATAAGGAACAGCATACTTAAATTTCCCCCCTAAATGTGGACATTGGGTTCACCTAAAAATGCATCTAATATATTGATTAGGAGAATTTATTAGAATGAATATCACAAATGATGTTGTTTTATTGAAAATTCCTTTGAGAGGCTTATTTAAAGTTCATAAATTTAGAAAGTAAGTTTTGACAAAAATGACAAGGACTTGACTTTGATGATAGATAAAAAATATTACTTTTTATTTTTGACAACCAAAAGAGATCAAATAATTTATAAAAATACCTTAAAAGTATAAAAACATCTTTTAAAAACAAATTAAACTCGACATAATTAATTCCCAAAATACCTACATAATAATGAACTATTTAAAATTAAAAAACATAAAAAAATAAAATAAAACTTATAAAATGGAAGAAATGAATATTTTATAAAATTAAAAAATTAAAATTAAAACTTTAACATGAAATGTTAATACCACAAAAATAAAAAACTTAACAGTATAATTAAATATTAAAAAAATAAACCAAATCAAATATATATTGAAATTCAAAATATCTATGGATATGAAACAAAACTAAAAATCAAAATCAAAATCAAAATCAAAATCAAACCTAAAACAAAACTAAAAGAAAAAACTAAACATGAAATTTAAAACCATAAAACAAAAACAAGGAATCAAATTAAAGCCATAAACTACAATCTAAAACTCTAGGTGATGAATCTTTACATGGTTTTGAGCATGTATAAGCCACATTGGATAAAAATGATGTGATCCTTTAGGGATTGAAATCTTTCAATATGACATAAACATGTCTAGAGTTGTGGAGTTTTTTTTATCATTCGAGATTGAATATGGTTCGATGCAAGTTGTTGAGGAGAGTAACACAGGCATTAGAAAACCTTCTCGAAGCTTCTATATGTGAGAATATCAATATATTATTATTCTTTAGAAATAAAGCATGAAATAAAATACATCTATAATGGTGTATGGGCTAGGGGCCACTGATTCCTAAAAAATAGAGGAATAGTTAAATACAACTGATGTAATGCATGGATATATATATTTTGCAATCCACTATTGACAAAGAGAGGAGGATAGAGATCAGATGGATTCATGAAGGTGAGTTGATATTTATTTATTGGATAACCAATGGAGAATAGGTCTAAGATAGGGTCACCATGTGAAGTTAGTGTCATTCAAAGTGAGATATGTAGAGGTTTTTGAGATGATTATGCCAAGGTACCCATCAATTTAATGTTAGTGTGTAAAATATAATCAAATATAAACACTTCATGGTCTAAATTTGGATGTTGAGAGTGTATGGTCAGATAAAAAAAACAAGACTACAATAATGTTTTATTTATATTATTTAAAATGTACATAGTGGACAAAATGATAATAGGAACATTGTAACACACTAAAAAATATTAAAAATATATGTAACTATTTTTTTAAATATTTTTCTAATTTTGAAATGCAAATAGTGAACATGATGGGTAAAAAATGTGAAAAGAGGTGAATAAGAAGAAAATGGAGAAGCATTCAAATGAGTGTGAATGCCATAAATTTATAGTGGTCTACATGTCAAAATTGTTGACAAAATTCAAGATTGGGTGGATGGACTCTAATGCATATTACTAATGGTTTACACATGCAAATTTATTTTGTGAGCCATTTAGATGTATCAAAAATGTGAATAAATAGTATAGAGAGGTCCTATTAGGGTGCCTGCTCTGATACCAGATAATGAAATTATCCCATTATAGTCAAGAGCCAAATGATCAATTATAATTTGTTAGTAAAGTTTTCATGACTTTAATCATAACTAGATATTACATTTTATATTGTATGTTTCTCTTACAAACAAGGAGATAACATTCATCTCTTATCCCTTACATATCTCATTTTATATCTCTTTTATTTTCTCTATCTCCTAGAAACTCTCCCACAAACGTATCTACATGATATGTAACTCACTTTATTAATTTTCACACATTAATATTATTTGTCCCACTTATTATTTACCAACACACACACCCTAATAATAAATTGTGTAACACCTAAGCACTTATGTGAGGATAAATTCCTCAACACTTGTACTAACCATTTAAATCAATTAAACTTATCAACTTACATGGCTATTGCACATCTAATACTAATATTCATGAACAAAGTAATCAAGTTCATCCATAGCATTTTCACACATCAATATTATTTAATTAATACAAATAAGGAAACTTCAAATTCATTAACATAGAGAGGGAAGAAAAAAAACATAGTTATATGATAATCAATCTCTTGATTTCTTCCTATATATTCATTCAAAACTTTCACCCTTTAAAAAGAGGTTTCTACATGTATGTAAATATCTTGGGGAAGGGGTTGTCTCATCCTCCAAGTTTAGAGCATGGCAGGGGTTGTCTCATCTTGATAAAATATAAGATAAGTCTTAGTTACATGATAATAACTTATAGATATCTCAATCATGCAACATGTACATATTTCCAAAATAATTTAGTTAATTAAAATATAAAGAAACTAGGACTTAACTATTATGTTATAATTGTTACATGAAAAAAAGTAAAAAATTAACCTTCATGCTAAATTAAATCTTGTTTAATGTGTCTAAAAACTATCATTATAATTATAGTAGTACTTGGGCTTGATGATGTAGTAATTGGAGTAGTACTCAAGCTTAATGATGTAGTAATTAGATTAGTAATTGGAGATGTAGTAGTTTATTAAGTAGTTACCATGGAAACTATAGTATAAAGTGGGGTTAATGTGACTATATTTATTGGTGCTATAGGTGGAGTCAATGGAGTAGAACTGGTAGGTGGTGTTTGTTGGGATACCTTCTTCATAAAATCTAAGTCCTGGTAGTATTTGAATGCCTATTTAAGAGGTTCATATTTAAGAGGTGTGGCCTAGTCACCCTGCTCATCTACTCCATTTTATTTGCATGTTCTATCTATGTGGCATTAAAGCCAACCCAAAATACTTCCACCTCTGTCTCCTTCTTCCTAGATGTGCTCAATTTGGCCTCAATGTATTCTAAGATCAAACCTTGAATACTCTACTTAAATCCATTATAGGCTTGTTTAATCAATTGATCAAATGTAGCTTAAGTCACCATCTATCCTCTATTATCTCAAATTGTAGTGAATTCAAAATATATAAAAATTTGTTTAGCCTATTTTTCTTGCTCATCTAGCTTATTCACTAGAGTCTCAGAAGGAGACACCCAATCCTAGGACTCATACATTATTATTAATTCTAAATTTAAATAATTTGATGCCTCTAATGGGGTCATCAAGTCCAAATGGATAAATTCCTTATTAGGGGTATACAACACTAAGATATCTAGTTTATTGTCATCCTCTCTATGATTTTTTAATAATCTAATTATATTATTGACATGAAGATCCAAACTAAATCTAAAAGAATGAATAAAATTGATGATCTCATATAGTAGAAGTATTATAGTCTACACATTCTGCTTAATGCCTTGGGGAACCTAAATCACATATTGTTTCTCTCTAATATTTCCCATCTCCTCTTAAAGATCTTATCTAGCCATTTTAGTTCCTTCACGTATGTCAAGGATAACCTATGTATGGGATTCCATATAGAACTTAAGGTTCCCATTATACAAGCATTAACACATTTATCTAGTCTACCTCTTTTTAATGGAGTAAACTTCTTCCCTCTCTTTAATGATCAGAGTCTTGCCTGAGCTATCCTCAATTATCCTCTTCCTTACCCATTATAATGATGTTGTGGCCTTATCAAACAATAAACTCACCATTGTTAGTTCAATTATATTTAGATTGGGCCTCTTAGAGGCTGAGGCTTCTAATTCCCTAGCCTAATGTGGAAGAGTGAGATCTTAGGGATATAGTGGCTAAGCTTCCACTTGTGCATGTTCTTCAAGCTCAAGCTCAATTTAAGTGGAAAGATTATACATGGTTAGCCAAATGATTTTTTACCAATCTATGTTTCCAAATTATGGAATTAGATGGATAACAAAGATTGGTTAATTCCTAAGAGCCCTTTTAGTGGTAGCTATTGGGGTTCTAGATTTGTACCCTAGCCAAAAAGGGAATTGTTTAGGTCCTCTACTCAAATCTAGACCTACATGGGACTAATCCTAGGTTGTGGGTATCCTAAAAATGAATCATACCTATAGATAAGTTTGGCTTCCTTTTGGATCTATCACCTAACCTAAAACTAACTAGGAAAAGGCAGAGAAAAATTGGTAATTAAGCATGAAAACATGTAAAGGAAGTGATGCACTAGTAATGTGATTATTTATCCACTCTATCTAAACTTTTAACAAATACTAATGAGATTAGATCTATAACTCCAAATGGCTATTTATGCATTAATATTTCATTAAAAATTTCATCAAGTTAGCAAAACCTAAGTTAAGTTATGGAGAGGCTTGATTCAAGGCACTAATCAGTCAATGTATCCACTTCTTAGCTTTATTCAAATGACATTTAACACTAAACATGACTTACAAAAAATATAATCTAGTAACTAGGTGATATTTAGGACTTGATAGGGGAGAGATTTATACCATGTATGTAAAACAATCTGACATTTAGACACTATACCAGAATCATGAAATCTAAAAAAAGAGTCTTTTATTCATCTCAAGAGATTACAAAGATCAAATTTGGGTATACTTTAGTCATGCTCAAGAGAGGGACTATCAATCTATTTAAAATGCTTGGAAGCATACATTTATAGACAAAGAATGGGAGAGAGATAACTCTATATTTTAAAAGGACCAATGGCTTCTGATGGATTAACACCAATTTGATGATGCCATTGAGTTAGGATCTTATCAAGAAGACATAATTTTAGAGCCTTGCAAAATAATTGAATGTTCCATTGATCCTAATCTAGCCACTAGGTCATTATCTTAGGATTCTTACCATTTTCACCTAATCTACTGATGATGACCAATCATTTATTCTTTATAATTGATATAGTTTTGCATAGTTTGTTTTGAATGCCTAAATGTACCTATTTTATTGAAAATAGGTTCTCATTGATAGATGAGACCATTTACATAAAACACTTATATCTATTCCATTTTTATAACCCTAAAATAGATTTAAAAAACCAATCTATGGTCATTGGTTTTCCCATAGTCCTTATGTCAAAATAGACCCATAAACCATATAGCACCTTTTAGATCCCATTGGGTCTAAAATGACCCACTTTATCTCTGTAAGAACTAAGAGTTCATCGTATATAGGTCTTTATTTAGAAATGGTGAACCAATTATAATAATGAACCTTACAATATAAAAAAATTCAAACCAAATGTTTTCATTAAGCTCTAATTGTGGTCCCTTTATATTCTTCATACTTGATTGTATTAGTTAGACCACTCTATGGTATTTGAAATAGCTTGAATGGCATGGGATGACACATAAAACCATAAAAAAACTTGTTTCTGCCCCCATCCATATAATTTCATACAAATCATCATGGTCTAAAGTAGACTAATGGAGTATTATCCAAATTATATTAGTTATTATGTTCAAACTATGTCCTTATATGGCATTTCCAACTCCATTTTCTAAGGTTGGTCCTTAATAAGGGTTTATTAGGTTTTTGGGCCTATTTTTGGTTTTAATTTTTTTTAATAAAGTTGGGACTTCAAAATTGACAAATATGGCCTATGATACCCCTTATAATTCCCCCTAACTCTTTTAGCTGCCATTCATAGTTTTAGCAAAGATATGAGCTTCAAAAGTAGGTCTATCGACCTTGTTTTCCTTCATTCCTACATGATGTGTTGATTTATAAGCTTAAAATGGACTTTAAAAGGTTTATTTTTCTCTCCAATAGTTTTAACACATCTTTAGTGACCTAATGAAAAATTTACCATAGGTTTTAATGCATAAATAATTCTAAAAGTGTGAATGACCTCTTTGGGCACTAATGTTCATCTTTGCCTAGAAGTCTATCTACAACTTTTGGTGTTATAGGATTTCCTTTTGGTTTTATTGCATTAAAATAGATTTAACATACATATATATACATCCTTTATACATTACCCAGTAAATTATTAAGCCCTTCCAAGTATGGGAATGAACATGATACTTCATGTGGTAATTTGACCTATTCCTTACATATTAGGTCTACTTGCACATTTTGGTGTCCAAATCACCCTAATTATTTCCATACCCTTGTGAGACCATTTCATTATTTTGATATGTGTACCTCATATTCTCATACCTTATCCCCATCTTTAAACATCTTTTGGTTCTCTCTTCCACCTTCTTTTTCAGAATAGTACATGTGTTTGCATAAGGGAAGTACCCCTATTCTGAGATAGAACAAGTGCTATCTACCCTATTTGTCTCAAAAAATTAAGTGTTGTGTATGATTATACAATATTTAATGATATTACCCACAAAAAAATGTCTTTTTTCGTGTGTATATGCCTCTCAACCCTTCAAAAATCCAAAACTAGCCATATACCATGTAGACTGTGTGTTATTTAGGTCCTACCTGTATGTCACATTGCCCCTTGGGCCTCCAATAAAATGTAAAAAATTTATGATACCTTATTATTTTTTATTAAATATTTATATCTATTTTTTTCATTTACTTAAACACTAAGTCCCTTTAATAATTTCAAATCACTAGCTCACTACCTAACTGATAAAGTAACCCTATTGTAGGTGATCTTGAATGAATTGGGCATTGCTAGTGATGTTTTAGAGTCTGATTTCAACCCTCCAAGATAATTTTTTAGGTTTTTTAATTCATTTCCTTACCTTTACTATCTTATGCCATTATTTAGATAATTAAAAACATTGATTCTGTTGTTCCTAAGACTAACTAAGACACATCTACTGATTGTAGCTGTAGGTTCACTATGTTTGGTTTTACCTTAAAACATAGTATTTAAAAATCCTTTAGACCACATTATAATTTATTAATACATTTTAACTCTTCCTATCTTACCTCTATTCACTTTTGAGCTCATAAATTGAGCTTTTCTTTCTTGACTGAACCCTTTGTCTTTAAGACTCTTGTAGGTGATTATGTGGCTCTAACTGAGCTTGGTTGATGTGAAGGAGATTTTATTAGATCCTGATAAGGTACATAAGTTCATGTTTGAAATTTTAATCTCTTTCTAAGTTCATAATACATCACTCTATCATCAAACTTAGGATCACCATCTTATACCGTATTGTAGGTGATCATTTCTACAATATATAGATAGGGTGTGAGATTGTGAAGGATTTAAAAACAAGGTACCAAACTCATCAAGTGGATTTAGGATATTTAATCTATTATAAACCATGTAAATATGTTTCATCATGGATTATATCCTCATACTACTGACCTTATATGGAAAAGGGTGTATTATGGCTCAAGCTGGTAGACTTCAATGAAGGATTTTAGTGCATATTTTGATAATTTTATCCCACCCTATAACTATATTATTTTAATTATCATGATTTAAAACTTTATAAATTTCCTCTCCATGATGAGATAATTTTTTTTTAATCTAGGAGTCTCAAAAGTGAGTACAACAATGCAAAAAGATGTCCACAAAACTCTCTTAGGCCTCTATTCAGGAGCTTTAAGGACTATAAGCCTGACTCAGTCATCATTATTTTAAATATGAAATTCATCATTAATTTTGTGAAATACCCTTATAAAAAATTAAACCATGTTACTTTAACAACACCAAGATAATAAAGGTTTCTTCAAATATTTCAAATTCTCTATATGACTTATATAATCTCTGCTCAGGCCACTTGTAGTTTGTCATATAGATGTGCAGGTTGATAATGGGGAAGGTATAGGAAATGAAGATTTTTTTTCCATTATATGGATTAAATACTTGTTAAAACACCATAAAATTAATTATTTAACCTAAGGATATATGAAAACCACCTAAAAAATATCCATTTGAAAGTGGAAATTTCTCATATACATATAGAATAGAGTAGGTAGGGTCTTAAGAAGTCTAGTTAGTGTAAAATATGAGATTAAAAAGAATGAATGTTTCCTTTGAAACTTAAAATTATATTTAATGAGATAATATTCATTGTTAAACATGATTATTAGCATGCCACAACTACTTAGAACCATTGACTAAGCACAAAGCTCCTGAAAATGAAGAAAAACTACATGTTGCACCTAGAAGAGACCAATCTAAAAATTTGTGATAATTTAATCATTAAAAACAATCAAAAGTTAAAAAAATAATGTTAAACATAATTATAAATGTCCAAAATCCTTTGGAGAAAATATTATCAATTGGCTTATACAGAGCTATACAAACAAGACCAAAACCCAAAGGGTGCACAAATGAGTAGACATTTTTGGAAGCTAAACTTAAAATAGATGATTCATAAAAATCAGTCCACAAATATTAAAGATAAATACATGAAAATTAATGTATTAAAATTTATAATATCCTCCCAAGATCATTTTTCTTGACACTACTTATGTTGCTCATATCGAGTAAAAACCTGAGTGTCACTTTAGTTTAGTAAAAAGAACAAGAAGGGATTTGAATGGTTTTAGCTTGGAAATAGAGATTTTAGATCATTAAAAACATAGATATAAGCATGGGGGAGGTGAAGAGTCACATTTACATGTCTTCCAATTGGAAAACTTCACAAAGAGGCTGTATAAGTGCCACTTTATCCTTTTTGGCCAAGAAAATTACCTTTTCTCTGAACCACCTACCATATTTTAGTTAGTGATAGTTACTAAAAACATCCTAGTACACATGGAATGTGATAAAACTATTTAACACTTTCAAATTTTCTAAGAATCCTGTATAAAGCATTAAATTCACCTATTTAACCCCTTAAAATAACTCAAAATGATAAATAGACCTAAAGAACTAATGACAAAAGTTATTATAACATCAATTGACATTAACTGACCTATTAAACACCTTATGAAAATATATTATACCCCCTTATATTCATAAAAGTTAATTTTTTTACTTGGGGTGCCTTATTTTGACTTAAAAGTCAAAAAAATTCAATAAATTGGTGACTCATAGGGGTAGTATGCCTACTATACTAACTAGACCAATACCCTTATTATTCCATTGGACTTATGGGGTCATATAAAGACTAAGACAAACAAATAAACATTGACCATTGACTAAATTTTTATCAACATAAGACAACTAATGACTACCTCAAGCACATAAAGGGAAGGACACACACAACCAAGAATGTAAACACATAAGAAACTAACATGTGCATAAGAACTTAAGGGGAAAATTAAACAACCTATTATGCACAACTAATAACTCAAAAAATATCCTTGATAGGATCTAAATGAAAACCTCTTGAATCATCTTCATGATGAGATGAAAAAAAGTGCCAAGCATGCTTTTCTTTGAATTAAATACTTTGTGGATCAGACCTCTTCTTTGGCACTTCACTTGATCTGATCTAAAGCAGATCACCCTTGAATAGATACCTAATGAATACATATTCCTCTCAAAAATATTCACACACCTCATATTGTTTTCCGCTCTTCATTTCATAATCAGCTTGTATCTCCTTAATAGGCATGTCTCTAAGAGGATTGGTTTCATGTTCTTTGGAAGATTTAGGCCAATAAGAGCTTGTTACATCCTTCAAGAGCTGATATGTTTCTCCCAAATAATTGATAAGATGATATCTCATCTTGATGACTTCAAACATGTCATCATAAAATGTATATTCTTCTTGAAAGGAATGATTTGATAGAATGATTATCATTTTCATACTTACTGGTGTACCAATGCTACCTTCTCCATCTTTGACCAGCTCATAGCCTCCTTTAAGAGGAGTATAACATATTCCAATGAATTCAAACAAGTCATCTAAAGGCTTATTAATAACTTTTCTTATTCTGTCCATGGTATCTTGCAAGGTGATGAAAGTGTTAATGATCATTTCTTCCTCATCGAATATGGAGGCAAAAGCTTGTGAATTATCCCTTTGTTCACAAAGGGAGTCCATATGGTGGTTTATTCCTCATAAACAATCATGAGGTATTATTTATTAGCCATGAATTAATCATGTTCCTCTTCATTTGCCTCTCTCAATATAGGTTCTTCAACACAAAGAAAACATTCCTCATCATCAACCAAGCAAAGAGATTCAACACAATGACTCACCTCTTCTTCAACACTTAGGACCTCTTGAGGGATCTCAAGTTATGTCTCAGCTACTATAATTTTATTTTTATTTTCAAAATATTCATGATATTTAACTTCCTTATGGTGATGCCAAGACTAGGCATCTTGAAATCAAGTGATCTATCCCAATGAGGCTACAAGGAGGTAGGTTTTCTTCAAGAAAGAGTTATCTATATTTATCAACTAGATAATCCTCCTTTGGTTCCCACACCATAGGTACATCATATAAAATGGAAATAGGATGAGGAAAAGAGGAATTAGTTGGTGGAGCTGGAATATAGAGCTAAATGTCATATTGAGAATGCAAGGTGAGAGACCCTTTAGGAAGATCTTGGGGAAGGGGAGATGGGGTGTGTCTAGGCATAGGATCTTCTTTTGAGTCTAGACCTTCTACCTCACCTTGACTTAGAAATATCATCTTTTATTCTAATTCATCTATTTTCTTGGATATGTTCTTTTAGAAAATTTTCTCTTGAAGTTGATAGGAATCCTCATGGGAATAAGTATTGCATGAAGGCTACCATGGAATAGAAGAAGTTTCTTGAGGAAGGGTGGGAGGGACTTGTAAATTATCAACTCCATTTTCCACTTCACACTCTTGGACAATGATCCCATCTTCTTTCTTACCAAATGACTCTATTATTTTTCTAAAACTTAGGATATTAGGATAAGATGTCTTCTCAGTTTTACACTCTTGGTCAAGACTTTTCTCCTTATTATTTCCTCTTTATTCCACTATTTTATTCCAAATGAGGAAATTAGGATTATGAGTCTCTTTTTTAGGTGGTGGGGATGGTATGTGAGAGGGAAAATTAGAATTTAACTCCACTTCCTTTGTTGATAACATAAACTATTGCATATGCATGTTATCTAACACAATCCACCTATTAAGATTGGACTCAAAGACAAGGATTTTATTTCAACACTCTCCTCCGAATGATTAGGAATAAGATGACCTTTATAGGCTTGGTTTGACTCATGAGGAGGGGTCATATATGGCTAATATGAAACTTGAGGAAGTGGGTACAAAGGCTAATAGGTTTGGTGAGGCTGCCTTTCATGAACTTCTATCCTATACTCTAAGGAAGAGACTAAACCACTCACATCAAGATTCTCACTTATGATCATTTTCCAATTATATTTCTCAATAGGTGGCCACTCTTTCTTGACTAACTATAATGCATTTCTCACTTGATGGATGTAATTATTAGGAATATTTTGACCACATCCCCTTCAAGTATCAAGATCTAACATATACCTTTCATATACCAAAAGTGCCTATTTGAAGGTGTAAATGGGTTGATTGGAGAAAGGATTAGGTTGACTAGGAACAAGACATTAAGAATGCTAGTTATAGGACTGATACAACTCATGACAATGCTGAATATGATCATATTAGGATTGATAATTATCATAACAAGCTTGACTATGAACTTTTTCATATTGATAGGGAATGGTAAAAGATGGGTATGTTTCACCAACTTATAGAGGACAAAACTCAAATATAAGGTCAGCAATGAATCATCATTGAAAACAAGAACATAAAGAAATATTTTATGATCAGTCTTGAAAGGACAACTTTGGATACTTAACCAATTGATATGTATTCAGATTCACCATTGATACTTGAAAAGATGCCTCCAAAGGTTGATGTGTTGAAGGACAACACCAAAAATCCTCCAAAATTTAGAATAAGAGTCCCACTAGGCATGCCAAAAATTGTTTTCACTTGGATTTTCACCCTTTGAGTAGATACAAATCTTTCTTCATCTAAGTGGGACAATGGAATCACCTCTAGGCTTGTGGGTAGCCTAAGGAATAAGGCGAGTCTCTAGATACAACTAGATCCCTTGATGTACCACTTGAATACAACTACTAACCTTGGGGGGTGAAAAGGTTGAGAGATAACTGAAATAAAATATAAACTAAGGAGGTGATACACCAAATTAGTTTGATGGGTTCTAACTAATTGCATCCTACACATAAGACCAAAAGACAAACCAAACATACACTCCTTTAGTCTTCATCTTATCACATCGATGTTACATTATGAGGTCATGGATGGATGTTCAAAGCTAAGATGACTAGAAAAGATGCCTTGAATGGCACTAATTAAAATACTAACTCACTCAACATTTCAAATCTCTTAAAACACTTTACATGCCCTGAAAAAGATGTTTACTAGCTATAAACAAGGTGAAAGAATGAGACAACATGATAGGAATCCATAGTATTCACTAAAAAAGATTCATCATACATGTATAACACACTTATAAATAGTAATGAAGAGGTAACACTTAGTCATTTTATTTATCAAAAGGCATATAAATAAGCACGGCTTTTCCATACTCAGGTGGAGCACCAATGCAATGCAAAAATGGTGAACTCTTAGAGAGAGAGAGAGAAGAGAGAGAGAGAGAGAGAGAGAGAGAGAGAGAGAGAGAGAGAGAGAGAGAGAGAGAGAGAGAGAGAGAGAGAGAGAGAGAGATGAGAGAGAGAGAGAGAGAGAGAGAGAGAGAGAGAGAGAATTCTATTGATTATAATTAAAAATTTAAATATGATATAATTATTTACTTATGCATGTTATATTTACATGGGATAAACCATATAAGGTCTATAATTCCAAGTGTCCATACAAGTCATCAAAGTTATGCAAAGTGGCCTAAAACTCCTTTTCTTGTATAGAAAAATTGCTTTCATGATTAGGCCTGTTTGAACATCTTTTAACCAATGAATAAAGGTAAAAATTATTTTAGTGGAATGGAAGGATATTATAAATGTATATCCATGCATTAGTCACATAATTAGTTTTGTAGAATCACCTGAAAGAGAGTCATCATCATCTATTGTCTTGAAAACTACCCTTCCATGCACCTTGCACATTTGGATTCCAAAATGGATTAATTTTTCCATAAAAATACATGGAATGGAGTGAATGACAAGTTTCAATACCCTTCATTACCTTTGAATCATCAAATAAGCTTTAAAATCAGTTCAACTAAAGCTTTTCACCCCTCTCTAGCTTGCCTAATATGCCATATTTGACTGGCCGAGTTGAAAGACCTATTTGAGGAAATTATAATTTGTTTCATGGCATTAAATGAATATTAGGAGTTATTATAAGTTTCAATATTTCTCAAAAACTTTATTTGATCTGTTAATTCCTCTTATAGCCTGTACAACACACAAAATAGTGAGAAAAAGTCTATTTCTATCTACATCCATACAATTCCATATAACTCATCATGGTTTGAAGTATACTTATGGAGTATTCTGAAATTTTAAATAGTTATTTTTGTCAAAATATTTCCTTTTATGGAATTTCCAACTCTATTTTCCAAGACTAGTCCTTAACAAGGGTTTAGTAGGGTTTTGGGCCTATTTTTAGTCTTAATGATTGTTCATAAAGTTGGGATATAAAACTTGACAAACTTTTTGATAAATATGGCCTATGATACCCTTGATAACATCCACTAAATTATCTATCTCCCATTTATATCTTCATGAAATATATGAGCT
The DNA here is from genome assembly GCA_037957365.1 of Torreya grandis. Taxonomy (NCBI): domain Eukaryota; kingdom Viridiplantae; phylum Streptophyta; class Pinopsida; order Cupressales; family Taxaceae; genus Torreya; species Torreya grandis. The sequence continues at coordinate 777,638 of JARHVA010006539.1, forward strand.
TCAAATGATGGCCTATATAGCTTGTTTTCCAAAAATGGCCTTTCCAAGCTTTGTTTTTCTCTCCAATAGTTTTAACACCTCTATATTTACCTTATGAAAACGTTCCAATAGTATTAAATTCATAAATAAGGCCAAAAGTGTGAATGACCTTCTCTTTGGGCACTAGGTTTGATCTTTGCCTAGAAATCTGTCTGCAACTTTTGGTGCTATAGGCTTTCCTATTAGTTTTATTAAATATTAATATATTTGATATATATATATATATATATAGACACACACACCATATACGTTACCCAATAATTTGGGAATCCCTTCCAATGTTGGGAATGAACATGATCCTCCATTTGGCTATTTGACCTATTCTTTGAATATTAGGTCTACCTGCACATTTTAATGTCCAAACCACCCTTATTGTTTACATACCATTATGATATCATTTATTTATTTTAATAGGTATACCTCATATTCTCATACATTCTCCTTAGATTCAAACATATTTTGGTTCACTCCTTCTTTTTCACAAAACTACATGTGTTTGCATAAGGGAAGTAGTTATGTTCTGAGACAAAACAAGGGGTATCTATTGTATTTATTTAAAAAAAATAAATATTGGGTAGGATTATATAATCCCTAATTATTTTTCCCACAAAAATTAGGCTTATTTTCATGTGTATATGCGTCTCAACCATTCAAAAAATCCAAAACTAGCCCAATACCATGTAGACTATGTGTTATTTTAGGTCCTACCTGTAAGTCACTTTGCTCCTTGGGCCTCCAATACAATTTTTAGAAGTTAATTTACCTTATAATTTTGTTTATTCAATATTTATATCTATTTTTTCATCAACTTTAACCCTAAATCCCTTTAAGAAGTTCAAATCACTAGCTTACTGTCTAATTGATAAAGTAACCCTATTATAGGTGATCTTAAATGAATTAGGCATTGGTAGTGATGTTTTAGAGTCCTTATTTCAACCCTTCAAGATTCCATATTAGGTTTTTTAATTAATTTTCTTACATTGACTCAGTTATGCCATTATTTAAATAATCAAAAACCCTGACTATGTTGTTCCTAAGCCTGGCTAAGACACATTTGTTGATTATAAATATAGGTTCACTATGTTTAGTTTGACCTTAAAAACATAGTATTTACAACTCATTTGGACCCAAATATAGTTTTATTAATACATTTTAACTCTTCTTATCTTAAATCTATGCACTTTTTAGCTCATAAATTGAGCTTTTCTTTCTTGACTGAACCCTTTATCCTTAAGACTCATGTAGGTGATTATGTGGCTCCAACTAAGCTTGGTTGATGTGAAGGAGATTTTATTAGATCCTCATAAGGTCCAAAAAGTGCATGTTTGAAATTATAATCTCTTATTTAGGTCATAAATACATCACTCTATCATCAAAATTAGGATCACCATATTTTACCCTATTGTAGGTGATCATTTCTATAGTGTACAGACAAGGTGTGAGATTGGGAAGGATTTAAAAACAAGGTACAAAATTACTCAAGTGGATAAAGGATATTAAATATATCCTTATCCATTTAAATATGTTTTTATCATGTATTATAGTCTCATACTACTTACCTTGGATGTAAAAAGGGGGTATTATGACTGACGCTAGTAGACTTCAATGAAGGATTTTAGTTGACAATTTTAGCCCACCCTACAACTATCTTATTCTACTTATCATGATTTTAAAAATTTGTAAATTTCATTTCCATGATGATATAAAACATTTTTTTTTCAATCTAGGAGTTTCAAAAGTGGGTACAATAATGCAAAAGGGATGTCCACAAAACTCTGATAGGCCTCTATTCAGGAGCTTTAAGGATTGTAGGCCTGCCTTCAATCAATCATTGTTTTTGAAGATTAAATTCATCATTAATTTGGTGAAATAACATTATTAAATAATTAAAACATGTTACTTTAACCACACCAAGACAATAAAAGTTTATTCATATATTTCAAATTTTCTATATGACTTCTATAATCTCTACTCAAGACACCTGTAGGTGGTCATACAGATGTGCAGGGTTGACAGTGGGGAAGGTATAGGCAATGATGAATATTTTTCCATTACATGGATTTAATAATTGTTAACAAACCTAAAATTCATTATTTAAACCTAATTATATATGAAAATCATCTCCAAAATATCCATTTCAATGTGGAAATCTCTCACATACATATGGAATCAGAGTAGGCAGGGTCTTGAAAAGTCTAGTTGGTGTGGCATATGAGCTTGAAAAAGCATGAAGGCTACATTTGAAACTAAAAATTACAAGGGATTATATTAAATTAATTTTTTAAACATGATTAGTAACATTTCACAACTCCATAGAACCATTGACTAAGCACAAAGCCCCTGAAAATGACAAAAAATTGCATGTTGTGCCCAAAAAAAGACTAGTTTATAAATTTGAGATAATTTTCTCATTAAAACCAATAAAAATTTGAAAAAAATAATGGGACACATAATTATTAATTTTCCATCATCCTTTGTAATAAATATGAGCAACTATTTTTTATTAATTTATTCAAATAAGACCAAAACCTAAAGGGTACATAGATGAACACACAATTTTGGAAACTGAACTTCAAATGGATGATTCATTAAAGCTCAAGCCACCAATATTAAAGATAAATTAATTAAAATTAATTTATCAAAGTTTATAATAACCTCCCGACATATATTTTATTGAAAATGACTTGTGTTTCTTGTACTACGTAAGAAACTGAGGGTCACTTCAATCTACCAAAAAGAGGAAGAAGGGATCTAAATAGTTTTGTCCTAGAAATGGAACTTTTAGATCATTCCAAAATGTGTATTTTAGCATTGGGGTAGGTGAATATTCAAATTTACATTTTTTTCCAAGAGGCACACTTCACAAAAAAGGTTGTACAAGTGGCACTTTCTCCTTTTTGGCCCAGAAAATTACCTTATTCTCTAAACCACCTACAATATTTGAGTTAGTGATAATTTAATATAGAGCTCATAGGACACATGGAACATGATACAACTCATTCACACTAGTGTATTTTCTGAAACCTGTATAAATAATTAAATGCACCTTTTTGACCACTTAAAATGACTCAAAATGATAAATAGACCTAGAGAACTAATGACCAAAGTTATTATAGCATCAATTAACATTAATTGACCTATGAAACATCTTATGATAATATATTATACCTCCTTATATGCCTAAAAATGATTTTTTTTACTAGGAGTGCCTTATTTTGACCTAAAAGTCAAAATTGGTCAACACCACCTCCTTATCAATATCCCCAATATGATCCTCATGATCCATATGAGCCTAATCATCCCTATTAATATTTGTGTCAAATATATGAGGAAACTTGGAAAGTTTCTCATGATCCTTATTATCAAGAAAATAACTCTTACCTTCCTCACGATCCTCACTAGTAGTGTGAGGACATATTTCAATCATATATGTAAGATTATTTCCCTGATATTTTCTATGAACATCAATCCCATCATAATATTACTCCTTAGTAACCCTATCATGAGTTATTCATACCATCACTTAAGTAAACCTTAAAAATCTTTGAGAAGTATGCACTAGAATTATTCTCACAGAGGTGTTATGTCCAAGATGTCCCTACTCACCTAACTCATCATGTGAGAGTCATTATAGTGAATAAAAGAAGAATTTACACCTATTGAGAGAAAATTAGAATAATCTCATAGGTGAGATGATGGATGTAGGTGGTTACATTCAAAGTATTGAGGACAAGCTAAAAGGCCTTAAGGAACAATAGGTCTAAACACACTAGTCTTATGTGCCTTCATATACACCACTTTAGCCTTCTTATATTCCATCCATTTCTCCCCAAGAGACCATTCAAAGTGACCATTTTAGTGTTTCAAGCTCTTCATATGTTTCTTAGCATTTTCCTTCATGGAGATCTATTCAAAAAAATTGTCAAAGAAAGAATGAGGTTGAGTTTGAATAGCTTGTCATTGACATCCAAGTTTCTAACATTCCTTAAGAACCCTTTATGAAGTCCTTCAAGTTTCCAAGTTGAAACCAAGTGGTGAAGTCATGGGGTAAGCAAAGTGAGGCAAATATGTATTTGAAAGCCTAAGCTAAAGGAGGACCTAAACCTATGCAAACCTCCCTTATCCCTCCTTAAGAGCTTTCTTATGTTCCTTTTCTTTATTAATCCATTACCCACATTAAATAGAAGCTATTTCAAAAGAATATAGAAAATAAAATGAAAGATTTGGAGTTGAAAACAAAGAAAGAGGAGGAGAACCTCTATCTTTTCCATCTTGAAACCAAATCATGCAGTCAAGCAAACCCAAAGACATTAAACCCCCATACATCCCTCTTCAATAATTTAGGTCACTTCCATCTTGGAAATCCATTAAAAGTATTATGTATAAGGAGGAAGTGATGATTATGGAATTCAAATAAAATACCATGTAGCCTCCACTCCTTTCCCCTCAAAAGCCTAGAGCCTTTCCTTCATGGAGATCCACTTAAGAGGTAAAGTAATAAAAAGAGGAGGTGAAGGTGATCTAAGAAGTTCAAATCCATGAAAAAAATTAGGCAGATATGGTAACTTATTTGTAACTCTCTCATATTATTAAATATTTTCAAGGGTCTACTATGCCACTCTTTGAGAAAGAGACTCTCCTTTGTGAGGCAATTAAAGAAGATGTAATTAAGGATACATAAAATAATGATGAATTCAATGACCAAGAAGAGGAGATCATTATTGGGATACCACTTGGTGAGAGAAATCATGTCTCAATATTTCATGAGGTAAAAGAGGATGAGTTGTAAGAGAAATTACAAGTTAGAGATAAGATCCAACAAGAAGAAATCTCAGAGTTGAATCAAGAGGTTGTTTATCAATAACCTATTAGTCAAATATCAATTGTCCAAGATCAAGAATTTTCTCAATACATTATGGTATTTAATATAGATCATTTACATGCTAATATTTATTTATAAGGTATCCATGAGGATAACTTTCATAGCACCATTGTTGAGGTAGAGAACATTCCTGAAGAAGAAGATTATTGATAACAACTATACCATGATTTCATGAGTGAGATTGGTGAGTTTGAGATGGCATATTTGGATGATGGGATAGTATAGTAGATTTAATCTTATTTTGAGGATTCCATTAATGCTTTGGATCATGAATAACACTATATTGGTGACATCATACATCAAAAAGAGAAGCCTAAACAAGTGATGGTTTTAGAGGACAAAAAGGATAAAGATGATGGGAAACTATAGATTAATATCTCTCAAGAGCTAAAATATCTTGGTTAATTTGTGTATCAAGTGATTAAGAAGGTGGAAAAATAATTTCCAATGGAGGATAATTACCAACATTGGGATACATTTGTAGATCTCCTTTATGAGCTTAAAAAAATTGAATAAAAAGAGAAGCCTAGTCTTATTAAGGACACCATGGAAACCAAGGAGGTATGCCTTGTTATACCACCATTATAGGTTATATTTTAGGATACATATGAGAAATATGAGACTATTTAGATACACAATGATTACATATTTAGTGTTTTTAGGTTCTAGTTAAGAATCATGCCAAAGAAGTTGATAGTAGCAACAAAGAAGAAGTAGGCATCAAGACCAAGGGTCAAGGTGCTTCATGATTTATTTGAATCCTCATCTCATGATGCAATAACTTTTTCAAAATTTGATTTTGATCTAGGAGGAAAGGTACATATATTTTTATTATTTAAATATTAGGATATTTTTGTTCAAATTCCTATAAGTGTAGTTTTTGGCACATTTGTTTGTTGTCCTTATATTGTTCAGCAAGTTAGTTTCCTTTCAATAAGTGCCTTAGACACTCTATCCTATTTTGTTATTTTTGGTATTTTTTTTTATTTCAAATAAATTTTAGATTAATATTGGTATCCAATTCCAAATTTAGGTAAAAATGTGTTGGACACAAATAGAGACTCCATACATAATGGATTAGACAAGGCACATAGTCTGGGTTATTTTGCCTAGATAGGCATACAACCCATTTGAGTCACTAAATATGTTAGCCAATTGTGACCTACATATAAATCTCTTACATGGTTTGATAAAGTATTGTATTAAAAGGATTTGATACACATCTAACATTTTGTAGAGACCTTATGGTATGTTAAGAGTGCTTGTAATAAGTATGAAAGTGCATAACATTCATTTGGTTCTTCATTGTGTTCATCTAGACATTTTGGGCCCCATGATATAAATTATGAGTAGGTACTTTGATGACATCATAATTACCACATGTGGACAATTCATGGAGAATTAATCATATGGGTTTGTTCACATTCATCCTAATAACATATGCACCAAGTTTTAGGTCATCTACTAAAGCACATTAGAAGATATGAAAATCTAAAGTTGGCCTCTTAGTCAAAATTTACTTAGTTTCCCATACTTAGCTAAACAAACTAGACCATCTTCAAGATGTCATTAGATCTTATAATGATCTAGTCAACTTTAATATTTTTTATACACACTCAAAAATCTCTTTAGACCATTAGATTTAATAGGATCATTCCTTTTATCAAGAACATATACTAAAAATATGGTGCCTCAACGACTTTTATGCTTCAAGTTATAGGCCTTCAAAATTGGACCTACAACATAAGACTTTCATGCTAACATCAAAATAAATAAATTATAAATATCTATCTATACTTAAATTTGACATGTTTTAAGACATTAAATATAGTCCATGCGATGTCATTTTTAAGCTTCATAAGATAACCATTAGGGTTTAAACAATGGGTCCCAATTGATCTAACGATCTATGTTGCATTATAAATTTAGATATAATGATGAGTAGAGGTCAAAGGGGTTAGTTAATATAAAAAAGAAATGCATGCATTACAAGTGTCAATAGTGCATTCAACTGGTAGATAATCAATGACTCATGGGAATTCATATAGATTTCAATCAATAGAGCAAGATGAGTTAATATGTCAATGAGTAGAGTCAGATTTTGTCAACCATTTAGAATAAAGGCAAGCCTAGGGTTTTTAATGGAGGTTGAGAATCCATTTTTGACCCAGTGTAATAATATTTTATAGGGTCATCTTGATGCCATTAATGTTCATAAAAATTTCATGGAGTGGTCAATGTGATGTAGTCAGATATAAGGAATATAAAGGACCACCATTGGAGCTTAATATGGACCTTTGGTTTAATATTTTTATGGATTGTAGGGTTTATTCCTATGACTGTGTTTGGAATTTATAAAGAAAGACTAGGGTGTGATGAACTCTCAGATCCCTCAAAGATTGATGGGTCTTTTTAGACCTAATGAGAGTCCAAAAGAGGCTATGGTTTATAGATCTACATTAATATGGATAACTATGGGAAAACCAATGACCTTAGATTGGTTTTACATCTATAGGTGGGACCTATGATCTAAACATGAAAATGGAGTAGATATGTGGTTAATACAATTTTTTTTTATCTATCCACATGGTTTCATCATCAACAAAGCTGATACAAATTATCATTCATGACATGGCCCTGTTAGTTTCAAGACTTGAGGTTTTGATCCTCATGAGAATGTTAAGTGAACTTAAGCTCCCAAGGAGGTAAAATGTTAATGGGAGAAGCAATTAAGGGAATTAATTTTGTTTAAATATATATAAGATCATGGAACAAAACCTTATCTCTAGTAAGACACTCTCAATGAATGAGAGGAGCTTGGGGACTAGTGGGATAAAAGGATGTCCATTTGTTGATCAATACATGCATAAAAAAGGAAACCAATGAGTTTCCACCTCACTTCTTGATCATGATGATCATTACTCCATTATTTGAGGTATTTGTTCTAATATCTCTTTCTCTCTTTCTACTATATATAGAGGTTTTTGAGATAAAAATAGATCCTCTCTATATTTTCTCTACTCCTCTCGGGCATGACTAAACGTTGCCAAGATGGAGCTTGTAACCTATTAATATGAATAAATGATTATTTTTAGGTTTCATTATTTTGGTATAGTGTGTACATGTTATATTTTCATATGTAGTAGATGTTTTCCCTTGTTAAATTATGATCTCACCTAATTACTAGTTCATCTTTTTATGCAGGTCATGTTAAGTGTTTTACATCTCTTGATTGAAGCCTACATGTGGATACTATGATGGGTTAGTGTCTTCCTTTAGACATCTCCCTCATTTCCCTTAGCTTAGATCATTTGGTGAACCTCTTTATGAAACACTATTGTATGACAAATATTTGAAATCCTAAATCTAGTCTTGTGCCAATTTCATTAGTGTTCTAAGAGTCAATAAGGGTGGAGTAACCATAATTTAGGTGTATCACCATTGTAAGCTTAGGTTTCCCTTTCATGTTTTATCTCTCCCTCTCTCTCTCCCTTTTCCCTAGTCATTGGTAGGTTATACTAGTGGGAATGAGCTAAATAATGGATAAGAGGAGCTAACCTCATTTAAAATCCTTGAGGTTTGACCCCATTATAGGATACCAAAATCTTGGGTTTAGTCTCATGTTGAGCTATATTTGAGCAAGAGACCTAAACAATCTTTTGTTCTGCTAGGGTACAATCTAGACCTCCAAGAGAACCATGAAATATAAATTTCATTATCATTAAAAATATAATCTAACCTATCATTGGTACAATAGCTACAAATTTATTTATTTTTAATTCTTATTTCCTCTCTTCTATCCATATAACTTGTGTAATTTTTTTTCAATTTAATTATTTTTTTAGTAGCTTATTATGGATAGTGTCTCAATGGTAGAAGGATATTTTTGGCTAATTTAATGTTATTGCATGCCTATATAAGGAATTTTTTTGATGAGTGTGACCTTATAAGCTGATATGTGAGTCTTCTACACATTATGTATCTATTTTTTTATTCCATTTTCCTTGATTGGATCGTGAAAAATTTAGAAACCTATCATGTTGGCATTAGTATTTTATTAGTCTCTATTTAGATTTCTTCTACTCAAACTTGCATTTGGGAATTTATTTTTTCTCACAATTGGTGAATCTAGTAATGAATTATTCATTATTCTAACCTATCATTAGTTCTAGATGCATACCAGCTAAAAGATGTTATTAAATATATCAAAATCTAACTAAAACTAATGTGGAAGGCATACATTTCAATTTCAAGGATTAATCATATGATACATGGCCCTTTGGAAGCCATTTAGATTATAATATACATTGTTTCATTGGATTTATTTTTGAGGAGGTCAATTGTTTGCTTTCAATAGAAGACTATATTTCAAATATTAGAATCATACATCCTAGATAAGGAGGAGATGTATAAAAAATTTATGCTTTTTTATTTAAAAAGTAAATTTCTGATTTTTTAAATGCTCTTTTTAAAATTATGAAAATATTTAAATTTGAAAAGCATTTAAATTTGAGAATTTTTTCATTGATAATTCCTTGAGCAAGCTACTCTATGCAAAATTGGCAAACAAAAACCAAAATTTTAAAATACAAGGATAAATAAGAAGAAATACTCTTTTTACCTGTTCATGTATGTCAAAAAATGTAAATCTAAAAATGAAGAAAAATTGAGTATATTGATGTATGAGGTTTTCTTTTTAAGCTAGTGTTAATGAGAAAGTGAATACCTTTTAGTGCCATTGTGTATATAGAGAATGGGACCATTTTGGAGTGATAAGGAACCAATTGGGATTATATAAAAACTCAAATCCTCTAAAAACTCAAAACCATGCATTCCATCAAATCTATAATTGGCACTACCTTAACTGGTAAAGATAATTAGCTAGAATGGTTTTGAAAAGTGGAAAACACACTCATATTGAATTATCTATTTTATATATTTGTGATGTGGTTAAAAAACTATCTAAACTAATAAGGAATGTAAAGGACACTCAAACATGGAAGTAGAAAAAACAAAAGGCTTGGTTCTTGTGAGGGCATCAGTGGATGAAGATGTGTTTCATCATATACAAGGATCCAATACACCATGATAAGCATATCATAAACTAAAGGACCTATTTTCATCCCATTCAGAGATGGAATTTATTTAGTTACAATTGAAAATTTTCAAACTATAGCTAAAATATGGTGATGTGATGAGATTGACTTTAGAGATATGCTCTATCAAACATGATGTTGAAGCAACAGGTGTCAAAATCAACACATACATGACTGCATTCATCAAATCCATTTTTCCTAAATATTCAACATATTTGGATTCTCTCTAAGTAATAAATTAATTAAAGACTCTCACATTTGACCAATTCATTAAAAAATGGTCAAAAGAGAAAAGGCCATTGGAAGGAAAATTGAAACCATAATAGGTGAAAGTGTGTTCTATGTCAAAACACATTCTTCCAAACCATCAAACAAGGCCACATCTTCCAAAAAACAAAGCAAAAAAAAGTACAAGAATAATTATAAGGGAAAAGGTGGAAAAAATGAAAATTATGGTGGTCAAAATAAAAAATAAAATGCTAAACAAAACCTCTATTACAAATGGTGTGATAAAAAAGGTATCCATGAGACTCACAAATGTAGGACACCATGGGATAAAATTGAATCATACCATAAGACAAAAGAGGGAAATTCAAAGAAAAAGTCAAAATCAACCCAATTAACTAGTGAATGTGTATTTTCTAGTATCGATGATGAAGCAAACAGTGTCTTGATTAGTTCTTCATGATTTGATGATTAGGTTATTAATACTAGTTTCACTCAACATATGACTTTCCAAAAAGAGTTCTTTGAGGAGTAAAATGAAGAAAGTTTTCACTCAGTATACCTCACAAATAGATCAAGTTTGAAACCATAGGGAAGAGGTATAATTTGAATCAAGTGTTTAGGGCATCCATGAGAATGTTATCTACCTTACTCAATTGAAATGAAATTTTTAATCCCTAGTGATCATAAGGAAATAAGTCCATTCCATTCTATTTAATTATGGTGATGTCATAATCAAGATAAAAAGTGACAATGTAGTCATCTTGATTGGATATGAGAAAGGGAAACTACTCAAACTAAAGTATGAACCATCAAATTCAAGGAATTATGCTCATCTTATGGAATATGGAATGTCTCCAAACATTTTGTGGCATGATCAATTTTGGAAATCTCACTATAATAAAATTTATGTATTGAAAAATAATGGTGTTTCTGTCATGCCTACATTACCCATAAAATTGGATGAGAAGTGTGAAGCCTGCATCTTGGCTAAACATGTAAGAGAACTATTTTTGAATTCATAGTGGAAAGAAAACAAAAAATTACAACTTGTTCATTCTGACTCATGTTCTCTTCCCATCCTCTCCAATGGTGGTCATAAGTAATTCATGGTGTTCATTTATCACTATAGTAGGATGACATGGATATTCTTTATAAAAACAAGCCAAAATCCTTTGATACTTTCAAAAAGTTTCAAACAATGATTTAAAATGAAGCACAAACCCACATTAAGAAACTCAGGACATATAATGGTGGTGAATTCACATCAAAGAAGTTTGAATCCTATCTTGAGCAAAATGAGATAAAATACCATCTAATAATTCCTCATACTCCACAAAAAAATGGATTCGTTGAAAAAATGAATATAACTATGATGAATATGGTTCATGCAATATTTTATTTCAAAGGGGTAGATTTTCACTTTTCGGCCAAAGCATCTAAAATAGAAATATACCTTCACAACATATCACCATCAATAGCTCTTGAATAAAAGACTCCATATGATATGTGGTGTGATCACTTCCCTTTAGTGAGATATCTTTGTATTTTTGGATCCACTTGATATGCATATTTTACAAAGGAGAAGAGAAAAAAATTAGACCATAGGAATTAAAAATGCATCCACTTGGGATATTCTTATTCCTCCAAGGCATACAGGCTATACAATGAGAAAGAGAAGAATTTTATTATCATAAGATAAGTTATATTTTGTGAAAATGTAAAGGATAAAGAGTATATTAATCAATAATTGAGTTAACTCAAAATATATGCAAAGTTTGATGTGTAACAAAGAGAGTGATTTGAATGTTATAGATAATGAGTGGGGGACACAGATTTGGGAATCTATTGATTTTCTATTGTCTCCTATACATAAGATTGAAAATTATCAAAAATTAAAGTGTGAAACTTCATTATATATTGAACAAGGTGTATCATACTAGAGGGTAGATAGTGAATGAACTTTAGATGATGAACCTAAAGCAACTATAACACATAACAAGATGCCTAAGTGCGATACTCAAACACTAAAAGATGTGAGGCCTGATGGAGTTGGTAAAATAGGCACTCAAAGTGCACATCCAACCTCCTCTCAACTAGACAAGTCTATTGATGAAATTTAAGACATTATTGGAAAAATAACATTGGATGATTCTTAAGAGGAACTAGATATTGCATTTGATTCATAACCAACAAATTTAAAACAAGGTGAGAATATTTAATCTTGAAGAAAAGAAATTAAAGTTGATTATAATTCACTAGTGAAAAATGGGACTTGGAATCTGGTTGATCCACCATATGGTTACAAACTAATTGGCTATAAGTGGGTCTACCATAATAAATAATAGGCAAATGGCTCACTTGACAAGCAAAAATCAATGCTTATCACAAATCGGTATACTCAAAAATAAGGAATTGAATATGATGAAACCTTTTCACCTCAAACACTAAAAGATCTGAAGCTTGATGAAATTGGTAAAATAGGTACTCAAACTACACTTCCAACCTCCTCTCAACTAGAAAAATCTATTGATGAAATTTAGGACATTATTGGAAAAATCACATTGGATGATTCTTAAGAGGAACTAAATGTTGAATTTGATTCATAAACAACAACTTTAAAACAAGTTGATAATATTTAATCTTGAAGAAAAGAAATGAAAGATGAGTATAATTCACTGGTGAAAAATGGGACTTAGAATCTGGTTAATCCACCATATGGTTATAAACCAATTGGCTACAAGTGGGTCTACCATAATAAATGGCTCACTTGACAAGAACAAATAAATGATTATCACAAAGGGGTATACTCAAAAAAAAGGAATTGAATATGATGAAGCCTTTGCACCTATAGTAAAATTGACTACCATTTTAACCATATTGGCTCTAATATTTCACAATAGATGGAAATTTCACCAAATGGATGTCAAAATTGCATTTTTAAATGGAGACCTCAAGGAAATTATTTACTTGAGACAATCTAATATTTTTAAAGTAAAGGTACATGAGACCATACAGCACCTTATAGATCCCATTGGGTCTGAAAAGACCCACTTTATCTTTGCAGGAACCAAGAGTTCATTGTATATAGATCTTTCTTTATAAATGGTAGACTAGTTACAATAACAAACCTTGCAAGCCAAAAAACATCAAACCAGAGGTCTACATTAAGCTCCAATGGTGGTCCCTTTATATTCTTCATACTTGAATGTATCAATTAGACCACTCTATGGCATTTGAAATATCTTTAATGGCATTGGGATGACCCTGTAAAACCCTATTATCGATGGTTAAAAATGGATTCTCAACCTCTATCAAAAACCCTAGGCACACCTTTTACTCTAATTAGTTGTTGAATGCTGACTCATACCCTTATCTTTTCTAATTCTTTTTCTCTGTGTTGATCTAATTATGCATGGATGCCCATAAGCCATCAATATTTTTTCAAGACCCACACACTTTTGACACTTGTCCTTAACTCATTAGCTCCTTCGATTTATTGACCAATTTTACTCTACTTTATTGCATATGATCAAGATGAGAAATTAAGTGCGAGCCCTTGATTTAGATTTGAATTGTCAACTCTATCCCTACTAGTGCTAGTTGATAATCTCACACTAATTCTTAGGATCCTATTAGTATGTCAGTTCACACACTTATGCCATGTAGTGGCCTATTGAGCTCTCTAATTATTTGAGCGATTTCATACCATTAAATCAATATGTATGACTGAGTGTTGACCATTAGATCTTCATTGGTTTGAAAACTAATGGCTATTTATCAGGTATTAAAATTGACATTCACATGACTATCATTTGACATATGTGTATATGTATTTTATGTCCCATAAATCAACAAATTTAGATTCTAATGGATTTTTTTAGTGGCTTTAACTTGATATTAGCACGAATGTCTTATGCTTTTTGACTAACTTTGAAGTCTTAGATCTTAAATCATAAGAATCATAGAGGCACCAAAATTATAGGAGATGTTCTTGAGGTCAAAATTAGCAAACCCAATCGATCCATTGGTTTCAAAAGTCATTTTAAGTGAAGATATAAATTTTTCAACTTGATTGGTCCATATCTAGTTCTTATGAAGTCCTGGTGACATTCTAGCTTATTTGGTTAAGTATGAAAAACCTAGAGAAAATGCTTAGAAACTAAATTTGGACCTCAATATTTTTCAATGTACTTTGGTAGAGGATATGAGATTTGTCACATAAGATCTTGGCATAAAATGGAAGAAACCCATATGACCAATTTCATCTTTTTCATTGACATGTACGAGATATAGAATTGATAAACTACCTACTTGGACTTTTTACCACTTGATTCAAATGTTAAGATGAACACATAATGGAGAACAAGATGGATACTTTACTTTCCCATACTCATTTCAAGTAGTCTTGACCTTTTGTAGGGCCTATATAACCTATTGGCTTATTCTTTGAAGCTGTACTTGAATTGTTGCTTGATCTTTGAAGGCTTAGGCACTATGAAAAGCTATTTAGATACCTCCTCTTTATAGCTATATAAAATATCTTATTTCTTCCACTAAATTCTTAGGCTAAGAAAAATTTGGCATGTAAACCAAATTTGGTCAACATCTTTGGTGACTTGGTTGGGAAACATGCCTCCTATGCTTGAGAACTAAAACCATGTACATGACCTTTGACTTATAATAGATAACACATCCATTCCATGACTATAAAACACCTCTTTATTGGCAAAGAGAATAGACTCCACCAAAATAGGGAAGAAAATAAAAGAAAACAAGGAAACTATCTTAACAAAGTAAATGTGTAAATAGAGAACTTATTTAGGACAAAATATAAACAAACTAACATAATTAACCATGGCAAAATATGATCCACTAGGATAAATAGGAAAATTCATGAATTTGCACATTACAAAAGATGGTACAAGTTGAAAAGTAGGGGGTTAATTGAACATGAATTTTTAAGAGGCACTCTTTTTACCAATTATTTCTCTTAACATCTAAAATGAGCCATCAACAACAAATCAATCACCAATAAATATAAATTCATCTTGCACTTTTGGATCCTCTTTATGTTGCTTGTCAACTACAACTTTGTCAATTGACATATTATCTATGCATGATTTTTGGATGACCTTATCCTTATTATCAAATACTATAAGTTCATCCAACTATTCAAGGAGTTTTGAATGGTCAAACCAAGTTGTATCATGATCTTGAATAGGTGATTCTTGATCAAATTTCCTAATATCATGCCCTCTAATGGGTAACATATCTTTACAAAACTCTTCAATATCTTGTAGAGATTCAAAATACAGTTGCTAGTCATCTTTTTGTTCTTCACTTTGATCAACTTGAATAAGATCATTTTAAAAGATATCTTGATCTTCCTCTAGTGGAGATATATCAACATCATTTATGATATCAGCCTGTATCAATTCCTCATGGATTTATTCCAAATCAAGAACATTCTTATTCTACATACCTGAGATAGCTTATTTAATATCAACTACAATCATAATTTCAACTTAGATTTCAAGTGGAGTATCAATGAAGAACTCTTCATCATACACACTTGAATCATCTTCTTCACATTCTTCAAGAACTTGATTTGTAGCTACAACCTCTTTCTCTATTTCCCATAGAATAGGCTCCTCTTGAAAAAGGGAGATAATGTGAGGTGATGAAATTCATTTGCTTAAGAGTAAGTATGAAGCATGGGATGTTGATCATGATCATATTTTGGGATATCGAGGGTAATGTAATCATTTATGGGATCTTGAAGAGGAGGGAAATAAATTTTTTTTAGAACTTCCACATTGTGCTCTTTTCACTTGGTTATTACTTCATCAAGGTCTAAAATTTTTTTGTCCTCATGGAAAACATGAGCTTGAAGAGTGAGTGGTGAAGAAAGGGAATAATAAGAAGGAATAACTTCTTGAATAGGCTCCTGAATAAGCATATGAATAGATTCTTGAATAGGTTATTGACCCCAACTAGAAATATCCATTGGCTCACACTAAACATGGTCAATAATTTTATGAGAATAAGGAACATAAGAAGGTTGGTAAGGAATACAAGAGGGTTCTTGAGACAACTGGTCTAATTGAATTTTTTACCTCTCACAAAACTTTGATTTTTCTAATTCCTCTAGATCATTAGACACATTCTAAAAAAAATTACCATTCACTTCCTCATATTGGGAATTTGAACATAATTTTTTTGCATATGCTAGAAATTTAATTTTTATTTCATCCATTCTCTCTTTGAGACAAGGATTCTCATGTATCACATCATATCCATATGGGAAAGGTGAAATATAGTCTTGAAATTGATATGGTTGATAAGGAAGATAAGAGTCTTGTTATTGGTAATAAGGATCATGGGAAACTTGATAAGGCTCATCATAGCTCTGATAAAACTCCTGATAAGGCTTATTTGGCACATAAAAAGGCTCATATGGATTATAACAAGGCTGGTATGAATCATCATAGGTCTAATAAGGAGGTATAGCATAGGAATCTCATTCATACATATCCATGAAAATAACATCAAGATAGTGTGATGAAAATGAAATTACTTAGAAACTACCTAGACATTATAAGCAATTGCTTGAGCTTGAAATCACCAAATTCTTTATGAATAACACTACTACAACTAAAATTTCCCCAAGACAAGCTCTAATGAGTCCTATCAGGTATGCCAAAATTATTTGGATTATGTATTTTCATCCTAGCCAAGAAGGGTATTGTTTAAGTCCTCTAGTTGAATCGAGACCAACATGGGATTGATCCTAGGCTGTGGGTATCATAAAAGTGGATCAAACCTCTAGAAAGGTTCAAATTCCTTCTATATCTATTATCTAAACTAAAACTGACTGGGAAAAGGGAGAGAGAAATGGGTAAAAAAGAATGAAAACATGTAAAGGAGGTGATGCACCAGTAATGTGATTATTCATCCACTCTATCTAAACTTCTAAAAAACACTAACGAGATCATATCTACAACTCCAAATGGATATTTATGCATTAGTATTTTGTGTAAATTTTCATCAAGTGAGCAAGATCTAAGGGAAGTGATGGAGAGGCTTGATTCAAGGCACTAACCAGTCAATGTATCTACTTACTATCTTTAATCAAATGACATTTAACACTAAACATGGCCTAAAAAAAAATATAATCTAGTAATTAGGTGATATTTAAGATTTAATAGGGGAGAGATTTATACCACATATGCAAATCAATCTGACATTTACACACTATACTAGAATCATGAAATCTAAAAAAGAGTATTTTATTCATCTCAATAGGTTACAAAGATTAAATCTAGGTCGAGTCTAGTCATGCCCAAGAGAGGGATTATTAAGTTGTTTATAAGGCTTAAAATCTTGAATTTATATAAAAATGGAGAGAGATAACTATGTGTTAGAAAAGGCCCAATAGTTTTTGATGGATTAGCACCAAATCAAGGATGTTTCTAATTAAATATATTATCAATAAGGCACAATGTCATAGGCCTTAAAAAATAATTGATTGCTCCATTGATCTTGATCTGGCCACTAGGTCATTGTCTCAGTATTCCATGTTATTTTCATGTAATCTGCTAATGAGGACCAATATTTTATGCCTTGGAAATGATAAAGTATTAGTCTATTTTAAATAGTTGGATATGCCTATTTTGATGAAAATAGGTTCAGATTGATAGATGAGACCCTTTGCATTAAACACCCATATCTACTCCATTTACATAGGTCTACGGTAGACTAAAAACTAATCTAAGGTCATTCATTTTCCCATAGTCCTTATATCAAAATAGACCCATAGACCATATAAAATCTTTTGAATCCCATTAGGTTTAGAAAGACCCACTTTATATCTATAAGAACCAACAGTTCATTGTATATAGATATTTATTTATAAATGGTAAACTAGTTACAATAACAAACCCTACAAGCCAAAAAACATCAAACCAAAAGTCTACTTTAAGCTCTAATGGTAGTCCCTTTATATTCTTCATACTTGATTATATTAGTTAAACCAATCTATGGTATTTGAAATAAATTTAATTGTGTTAGTATGACCCTACAAAACCCTATTGTCCATGGTCAAAAATGGATTCTCAACCTCCCTAAAAAACACTAGGCTCACCTTTTTCTCTAATTGGTTATCAAATGTTGACTCAGACCCTTGATTTTTCTAACTCTTGTTCACTCCATTGATCTTCATGTGCATAGATTATTGTGAGCCATTGACATTATACCAAGACCCATGTGTTTTGGGCACTTATCCTTGACTCATTAACTCTTTAGATTCACTGACCAATTTGATTCTACTTTTCTCCATCTAATCAAGATGAGTGATTACTTATGCACCCTTTATTTAGCTTTGAATTATTAACTCTATCCCTACTAGTGCCATTTTTAATCCAACATTTATTATTAGGATCCTATGAGTCTATCATTTCAAATACTTATGCCATGTGGTAGACTCTTAATCTCTCTAACAATTTGACTCATTTTGCACCATTGGATCAAGATATACAATCAAGCGCTAATCTTTAGATCTACTTTGGTTTGAAAACCAATGGCTATTTATTAGGTCTTAAAATATATGTTTGGACAACCATCATTTGATGTCCATGTAGATGTATTTTACATCTTTTAGACCTTCAAATTTAGATTTTAATGGATTTTTGTAGTGCCTTTAACTTGACATTAACACAAACATCTTATGCTTTTTGACTAACTTTCAAGGCTTGGATCTTGAAGCACAAGAATCATGGAGGTACCAAAATTATTGAAGATATTATTAAGGTTAAAAGGAACAAACCCAATTGATTCACTATTCTCAAAATTATTATAAGTAAAGATATAAAATGTTCAACTTGACAGGTCCATATCTAGTTCATATGATATCCTGGCAATATTTTAGCTTACTTGGCTAAGTATGGAAAACCTAGTGAAAATTCCTGGGAGCCAACTTTGAACCTTAATATATTTTTATGTGATTTGGTGAGGGACATGATATTTGGTGCATATCATCTTTGAGCAAAAGGGAAGAAACCCATATGATCAATTTTATCTGATTTATCTACATGTGTGAGATATAGCATCGACAAACTACTTACTTGGATTTTTTGCCACTAGATTCAAATGTCAAGATGAACACATAATGGAAAACCAGATGGATCCTTTGATTTCCCATACTCATTTCAAGTATTCTTGACCTCATATAAGGCATATACAACCTATAGACTTATTCCTCAAAATTGAACTTGAAATGTTGCTTGATCTTTGAAGGCTTAGACACTATGGAAAACTATTCAAATACCTCTTGTTTGTAACTATAGAAAAGAAGATCATGTTCCTTCCACTAAATTCTTGGCCTAGGAATTTTTTTTTATGTAGACCAAAATTGGTCAATAGTAACCACTATGCTTGTGGAAGTTGGATTTGAGGAGGGAAATGGTGAAACCAATTGGGTAGAGGAAGAAGTAATTAGAGTGATGTATTAGGTAATGGTTGGAAAGGACAAAGCTAATTTTTTGGGATGGATACTGAAGGAATGGAAACCACAATAGTGGAGGGTAGAGTAGGTGAAGTGGTATTAATTAGATTCATATATGGGTGCATGAATATTAAACCTACATAGAGTGGATGATAAAGAATGAATGTAGACACAATTATCCAAGGGGTGATAGAAACTACATGTAAGGACATCAAAGGGAAAATATCTAAAAGGGATGTAAGTAAAGGACCCTTAATAGATGGTTCACCTATGAGTTATCTTATCATTGAGTACTTATATGATTATAACGCATCTTCTCCTCATCCAGCTCCTATTTTGGAGGGGCCTATGATTGATCTCCCTTAAGATTCCTTTGATAACACTTTGTGGCTCTACCTACTTGTGGAACTATTACCTAATGGGAAAGAATAATGATGGATGTTAGTGCAATTGAATCCACTTTTTCCTCTTCATCATAGGAGTCTAATCATATAACCCTATTTTCTTCCCTCTGTGCACTTCATTTTGCTTAAGTTAGCTCCTTAGCCAACTCTTGCTTGACCTGTATCAATTCAACTATTAAAGCTTGGGATGGGATCTCTTATTCCTCTTCAAATTTTATAGCGACACTAGTTATTCTTAGTTTTTTTCATCCTATTATCTAATAAGTGGTGACTTACCTACAAACTAATATTAGTATTGAGGTTGGTTATGAGCCATTTGGGGATCTAGTCCCTTGCTTTCCAGTGTTTGTGATGGCTTTTCACTCCAAAAACTAGAATATATCCATTCTCCAAGAGGCAGGATCTAAAACTTTGATTCACAAAGTATGAGAGATGGTTTTTCTTGTATCACTTTTAGTAATTCCTAACTTAATCCTAAAATTTCATCCCTTTCCTTGACCTCCTCATCATCATTGACATTCAAGAAGAGAAAATCATTATCCATTGGCTCATGCTTGTAAGTGAGGCTAAGGGTATGAATATATTTTTTTAATTTTCCACAAGGATCCTATTCTCTATGAGGGAGGGTAGGATATACATATGCCTTTTAAAAATTCCCATCCTCCTTAAATTTCTTACTAATTGTGTATTGTATTCTATGAATGGTGATGTGGGATCCATGGAATGTATCTTTATTATTTCTTGTCAACTTCTCATAAATGTTATTCCACATCTGGTATGTAATTTATTTCTCATCTACTTTGTCCTAAATGAATATTAGGAGATGAAAAGGATCTACCTTTTGGTCCACCATCATCATAACTATGTATTCTAGATAAATCTAGTAGTCTCTTATATTATTGGTAAGTGTCTAGGTTATGATGGGGGAATTAAATCCATAGTTTAGCTATGGATGTCCATCCATACCTAAGGGTATAGGTCCTTAGTGATCTTAGCTATGTTTCTCACATATTAATATATGTGCATAAAGGATTAGTAATCACAAATCCTATTCTTGATGGCTTCTATGTTTGTATCCCATATGACTCGATTGCATCTATACATTGTGCCCATGACTGTGTTTAATCGATAAGACATCATGTAAAAGGTTTCTCTTAGTAGATGCTTATCTTTATGAAATATTTTTTCTTGGATGTGTGCATTGATGACTTCACAAAAAGCATAGGGGTATTTTGAGGTGATTATTAGGTTTAATAGGAGAACCCACTCTAGGTGTATGAAATAGATTCTTGATGGCCAAAACATTTATTTAAAAGTACCATTACCACATGGATTCCCATTTTAAATTGAGTGATGGGGATAGAAATCTTGACATGTTATTTCAAATTAAAACTTTTCCCAGGGAGAAGCTACCTTGATAATGCTTACTCTATATTATTGGAATTATTCCATGTAATCAAAATGTGAAAATTAAAAGTGATAGCTGGAATGGGTATGCTTAAATACCTTTTAAATGTTTCACCTATTATATATGTGAAAAATTTATTATTGTATACATAATGAAGGTATATATCATCCATTATTATCCCTTCAAAGAAGAGGTCCCATAGTAAATCTATGCATGGCATAACCTCCAAATTTACATGTGCAGTATAGGACTTGACGTTTGAAAGGGAGTAGGTCTTTTAGTAGTTGTATATCTTTAATTGAGATGTCTTATTCAAGTGAAAAGGAGTCCATGTTTCCCAATGCTTCCCATTATTCTATTTATTTTGGATAGTGTCCATTGAATATAGTAGCATCAAACATGGTGTAAAAATAATCAATGGAATCCCTAATATAGAACCTAGATCATGTTCAAGCTACTTTGTATGACCTAGATGATGATGCCACAATGGTTTTATGAATACTGGTATGTTACAATCTCTTGATAATGGTGTATATCAATGAACTAAATTTCATGGATCAAAAATCACTCTAATAGTAATTAGGGATTTTGGGATTGCTTAAGACTAAAGTTTACTAGAGTTCGAAGATACAATGATGTGAACTCAACTAGGGGATCACTGTAAATATATTTATACATTGATTTCCAATTTTTACACCATTACTCATTAATGTCTATGAGATAATCACCTTCATTTAATTTGAATTTAACCACCCTATCCTAGTGTAGAAGCCATGTAATATGCCTTGTCATTTTGGGTGCCATGGTGTAACCTTTCTTCTTTTTCATGTTTCATTATGTAATCCACTCAAGATAATTCAAAATTTAACTTCAAGATAAAATAATTTGTATCATATAATTATCTTTATAAATAAATATTCTTAAAGGTTTTATCCTAAAGTTTACGAAGCAAAGTTTCCAATGACTAAGTACTCTTCAGAAGGTGATGGTTTAAGAAAAATTAGTCACATGGAAATTCCTTGAATAGAAATCTCCCAAAATGATAGTTCACAAAATAATTCCTCCTTTTACTAAGTCTCTGAAATAAATTTTTTGAAGTGAAATCTATGAAATGAAAGTTGCCAACACAAATCCTTCAGTGAGAAAGTTTTTGAAGAGATTTTTTTTTAATAAAAAATTTCAATGAAATCTCTCTTAAATGAATCTTCCAAAGAGAATCTCTCTAAAAAAATTTCATCGATATAAAGTCCCCAATGAAAAGGCTCCAAAGATAAATACCTTGTGATGAAAATCTACCATCCAAAAAAATTTCAAAATAATTTATCGAATAAAATATTTTGAAGACCAAACTCACCAAAATGAATGTTGCCAAAGTGAAACTTCCTAAAACAAAGCTACTAATATAAATTTTTTGATGAAATCCTTCCAAATTGGAAGTTTTCAATGAGAAATTTTTGAAAATAATCTTTAGAATGAAAAGTTTCAAAAATAAAGTTATCAGATTCTAATCTTTCCAAAGACTAAATACTTCAAAATAAAACAATATAAATTCCTATTGTGTAAAGCCATTATTTCCATCCTTTTCATTAATATTTTAGTCTAAACAAGTGCTTCTAAATGAAAAAAATAATAATACAACATGATTCAATATTAAAAGCACCAAATTTATATAGATAATACAAGTATCATAACCCTCAAAAACTCATAGATAACCCTCTAATATATTTAGTATTTCAAAAAAACAAAGGAGGTCCCCATTTTTAGAGAAAAAATACAAGGTAGAGTAAGTTACACCGTACATGATATCCATACTGGAAATTAGGACTTCATAAGAGGTTAAGTGTTCACTTGGTAGACCATCAATGTCTTAAGAATGTTTGAATAAATTTCCAAGAATCCACCATTATGAAAACAAACTGCCCATGATCTACTTTCATGAATTGAATACTTTAAAACATAAAGAATCCACTACCTTTAACCTATAACTATTCCATAATGAAGGCTTGTTTTTCCTTTGATCTCACACATGAAAACTAGTAATGAATAGTGAGGTGGATGGACTTTGAAAACCCATGGGAGATATATGTAAACACCCTTTGCATCAATCAAATCCAAAATCTACTAAAACTATACAAATATTGACCCTAAATAGGTGTAGAAGACAAAAGGGACTATTTTGTATAATTTGGACTCATACCCACTAAAGTGGAGTGGAGAAATTTTTCTCTAAAAAACTTTTCTTATGTTAGAAAAAAAATGGAATGTTTCAAACCATTTGGGCATAGATCATTTTGAATGAATTGGACTATTTTGAATAACTTAGATTTATACAAGTACTAAAGTGGATTGGAGAAAATTTTCTCCAAAAATATTTTTCTTATATTTTAAATAAATTGGACTATTTCAAACCATCTGGGCATAGATCATTTCAATTGAATTGGAATATTTCAAATAATTTGGACTTACACCCACTAAAGTGGATTAAAAATATTTCCAAAAATAAATTTTCTATATTCCAAATAAATTAGACTAGGTATGAAAAATATTATGAAATTATTATTAGCCAAATTAAATTAATATGGATTTATTAATAGTCTAAAATTTTAAAAACTATCATAGATAAATTGGACTTTATCAAAAATTCATTGGACCTATTACAAACAAACTGCATCTATCTAATGTATTTGTAATAATTTCAAATTATTTGCAACCAAGGCATTATTTTTCAATAGTTTAAAATAATATGGACTTATTAGTATTTCTAATTTTGAAAAATTATTAGAACTAAATTGGACTTTATCAAGAATTAGTTGGAGTTATTATAAATAAACACCATCTATCTAATCTATTTTTATCAAGTCCAAATAATTTCCAATGATGTATTTTTCTTCCTCTGATAAACCATAATTATATGCTTTCCCTTTTCCTTATTGGTTTATATATAGTTGCATGTCATAAATAGATAGAACTAAAGGACCTATTTATAGCAATTTTAATAAATAATTGAGAAATCAATGGATAATTTCAATTAATAAAGGGAGGGTAAATGCATGAAAATAATTTGTAGTAATAAAAAATAATTGAGAATAATAATTTTAATAGATAGTTATAAGCTATCAAATTCTTAAAAAAAAATCTTATTAAATGCAAGTAAACAAAAATGGAATTTATGATATCTAGAATAATGTTTTTAAAAATAATTAGCCAATCATTACACCATAAAATATATATTTAGTATTTAATATTAATTTTATTTTATTATTTAACCATGTTAAAATTTTAATATCATTTTTGCACAAAATAGGACATGAAGATATACCAACAAGACAATCACCTATTACTATATCATGAACTTTAATAATAATACATACAATTATAAATATTGTAAATACATTTGATCAATATATTCACGACTATGAAATATAATCCATCATAGTTTAGAGAGGATAATTTTTAGTAAAATTATTATGATATTTTATATATTAACAACAAAAAATAAATGAATCATTGAAATGAGCATGCGAGCTATGAATCTAGTAAAACTTTTTACATGCCAAAAAGATGTACTAAAATATGAAAAAGAACATTCATACTTGTCATTCCAAATTTAGGGAAACACCATTTCAAATTTTCAATGTCATGAAATAAAAAAATAGCTTGCAATCCTTTATCACTATTTTACATAAGTGCCTAATTTAACGATGCATTCAAATAGTTTTTTACAATGTCTTTCAAAAAATTAGTGAGAACAAGTGTTTTACCTTTCCATGTTTTGTTTGGTCAAGTGTAGATGATATTATCTATAAAAATGGATGGTAAAGAGGTTTTTGTTAGGTTTGGCTCCCATTTCTTGTCCAAAAAACCTAAATTAAATTATGCTTCTTTGACATCTTTTTTATCTGCATGAACTTGTATGAACCAAGTTATTTTAACACTTTGTTTTAGATCTTCATTTATTTTCAATATCTCAATATTACTTTCAAATCTAGTAAACCATATTTTGTAGCTCCCCCCTATGGAATCATCAGGTCTAACAAACATCATATCTCCTTATACACATCTTAAACTAGATCAAAATAATTTTTTTGTCTTTTACTTCTTGGACCAACATATGTATCTGTTGATGCCACTCCCAAATCAAGGGCCCTATCATGAACCATTTTGTGTAGATATCTATGTTAGGGTATTTTGTGGTGAGTTATAGGCTAGAAATATCTTGTATATTTAAATTCATAAGGTGACATGTCTTCTTTCCTTGTGTCTTAAATATTTTATAGTTAATATGTTAGATCCTTCCACTTACTATTTTTATTCAAAAAAAATTGTTGAATTACTTAACATAATTAATCAAGTTATCTTTAATTTATTTTTCACTCTTTTTTATACTTCTATCTGAGTCTTTTAAATCAATGGATTCTTGTGACATTTCTCTATTTTTTTAATATTTGAAAAATATTCTCATAGGATCACCCTCTGGAACATTTGGCCCACCATTTTATTTTGTTCCCCATAATATAATCAGTGGGGACCAATTTTTATCTTTTATAGATTTTTTACAATGCATAATAGGCTAACCTTTCTCTATGCGTAGAATAAAATATTGGATTTTTGTCAAGCCTATTATTTCATTACTTCCCTTCATCTTGTGATTATTAACAAATTCTTTGAAATCAACTACTTCTTCAATTAAATATGGCATGAAGTTTCTTATATTTTCACATGTCATCTAAGTGTCTATAATCCCTGCCACACTCCATACATCTTTCCTCTTTATACATTCATATTAGTTTACAAATTTGTTGTCAATGTCCTCATGGGTATGTCTTATAAGAATAAAACTAACATCAACTTCAAGGAAGATACCTTTTTAGATAAGGAGAGATAAATATTGCAACACAAACCTGTATAAAAACACATGATTTTGTGTAATCAGAAAGCTAATATAATTACATTTAGTTCCATATAATGTTCTACTTTGTTTTCATATTAATATTAGGCTATAATTTACAATATATTTATTGAGATATACATATATGAGCATGGAATGTGGTTAAGTTACCACTACATTATGTAAGTATAAAATGGCCTTTCTAGTATCTCAGAAGTGATACCTTCATTTAAAACCATTATAACAGGCCACATGCAATATTATTTATTGGTCTTCTTAAGTATATCAAACCAAATAATTTTGTATTAATCCTTTCATAATTATTACATAAGATATAGTGTCAATGAAACTATAAACTTAGTATCCATTGGTATCTCCCAAATGATACCTTGGTATTATCCCATGTATATTAAAAAATAATATATTTTCTTAACATAACACTATTTTTCTCTAAACTTCTCTCAAATGATACCTTACTTTAAATGAAAAATAGTAAGGTACTACTACACCAATTTTTGATAATATGCAAGGAATAAATCAAATTATTTTCTTAAGAGACACCTATAAAAAATAAATGAAGTGGATGTGTTATGAATACATGTTGTTTGATGATATTCAAGCCATACTACAAATGTATGGCTTGAGAAAAACTTTTATAGATTAGTAGACTAGATTTGGCATAATTAAAGTTTATTTGATATTTTTGAAGGGGTAATATAAATGTATCACTTGAGAAACACATAAGAAAACAAAGAGAAGTGGTTGGGATTGATTGTTTAAAAAATAACATGATCGATAAATTAATTATTATGGGAATGTAAAATGTAATATTAAAACATTATATAAGTATTTATTTTTAAACATAATTTTTAAATAAAAATGTGAAGGAAATACATGTTCTTATTGTCCCCACAATAGTTTTTTAATTCAATATATAGCCTAGAAGGACGTTTCTTGAAGGTTCCAATTAAGTGTGTTTCATCTATGTATTTATTTCATTTAAGGTAGAAATTATTAGATAAAAGTGAATCATACAATAGATATTTTGAAGATCCAAGTTTATATAGTAAATATCCATAAATATATGTACTTATTATTTCCATATCCTTGAAATACGTGTTCAATGAGGTGATACTAAAGTTAGACCCTCCAAGAACATATGTTTAAAAAAATGTCCATATCCACCTACACCATGACCATGTGTGATAATCCTTGTCATTGATAACTTTACTATTTTGTTGGTAATTACATTACTTTTTATGACAATCCTTGGCACAAATGTTTTTTAGAATTCTACCTTATCATGAATGACATTGAGGCATTCTTTATGGTACTGATCAAACATTCATTTATGTGTGTAATATATTTGTCTTGTAGAAAGTATTTAATTTGAGTGCATCATGAATTATTGATCGATGCGCTATACTTGATATCTAGACAGGGACGCAAAGAATGTTTTTTAGTCAACAAGATACATGTTTTTCACCTAGTAAAGTCATCAAACTTGGAAATGGTCACATCATGAACATTAGAAATCCAGATATTATTGAATTTTGGTTGAGATATTATCTCATATTCCATATCTTCTAGTTGTGCATTGATGTGGCACCTCATAAATTCTTGAGTGAAAGATGGTAGAAGATGTTGAACATTTCTTTGTGTACCATCTATATCTACATGAAATATGATTCTTAGATAAACATCTACAAAAGCATCCACTAATTTTTCCAACAAATATTTAGTTACCATCAACTTCTTTTGTGGCTTTTATCAAAATCACCTTTCATAGAATTCAATTCATTCCCCATTTTTATGAAAATTTTGAATGTCAAAAAAGCTACTTCTCTTTAATCCATATATTTTAAGTTAAGATTCCAAATAGATCTCAGTACCTTGAAAATCAATGGTAGTTTTTTTTATATCTTTCTTAAACAAACTGGTAGAAAGGACATCCAAGACATGTTGCCTCCTATCCATTGTGGTTGAATCAAACAACTTCATCCTTGATTAATTTAGCATTTCAAATGATAATCCTAATTGAAGACATATTTTAGAATAACATTTCTTAGTCTACACCTTTCTAATCTCACTATCTATGCTTGCATCAAATTTTACATGGGTGAGTGAAGTGATCGGTTGTAATTATTTTTGGCCAAAATAGTTGTAGGCACAAGTTAATTTTTTTGGATACCTTTTCTCTAGGAATTTCATGCAAGGAATGAATTCAGTATCCACTACTTCCCAAACATTTTCAATTTCTTTCTCCTTTGGTGTCATGTATGGTAAATTTAATTCTCTACTTTCAATGTCCATTATTTTGTTGGAAGGCCATCTAACAATAGATTATTTAGGTACTTCTATGTTACAAGTTTCACAATGTTGTAGAATGTGCCTTATGGAAATTCCCAATTCATTTTCTGACATTGTGATTGAACAAAAAATCTCTCATAAATGTGCAAATTCAATATAACCATAAGCAATTCTCTCATTATTTTCAAGAGTTATACATTTGTGTAATAAATGTAAACTTTTTCTAATTAACTCATTTTTAAGACTATGAAATGTGGTTAGATCATAAATATAACAAATTAATGGAGTCACTATAGAGGAAAAGTCTGAAAATAACAACCATGAGTTTGAAGAAAACCAACAAGTGTTTGAGGAAATTGATAAAGATCTAGATGATCCTATTGTGGACCCTGATCCGATTAATGAAAAGGAAAATCTAGTTCAGGTTGCTAACCAAATATTGGAAATGGGAGCTCAAGTAAAGGAAGTAACAAAAATGTAAGCCCTGCTAAAATAAAGGAACAAAAATGAATGGAAACAGAGGACTATATTGAAGAAGTTGGAAGCAGTCCTAAAAATAATACAGAAGATTGGAGTGACAAAAGGCAGAAGGACGAACCTACTAGATTGGCCAATTGTAAAGTTGATGTTAGTCTTCAATGCAATCTATGGATGTATAAGGAGATAATGGAAATCAATAGGAAAATGGAAATAATGGAGGGAAAATAGGAGGCAGTTTGGAACAAAATCAATAACATGGAAAAGTAGATGAGGGATATTCCCATAAAAGTCTGAGAAAGAAGGAGTCACTATAGAAGAAAAGTCTAAAAACAACAACCATGAGAATGAGAAAGAAGGAGTCACTATAGAGGAAAAGTCTAAAAATAGCAACCATGAGTCTGAGGAAAACCAGCAAGTGTTTGAGGAAGTTGATAAAGATCTAGATGATCTTGCTGTGGACCCTGATCCGATTAATGAAAAGGAAAATCTAGTTCAGGTTGCTAACCAAATATTGGAAATGGGAGCTCAAGTAAAGGAAGTAAGTAACAAAAATGTAAGCCCTACTGAAATAAAGGAATAGAAATGAATGGAAATGGAGGACTATATTAAAGAAGTTGGAAGCAGTCCTAAAAAGAATATAGAAGATTGGAGTGACAAAAGGCAGAAGGACAAACCTACTAGATTGGCCAATTGTAAAGCTGATGCTACTCTTCAATTCGATTTATGGACATATAAGGAGATAATGGAAATCAATAGGAAAATGGAAATAATGGAGGGCAAATAGGAGGTAGTTTGGAACAAAATCAATAACATGGAAAAGTAGATGAGGGATATTCCCATAAAACTCAAAGATTATGAGAACAACCTAAGGGAACTCATAAAGGAAAGTAGAATAAAGATGGAGGAGGTAACCTCTAGTTTTTGTGCTGCTGCTGTAAACATTGGAAAAAGAGCAAATGAGGAAATCAAAACTTTGGAGGGGCCTAGCAAGAGAACTAGACAAAGCTCAAGAAAGAAAGTAATGCAAGAGGGATCTATGTAGGTGACTGCTACCATCCAGGACACTGTTGTGAAAGGTAAGGAAGCAGTGAAGATGATATTGGAACTAAAAGAATAGTTCCTAGTTCTTTTAGTTGGTTCTGCTAGTTGGTTGTGTTTTTTGGTCTTGGTACCTGGTTTTTTGAACTTTTACTATGGAGTTTCCAGGTCTCTGTAAAACTTGGGGTCTATCTTTGGTTGTTCATTTGTTAGCTTCAGGTCTTTGTATCTTGGTTTTGTTACTTCAGTGAAGTAGGCTTTAGGCTTGCCTATGGATGTTACTATTTTATCTTTCTCCTTTTGTTCAAGGTTTCAGGGTCCCTTCAAAACCTATTTTTACCTTAATCTAAAACAAATTAATGAATCTAATCTAGGGTTTTCTTATTGAAATGGATTTATATACATAACTAAAATGAAATTATTTTTTTCTTCTTCCATGTAATCCTCTACATAAAAATTGTCCATGACATATTGCATCATTTTTGTGTTCCATATAGTTAAACAGTCAATTTCATCCCCCAAAGTATCTACAAAATCTCTTAGAATTGGAAGTGGTAGAGTGGGATCAAAAGCTTTTTTAACATTAAAAATTACACTTTCAAAAGGTATTTTTTCATTATGGCACATCAAATTTGGATTTATGGATTCCAAAGAGTTAGTATCTGCACCTAGAATTTTGTGTATCCTTCCTTCACCAATGACCTTTCCATTATTTATGAGATAAACGTAGTCTCCACATTTGTAATCCATTTATGTATGGTTTTTTGTACTAGACATTTTCAAAATACGCAAGATTCTTAATTAGGTTAATTATAAAATTATTTTAATGTATACATATATGTAGGAGATAAATATTTATTTATAGCATAACATATGCATGGATATTTTTTTAAACATAAAAATATTAATAAGGTAATGCATAATACATTTGTTTTAATGACACTACTTAAAAAATGATTCACAGATATATCACATAGGTGATATATATCTCCAAGAAGATGTATTTAAGGTATTACTAAGACCTTTAACATATCTCTTAGGATATACCTTGAATTTATTACAAGGACATTAAAGGTATCTCCTATAGGATACCTTGAATGTATTACAAGGACATTATAGTTATCTCCAAGCACCCTTAAGGTATCTCCTTAAGGTATCTCATAAAAGGTACCTTGAAGGTGTTATAATTCAAGGTATTAGAAAGAGGTCCTTATAATATATTAAAGTTATCTTTTAGGAGATACATTGAAGTTATTACAAGGACCTATTTATAATACCTTGAATTGTAACACCTATAAGTTACCTCCTATGAGATACCTTGAAGATATTACAAGGACTAGATAACATGAAGGTATTAAAAGGACCTCTTTCTAATACCTTGAATTGTAACATCTTTAAGTTACCTCCTATGAGATACCTTGAAGATATTACAAGGACATATGTGCAATACCTTAAACTATAATACCTTCAATATATCTCCTAGGTGATATCTTGAAATTACTACAAGGACATGTTTTTAAAACCATCAAGGTATATCCTAGGATATACCTTGAATGTATTACAAAGATATCATTACCTAGGAGATACATTGAAGGAGTTATTACAAGGACCTATTTATAATACCTTGAATTATAACACATTCAAGTTACTTCCTATGAGACACCTTGAAGGTATTATAAAGACCTACATGTAATACCTTGAACTGTAATACCTTCAATATATCTCCTAAGTGATACCTTGAAATTAGTATGAGGACAATTTTTTGAAACCATTAAGGTATATCTTAGGAGATACCATGAAATTACTAAAAATATCTTGATACCTAGGAGATACGCTAAAGGCATTACAAGTATATTCATGGTACTTCAAGGTAAGTACTAGGTATGAAGTGATGACAATCTCACACCTTTTAGACACTATCCCAAGATACTTTGAAATATACTATTATTTACTTATATTTACCATTAAAGAATAATTTAAAATTTAATAGACATATACTGATGATTAATAATCTATTACCCACTTTATTTATGCTTCTATAATCTCTTATACTTTTCTTAATACTGTTCTTAGACCATTCTTAGACCTTTATCCATTTTGAGTCTTCATTTCCATCATGTTAGTCCTCTATGGCCAATCTATTGATACTACTAATGAAGGGTCCTTATTCATACAATTTCATAGGTTTATATGGTTTGGATATCATTCAATAATTTCATTCATGGTTTACAATATGGTGTTTACATGCCTAATTTGTGTTTAAAGACCATGTGTTAGTGTTTCTCAGGAAGCTCATAGGATGAGATTTGCTTAAAAATCATTTATAAACTATAGGACCATTTTTATCTTTATAAAAATTATAATATAATATTAATAACATCATTAAACCTTTAAAAACCTTAAAATTAACTCATGTAACTTGCTACATGTGTTTTGAATGACTGCAATAAATTGTAGATGCATAGAAAACATGGTATTGAGGGGTTTCAATGAGGAAAGCTTCAAAATAAGTACAAATTAAATTAAATATTGAATGGATATTATTAATTCCAACAAAAAAATATAAAATACATTAATTAAAGTGATAACATATAACTATTTTCAAGAAACTTACTCTTAAATACTCATGGAACCATGTTCTTGAATTGTAGACAATCATACTCATTTCTAAAAGCCTTATCTTGATGTTTACCAATCACAATTCATTCAAGAATCATAAAATAAAATTAATAACATTAAATATAATAATATTAATCATTTAATAATAATTTATGCACCATAATATTCTTTATATTGATCTTCACATATACATACATTATAGTCCAATAGACTGTTATGACAACACATAGGTCAAAAGCCCTTATTCTCTCCTCTAAGCCACTTATTCCTATTTATACCTATGTAAATCCTCTTTAATTAGATTTTATTAAGTTCATTCAAACTCATCTCTTCATTTTAATAGGTTTTTATTTAGTCTTGATATTGAAATAGACCATAAATCTCTCTCTTCACCCTTATCTCTAACTAACATGCTTCTTCCAATGTAGAATTAGCTTCTAGGTGAGACTTGAAATAGGATTTAAATTTAAAATAGATAAAAATACCTCTAACACATGTAACTAGACCTATTAAGACCATTCTCAATGTTTCAATTCATTTACAACTTGTCACTATCCTTACAAACCTTCATAAGTAGTTCAAATTTTCAAATTCTTCATTTTCAAGGGAAACCCTCATAAGACTATTAGAGACCTTAAATAGAAAATTTGAAGTCATTATTGACTCTTAAAACACTCCTAGGACCTAAAAATACTATAAATAAGTACAAATTGGTTATTTACATCATTTAAGTGGAACATATCCTAATGCTCATGCATCATGACGGATATACCCTAAATGTCCTTGTAATATCATCAAGTTATCTCCTAGGTATGAAGGTCCTTGTAATACAATCAAGGTATCTCATAGAAGGTATCTCTTTCACACCTAGGAAATACCATAAAGGTATTATAAGGATGTTCATGGTACTTCCAGGTATCTCTTTCATTCTTAAAATATATCTTGAAGTACCATGAATGTCATTGTAATACCTTCAAAATATCTCCTATTTATGAAGTTCATTATAATACATTCAATATATGTCCTAGGAGATGTCTTTAAGTTAGTACAAAAATATTCATATCTAGGAGATATATTAAATGTATTACAAAACACTTCATACATAAGAAATAATTTAAAGATATTACAATGAACTTTAAAGAGATAATTTCAAGGTATTAAATTGAGCTTTAGGGAGATTCCATGAAGTTTCTTGTTAAAACTATTATTACATTTTTTTGAAGGCATTACAAGGACCTTCATAAGTAGGATATATTTTTGTGGTATTAAAATGAACTTCAAAGAGATACCTTGAAGTTCTTGTTGACAATATTGACCATACAGGTCAAATTGCAACCCTTGCCATTTGAAACTTTGCATAAACATGATTTTGGTTTAAGTATTGGAGATTACCATTTGCAGTTTTTTTGAAGGGATAGACAAATTTTTCCAAATGAATAGGGATTGACAAAAAACTTGAAGGGTCACTTTACATTCAGAAAATGACACTTTAATTAAGGCAAGAGGACAATTACAATTTCTCTAAAGAAAATTTGAGTGGTCTTTTGAGGGGCAAGTGTACCATTTTATCTTTTTGAAGGGAAGTTTTGGGAATCTAAGGAGACACTTTGGGAAGGGTTTCAAAAGACATTTTGTTTAAATGAAAGGAAATGGTCCATTTATTTCTCCCAAAGGGTATCTGCCCTTCGAGAAAGTTTAAAACAAAAAGTTAAAGTGACATTTCAAAGAAATCTGAAGGGCACATTTTAGAAGGCTAAGACATTTTGTCAAAGACCTGAAGGGTTATTTCCCTTCAGGAAAGTGAGTTTAAAAAAAGTTTAAAGGGTTAATTACTTCAAAAAAAAATTCCTTAGGACAAAGTGCCCTAAGACAATTCCCACAGGAAGGGACTTTTACAAAAAAAAGGCAAGAAGGTCATTGTCAATAATTATGAAGGACTTTTACAAAAGACTGAAGGGTGATTTGGAGAGATAATTCTCATGGATAATTTGTCTATAGTAAAATGACAAAGGAAAAGTTTGAAGGAATTCCTTTGGAGAAATTATCTGAAATAATTATTTCAGAAGGTTTAAACAAGGGAATGGACCAAGCAAAAGATAGAGACAAAGAGGTTGAAGATATAACTCCTTTGGAATTTTTTTCCAAGGATAGTTTAAATAGATAAGCTCAAGAAGAAGAAAGTCAAACAAATTCTATGGGAAGGAATACATGCAAAAACAAAGCCAAAGGTTGAAGGAAATAAACATAAATAATTCTAAGGATAAAGAGCCCAAACAAATAGATGTTAGAGAAATATGTGCATAGAAGCAAAGAATTTCATAAAGAGAAGGCTAATAATTAACAAGGAGTTTAATTTGAATGCACCACTCACTCATCAAAGTCCTTTCCATGCAAGTAAAGGTTATCTATAGTTGATTGGTCAAAACTTAAGTTGACTAGTTGATAAGTCATGATTCTCTTTGGTTTCATACAATACAAGCCTTTTAGGTACTTCTAGCTCAATAATTCAAATAAAGTTCTTATTCCTAGATTATAACATAGATTTCCATGCAAGAGTTTGACTTGTCAAACTTGGGTCCACCTCATCCATTAAAATTCCAATATGGCATTGATTTCATGCATGTGTTCTTGTTTATATTTTTGGAATTTCAACATTCTATCAATTCAAATAGAATTCTAAGTTTAGC
Organism: Torreya grandis; assembly: GCA_037957365.1. Taxonomy (NCBI): domain Eukaryota; kingdom Viridiplantae; phylum Streptophyta; class Pinopsida; order Cupressales; family Taxaceae; genus Torreya; species Torreya grandis. The sequence goes on from JARHVA010006539.1 coordinate 813,219, forward strand.
ATTAGCATTGATTTCCTGCAAAGGAGATTGTTCTCTTATTTTAAGCAGTTCAAGTAGAGTTCTTTATTTGGATATTGGCATAGCTTTTCGTGTATGAAATAGATTAGTCCAAAATAGGCCCACTATCTTTTTCAAATGCCAAAGAGTTTTCATGTAAGGAAAAAGACAAATTTAGAAGGCTGTGATAACACAAATTGGACTTGGGCTAAAATGGGAGTTGTCCTCTTATTATATTTTTAGTGCCAACCTCTTGGATGTTATATGTTTTCTATATAATTTGGATTTTCAACCTTAACTTGTGTCACTCTTTTTGCAAGAAAAAATTCTACCAAATATTGAGTTGTAACCTTTTTTTAGATTAATAAATAACTATTATTTTTAGATTCCAGCTTCTAGTATAGTGTATTTATGTCATTGATTTGTATAAGTGATAGAGTTTTTATTCTTTGTCAAATTTTGATTCCTACCTAGTTACTAGATGGTCAGATTATGTAGGTCATCTTATGTGTTTAATGTCTTTTGGTTGAGTTTATAATGGATTTAAGTGGCTGGTTAGTGCCTTGAATTAGGCCTATTCCATCATTTCCCTCAAGCTTTGATCACAAGATAGAACCTTTTCATGAAATGCTTATGCATATTAGTCAATTAGAGTTGAAATTTCAAACTTTATCTTGTCTAAATTAGTGTTTTTAGGAGCTCTAGTTATGTGGATCAACCAATCATTTAGGTGTATTACCATCATTAGATAGGATTTTCATTCAAGTTTTCTCTCTCTTTTCTCAGGTAGTTTGTAGCATAGAGAAAAGATCCTAATTGATACACCAAGGGAGATAGCCCTTACAATCTAGATATTCAATCCACTGATTAGGTCATCCATAGCCTAGGATTATTTCCATGTTTTAGTAGACTATCAAGGTCTAAAACTACGTTCAAAAGGGTGCAAGTCTGATTGACAATAATTTTTGGCATTCTTGGTGGGACACATTAGAGCTAGTCATGATGAAATTATAGTTTCACATTGTTCTTCGAGAATTATTTGGTGATTCCAAGCTCAAGTAATTGCCTCTAATAATCTAGGCATAGTTTCCATGTAAGTCTATTCTTATTGCATTATCATGAATGAGTTTTGATGGTTATGTATGAAGAGAATTCATATGCTATGTTTCCTTATCATCCCAATGATGAATCATACCAGCCTTATTATGATACATATGAGCCTTTTTATGAGCCTAATCAGCCTTATTAGGGGTATTATCAAAGTTATGTTGATCCTTATCAAGTTTCTCATGATCCTTATTATCAAGAGCATGATTATTACTTCCTTGTGAGCCTTATCAATCTCAGGACTAGATTTCATATTTCTCATATGGCTATGATGTTGCATATGAGTAGTCTTATCTTCAAGAAATAATGAACAAAATAAAGCTTATAATACTAGCATATGCAATAAAAGTTTGTTCAAACTCTCAGTATGAACAAGTGAATGGTCTATTTCAAAATGTGTCCAATGATCTAGAAGAGATAAATGAGATATGTCTTCTTGTATTGAAAAATATGGAGGCTTGGGAGAGGCAAAAAATTGAGTTGAGCCACTTGTCTACAAAGGGTTATTGTATTCCTTATTCTCATGAAGTTGTTAACCATGTCTAGAGTGTGTCAAGGGAGATTCCTAAGTGGATTCAAGAGCATATTCCTAGTTGTATTAAAGAGCCTATTCATGAGGTTAAGCCTTCTTATAGTACCATTTCATCACCACCCATATCTCAAGCACAAGTTGTCCATGAGGACAAGGAGATTTTAGACTTTAATGAGGTAATGGTCAAGTGGAAGGAATAGAATATAGAGGTCTATAAGAGTTTCTCTTTTCCTCCTCTCCAAAACTCCCTAGATAATTCCATTATTCTCTAGATTCCAAAGTCTGATCATAATATACCTCCTATGCCTCATTCCTCCTCTTAAACAAATGAATTTCATCACCCTCCCACCATCTCCCTTCTTTAAGAGGAACCTTTTCTCTGGAAGATTGAAAAAGGGGTTGTAACTATAGGTCAAGTTCTTGCAAAGTGTGAAGAGGATGCTTTAGATGTGTTTATAGAAGAGTTTCACATTGATACTTCACTTAAGGTTGTAGTTGAGATTCCTATTATAGTTAATAATGAGAAGGTTGATCTTGATGTAGAAGAACTCCAAGAGGAGCTGATACAAATTGAAGTCATAAATGAGTTATAGGTATCTCCTATTGATAAGGATATAGATATATTTCAAGTTGATTCTATTAAAATAGATCAAAATGAGGGAAAAAAATATGATTGGTAATTATACCTTGAATCTCTATAATAAATTAAAGAGCTTTGTACATATATGTTGCCTATAAAAGAGCATATTTATGAGAAATTTGATCAAGAATCACCTAATAAAGATCATAATATAGATTGGGTTGCCTATTAAAATCTCCCTGAAGATCTAGATGAACTTTTAGTAGTTGATAATAAGGATTTGATCACTCAAGAACAATGTATAGATGAGATATCACTCGACAAGGTGGTAAATGACAAGTATTATGAAAAAGATCAAGAAGTACTTGATGAGTTTATCTTTGTTTGTGATTGGTTTGATATTGATGAATCATTTTAGAAGTTGCTAATATATTTTCTAGACAAGAAAAATGCCTTATCAAAGGTTGTGATTAATAGACATCTTGCCTTGCAAATTTTACCATCTCTGAGAGTGATTGAGTTTATGAATTTCCTTTTTGATCCAGGTGGATCATGCTTTGTCATGGTTATCTAGATTCTTTGTTAGTTTTTTTTCCTTTATGTTATATTAAAGCACATTAGTTTAGTCTATTTTATCCCAAACAAGTGCTTGTTTTCACATTTGCTTTGTTATTTAGTTTTCATGTTTTGTGTGTTCCCCTTCTAGTTTTGAAGGATAAAGGTTACTTCATGTCTAGTCAAAGGAGATTTGTAGTCATGGGTCAGGTTTACCATTGTTTTGTGAGCTTAAATGGTCTAAATTATTAAGCATAGTAGGCATGATTCTCAATAGAGTCACCAAAATGTTGACAATATTGACCCTACAAGTCAAATTGTAACCCTTACCATTTAAAACTTTGCATAACCATGATTTTTCTTTAAGTGTCAGAGATTACCATTTTTTTTTTTAAGTGCTCAACAATTTTTTTTGAAGGGATAGGGCTTGAAAAAAAACTTGAAGGGTGACTTTCCCTTTAAAAAAAGACACTTTCATTAAGGTAAGAGGATAATTACAATTTATTAAAATAAATTCTGAGGGGTCTTTTCAAGGGCAAATGTACCATTTTATCTTTCCAAAGGGTAGTTTCAAGAAGCTAAGGAGCCACTTTGGGAAAGGTTATAAAAGAAAAATTTTCTTTAGACATTTTGTCTGAAGGAAAGGAAATGGTCCATTCATTTCTCTTGAAGGGTATCTACCCTTCAAGAAAGTTCAAAACAAAAAGCCAAAGGGACATTTCAAATAAATCTAAAGGGCACATATTGGAAGGCTGTGACATTTTGTTAAAGACCCAAAGGGTTCTTTCATTTCATCAAAGTGATTTTAAATAATGTCTAAAGGGTCAATTCCTTCATACAAATTATCCTTAGGACAAAGTGCCCTAACACAATTCATGTAGGAAGGGAATTTTACAAAAGACCAAAGGGTATGTTCCCTATGAAAAAAGTCAAGAGGGCCATTATCAAAAATTCAAAATAAAATTTTGAAGGGTAATTTGGAGAGATAATTGCCATGAATAATTTATCCATGGGAAAATGACAAAAGAAAAGTCTAAAATAATTCCTTCAAAATATTTAAACAAGGGAATGGACTAAGCAAAAGATAGAGAAAAAGAGGTCAAAGATATAACTCCTTTAAAATTTTTGTCTAAAGGATAGTTTCAATAGATAATCCCAAGGAGAAATAAATTCAAACAAATTTTGTGTGAAGGAATACATGTAGAAACAAAGCCAAAGGCTGAAGGAAATAAATAGAAATAATTCTAAGGATAAAGATCCCAAACAAATAGATGCTGGAAAAATACGTGCATAAAAGTGAAGAATTTCATAAGGAGAAGGTAGAGAATTAACAAGGAGTTCAATCTAAATGTACCACTCACTCATCAAATTCCTTTCCATGCAAGCAAAGGATATCTATAGTTGACTGGTTAAAACTTTAATTAACTAGTTGACAGGTCATGCTTCTCTTTGGTTTTCATGCAATCTGAGCCATTTAGGCACTTCCATATTAGTAGTTCAAATGGAGTTCTCAGTCCTAGATTGTAACATGGATTTCCATGGAAGAATTTGACTTATTAAACATGGGTCCACCTCATCCCTTCAAATACCAATATGGCATTGATTTCATGCATGTAATCTTGTTTATCTTGTTAAAAATTCAATGTTCCAATAGTTCAAATGGAATTATAATTTCAGCATTAGCATTCATTTCATGCAAAGGATATTATTCTCTTGTTTCAAGTAGTTCAAGCAGATCTCTTTATTTGGAGATTGGCATAACTTTCCATGTATTAAATATATTAGTCCAAAATAGGCCCACCATCCTTTTCAAATGTCAAAGAGTTTCACGTAAGGAAAAAAAATTTAGAAGGTTGTGATAACACAAATTAGACATAGGTTGAAGTGGAAGTTGTCCTCTTCTTATATTTTCAATGCCAACCTCTTGGCTGTTGTATGTTTTCTATATAAGTTTGCTTTTCAGCCTTAAATTGTATCCCTCTTTTGGCAAGACAATATTCCACCAAAGATTGAGTTGTAACCATTTTTTAGATTAATAGAAGGAATTTTATTTTTAAATTATAACTACTAGTATAGTGAATTTATGTCATTGATGTTCATAAATGATAGATTTTTTCTTCCTTGTCAAGTCTTGATTATTACCTAGTTATGAGCTACTCAGATTATGTAGATCATGTTTCATGTTTAATGTCTTTTGGTTGAGTTTAAAGTGGATGTAAGTGGATATTTAGTGCCTTGAATTAGGCCTATTCCATCATTTCCCTCAAGTTTTAATCACAAGATAGAACCTTTTCATGAAATACTTATGCATATTGGTCAATTATAGTTGAAAGTTTAGCCTTTCTCTTGTCTAAATCAGTGTTTTTAAGAGCTCTAATTGAGTGGATCAACCAATAATTTAGGTGTATCACCATAATTAGATAGGATTTTCTTTCAAGTTTTCTTTCTCTCTTTTCCCAAGTACTTTATAGCATAAAACAAAGATCCTAATTGATACACCAAAGGGAGGTATCCCTTACAATCTAGAGATTCAATCCACTAATTAGGTCACCTATAGCTTAGGATTGTTTCTATGTTTTAGTAGACTATGAACGTCTAAAATACCTTCATAGGGGTGAAAGTCTAATGGAAAATAGTTCCTTCTAATACCTTCAATTTATCTCATATAAGGTCCATGTAATACATTCAAGGTATCTTGTATGACATACATTTTATGTCCTTAAAATACCTTCAAGGCACCTTCTAGGAGATACATTAAATTTGGGTATCACAAGTACCTCCAAGGAGATACATTGAAGTACATTATAATACCTTCATACCTTTAATGTCTCTCCTCAAAGGTCCTTGCAATAATTTTAAGGTATCTAACAGGAGATACCTTAGAGGTCCTTGGAATACCTTCAAGGCATCTTATAGGAGATATCTTGAAACTAGTTCCTTGTGATACCTTCAAGGTACCTATCTCCTATGAGACACCTTAATGGTTCCTTTTTATACCTTCAAGGTATTACAAGGATCCTTCAAGGGATCTCCTAGGAAATACCTTGAAGGTATTGAAAAAAAATTCAAGGTATATCCTAGTATTTGTAATACATTCAAGGTATCTCATAGGAGATACCTTAAACTTGAAGCTAGTTCCTTTTAATACCTTCAAGCTATTTCCTATAAGACACCTTAATAGTTCCTTTGTATACCTTCAAGGTATTACAAGGATCCTTAAAGGTATCTCCTAAAAACCTTAAAGCTACTATAAAAACCTTCAAGGTATCTTCTAGTCCTTAAAATACATTCAAGGTATCTTATAGGAGATACCTTGGAGGTCCTCGAAATACCTTCAAGGCATCTTATAGGAGATACCTTCAAGATGTTCCTTGTAATACATTTAAGGTATCTCCTACTACATACCTTAATGGTTCCTTTTTATACTTTCAAGGTATCTCCTATGAGACACCTTAATGGTTCCTTTTTATATCTTCAAGTTATTAGAAGGATCCTTCAAGGTATCTCCTAAGAGATACCTTAAAGCTACTACAAAAACTTTCAAGGTATCTCCTAGTCCTTTTTGTACTAGGAGATACTTAGAAGGTATCACTAGGACCTTCAAGGTATCTCATGAGATTTAATATGAAGCTATTAAAATGAACTTCAATGTAATATTATTATAATCTAAAATCTTATATTCTACTCAATTATCCATTTACATTGCATTTATTCTATTGTAACCATGCATTGGTTCCTTTATGCAATAGAAGGCTTAACTCATCCAATCAAGGAATGAAAAAATAACTTTCCACAATATTGCTGAAGGATATTAGACTTGCTAACCCTTACTCTCTTTAGGGGAGTTACCCCTTGATTTATTTCATCACACAAGATTCTCAATATTGAATGCAATGTCGTGGACCTAAGTCCTCTTGACATACATAGGATTCTAATGACTAGATATCCATTTAACTCATCATTTTTTACATTTTGTTTTCATAGTTCAACATACTCTTTTAGATTGTTTGGCCATTTTCACATGTAGAACTTATGACATGTGTTAAGGCCCTCCATGGTGTTATGATTTATTCAATTAATTTGTATCTTTGTTTCAATTATCAATTCTAGATTTTTCATATAATCAAAATCTTATTACAAGTTATTTTACTATCAGATTATTACCTCAGTAGTTAATTTGGATATTATAATTCATGAATTAGTTTTTTAGTTTTATAAGAAACTAATCATCTATTAGGGTAGTTCAACATATTGTAATTCATTAATCTAGTCCACATAATTCCCTTCTATTTTTAATATCATCTTTCTTAATGTCATATAGGTCCAAAACATACAATTATAACCTCAACACACTTGAATGGGTTGAGACACTAAAAATTAAATAACATCTTTCTCTTATAATAGGAGATACCTTAGATGTCCTTGAAATTCCTTCAAGACATCTAATAGGAGATACCTTAAAGCTAGTTCCTTGTAATACCTTCAAGGTATCTCCTATAAGACACCTTAATGGTTCCTTTTTATACATTCAAGTTATTATAAGGATATTTCAAGGTGCCTCCTAAGAGATACCTTGAAGGTATTACAAATACCTTTAAGGTATCTCCAAGACATCTAATAGGAGATACCTTAAAGCTAGTTCCTTGTAATACCTTCAAGGTATCTCCTATAAGACACCTTAATGGTTCCTTTTTATACATTCAAGTTATTATAAGGATATTTCAAGGTGCCTCCTAAGAGATACCTTGAAGGTATTACAAATACCTTTAAGGTATCTCCTAGTCCTTGTAATACATTCAAGGTATCTCATAAGAGATACCTTGAAGGTTTTTGAAATACCTTCAAGGCATATTATAGGAGATATCATAAACATAGTTCCTTATAATACCTTCAAGGTACCTATCTCCTATAAGACACCTTAATGGTTCCTTTTTATACCTTTAAGGTATTACAAGGATCCTTTGAGGTATCTCCTTAGAGATACCTTAAAGGTATTAAAAAAACATTCAAGGTATATCTTAGTCTTTGTAATACATTCAAGGTATCTCGTAGGATATACATTAACCTTAAAGCTAGTTCTTTTTGATACCTTGAAGATTTTATAAAAACCTTCAAGGTATCTTATATTCCTTGTAATACATTCAAGGTATCTTGTAGGAGATACCTTAAAGGTCCTTAAAATACCTTCAAGGCATATTATAAGAGATACCTTGAAGATAGTTCCTTGTAATACCTTCAAGGTATCTCTTATTAGACACCTTAACTATTCCTTTTTATACCTTCAAGGTTTCTCCTAAGAGGCACCTTAATAGTTAATTTTTATACATTAAAGTTATAACAAGGATCATTCAAGGTATCTCCCAAAATATACCTTGAAAGTATTACAAAAACCTTCAAGTTATGTTATAGTCCTTGTAATACATTTAAGGTATCTCGTAATAGATACCTTGAAGATAGTTCCTTGTAATACCTTCAAGGTATCTCCTATGAGACACCTTAATGGTTCTTTTTTATACCTTCAGGGTATTACAAGGATCCTTCAAGGTATCTCCTAAGAGATAAATTTCAAGGTATCTCATAGTCCTTATAGTAACAAGAGATACCTATAAGGTACTACTAGGACCTTCAAGGTATCTCTTAATAGATACCTTGAAGATAATACACAAAATTTCAAGGTATCTCATATTCCTTGTAGTACTAAGAGATACTTAAAAGGTATTACTAGGACCTTCAAGGAATCTGGGCCTACCTTTCCAAGTGTAGTTACCAGGTTTGACCATATCTGGGCAAAATCTATAAATTTTTGCATTTTTTTACCTTCCAGATTAATGTGTTTAGTTCAATCTACTTTTTAATATTAAAAAATTAAAAAGTTCAAAACCATAAAAAAAACCCTAACATTTAATGCAAGACCTAAAATGCAAAAATAAAGTAAAACACCAAGTGTTCCAAGGAGTAAATCTAGTTATCAATAAAATTATAAAAAATTTGGTTTTTACCATTCTAGAGGCTTTCTCGAGCTCTTAACTGCATATAATAAATCCAGTAAGTAGAGGCCACGACCATGAATAGTGTAGGGTTGCATTGCCATTAATGAAAATGACTTACAAGTGTTGTAGGGAGTAAATGTAGTTATCAATAAAATTATAAAAAGTTTAGTTTTTACCATTCTAGAGGCTTTTCCAAGTTCAGAACTACATAAAATAAATTTGGCAAGTGAAGGCCACTACCATGAATGACACATGCCTGCATTACCATGATTGATAATGGAATGTGTATAGGCTATTGGCATTCATAGTAATGCAAGCCTGTGTTGTTCACAGTCATGGCCTCCCTTATCATGAATGACAAACATTTATAATTTATTTTTCCACTTTTTAAACATATTTACTTTTAAATTTTATTATTATTAAATCAGCTTTTGAGTTTTTAAAATTTTATTAATTTAAATTTTATTATTTATAATATTTATTATTTTATTTTAATTTTTTAGGTTTTTTTAATATTTAAT